>CM034150.1:123107576-123239121 GCA_019776745.2 Taxus chinensis
TGGTTAAATGTGTGGACAAGTGGTAGCGTTTAGTGATTGGTGACTCGGCCATGTGGAGGGAAATGCATGAACTTTGAAATGGGGAGAATAATAACTATTACATTGGCACTTTGAAGTATTGTGTGGTTGTGCCAAAGATGCACTCAAACTCTTTGAACTATGAAGCATGCAGGAGTAAGTTCTGACACTTCTTGCATTACGGCGGATTGCGGGAGATGCACAAGATGGACTTGGTAAAAAGGCCTTGTGTAATGTCCCCTTTTCAAAACTAATTAATTCTGGATACGTGAAGTCTATTTTTATAATTTTCCATAGGCTAAGGGGAAAATAAAAGAGGAAAATAAATTAATTTAAGTGGTCCAAGAATATTTTAATTGGAAAAGGACATTTAAATTATATTTTAATCCAAAAAGCACTAATCGAATAAAATAATAATAGAAGGTTGACTTCTATTATTAGGTTCTTAGTTAGATTTTATAAATAAATAAAGGGGAGAGTGCCAAAGTTGAAAAGGGAGCTGCATGCTATTGTAAATCCTAATTTTAGGATAAGGGGCGGAAAAAGTATTGTTTAAAGTGTTTAATCCTATTTTTAGGATGGGGCACCCACTTTGGAGTGTTTGGGAGTTATAAAAGCAGACTTGGAGGTTCATTGTAACAGATCTCGGAAATTCATCAATTATTTTCTTTGTTTGCAAGTGGTTTTTTGCTTCTGCATCAGCAATAGAGGACGAAAATCCTCATTTACACACAGATTTGAGGACGAAAACCCTCACATCTGAGCTTGGCAATTCCATTCAGGGGTTGTAGTGACATTTCAGGGTGCAATTGTTCCACCAGTTCAGCTCCAGGCTATTGTATATAGACACTGATATCGTTTTATTGTATCTGGTTGGAAATAAATAAATAAAAGACTGTTTTTTCCATATTGGTTCACTGTTTTAATTCAGATTATTACTACTGTTGTAAAAGTTCATTTTTGCAATACTGTTGCTCCTAGGATTTAACGAAAAATATCCAGATTTGCTAGAAGTTTCTTTTTCAAGGATATTACACCTTGGAACCCCTCAAGCAAATGCAGCTAGTTTGTGAAATGTCAAACCCCTCAACTCTTGCTCGCCGATCAATTTCAGGCATGATTTTCTCACTATTTCTAACATGTTTTTTGCAATTGTAGTTTTTTATTCTCTGTTGTTTGAAAATTAAAACAAAGAAAAAGTATAGCTTTCGGATAAATTTTGATATGTTTGGTAGCTCGAAAATGTTAAAATTTACCTTATTTGTTGCACATTTGAAAGAATTATTTGGAGTGTTAATCTTGCCCGGAATCACTTCACGTAGTAATAGAAAACTTAGATGATGAGTTAGGATAACACAAACCTCCAGAACAACAAGTTTGAACTTAAGATTTCGTGATAATTTGCCACTTGTGCACTTGCAAAAGTGAATAACACACAATTTTCATCAAGCAAAACACCCCTCCAAACCTGTAGCAGAAAAATTATGATTTGATCATGTTCCTGGTGATGTGGGATGCCACATCAACTGCTAAAACAAATGTAGATAATCATTTGACCAATTCTCGACACACGTCTAGAAGCCTAGACGACCATTTTGCAACGTTGGACATTTACTGAAAGTTAAAAATTTAGTTTGGTTTTGGCTCACGGTTTAGGCCCCTGCATCGAGAAACAAAATTTTGTCGCCACATACCTTTAGTATTTCTTCTAAACAACCATAATCAATCATTAGTTACGAGAAAATCACCTTAGAAGCTATATTTTGCAGGGGGTTTTGTAGGCCTTTGGTTCGACAAAGTCAAACTGAGATGGCAATTATGACAAGTAGCTCAGAAAATGGCTGCCATTTGAACCTTGGTTGCCAGATTTGAGTTATGTCAACTTATTGGTCTTCCTTGTAGATATGAGAGTAGATGGATATTTACACATGGTGTGTTTGAGTTTCGATAAAATGGTTTTCGAACTCATTTTCTAGGCCATTTTGGCTAAATTGAATATTTTTATAAACTTGCAGCAATAACAAGAAAATCGTTGTGGGACCTTCTCCTAGTTGAATAACTATTGGAAAACCTATAGACACTATCGCATGACTACATTGGACTCTTTTATGTCACTTATTTTATGAAAATTGCTTGTGGGAAATATTGGTGTTTTTCTCTCTCTTCTCTCTCTCCATCTCTCTAACTTAAAAGTGAAATGAAAACTACATTTGTGTTTCTTACCCTCTATTGTTATGTACAAGTGTTTGAGTTCATTGTAAATGGAAAAATTATGTATTTGCGAATAATGTTGGTTGTAGGAGAATGTCATGCCAACATTTATCGCTGACCATGTTTACACTAATTTAACAGGTTGTATGTGGCATGACAAAATAGTGATGAATGATAAAATCTAAATTCAAAGTTGCTAATAACTTGAAATAAAAGAAAGATTTATTCGTGCTGGAATATGAAATTTAGTTGTTATTGTAACAAATGTACTTGTATCAATGAAGGAAGAAAAGTCAATATTAGCATGTATGTGTGTAATTTTTACGGGATGAAGAAATACTATATTGTACTTCTAGTTTATATTTTATTGAAAGTTGTGTGTTTGATCATCATGATAAATTCTTGTAAATTGTGTAATTGTATGGTAATGATATTAGTTTGAACCCCATTTGTGTTGAAATCTTGAAAAACCAATGGTGTTGACGTTGATATGAAAAAATGGTGTTGACATTGATAGTACAACTAGTGTCAAACCCTTGAATCCCTTCCCTTTAGCTGTAGGGTTATTCGAACCATGTGATTCCTAGTGTGTTACATCTAGGTTATTTTGGTGTATTGATTTAGCACACATAAGGGTAATTTTTGCAATTAGGAAGGTGTTTATTCCTTTGGTAGGAGTTATAACAATATACGAAATGTAAATGAGTATGGTTATCTTAATTTCCACTTAAAACACATTTCCATAATATCATGGCTTTGAGAAAATCTTAACCTTGTGAGATAAGCTACCTTTGACTCATCCGTGGGACAATGGGATGGTACTCCTACTTGCAAGTGATACTTAGTGGAATCATATTTTCATGAATTCCTCTTCGGTGCACCATTCTCTTGGAACACTCAGGTAGTTCCTTCAAACCAACTAAGACTATTTAACCTAAGGGGCAAATTAATTCCAGTAACTAGTCAAATTAAAATGTTGGGGCAGCCTTGACACTTTCTCTCCTCCAAACAACTACTGGAAAGTTTACTTTTACTATAAAAAGGTTTATGAGATGAGAACATCCTAGCTATTCCAGTGTGGACCCCACCGTAATTATAGACCTTGTTGGGTGGGTATGTATTTGTGCCTATCTTTGACCCCATGGCAGGTTGTAGGTGTTGCGAATAAGAAGTGAATGATTGTTTAAAATTCACCACAATGATTGATAAGTGGAGAGTTAATCATAGATGCTTTTTCGTCTCATCAAATAAAAAATAAAATGTCAACCATGAGGTGCAAAACCTGTGTGAGGAAAGAATATCGTTTGTGTCCTAGTGTTAACCTCATGGTGGGTCATGACCCTTTTGGATCAAAAGAAACTAGTCTTAAGATCTCCTAATTGGATTTCGGTGGATGAAACCTTGATGTATATTTACTAACGCTTGGAATAGTGCCTCAAAAGACCTTTAGAAAACATAATGTGGGTTTGATTTCTCGCTTGTAATATGTCGTTAATACTTGGGACACCTATTAACAATAAAATGAAATGTTTTATGTGTGACTACGCTCCTTAGAATCCTAAATCCCTAGGCGGAAAATAAGTGCTTTATAACATCATACTCATTCTAAGACAATGCCAACAAGAAACTTTACTACACAATATAAATGTAGGAAGAATAAAAGTAAATGAGATGAATCTCGAGAACGATTGTCACATGGATCGTTTACACCCTGAATGATATCGGTGAATAAAATGTATAATATGATGGTAATAAGAATGAAAGTAAAAGAGATTACTCTTGATGAGTTAACATAAGAATGAGAAAAACTCGTAATTTATCATTGATAACTTATAGTTTGGATGAATGTTTTAAGAGGAACAATACAGTGTTTAACACAAGGAAATTTAGTAAGGATGACAATTTAAATCTTAGAACCTATGTATATGATCATTGAGTACTCAATCTTTCCTTTCTTATAGTCCTTTTTATTTGTATTATACTATGCTCGTTTGAGCAAATGTGGGTTGACATTGTCGTTTCTTTTGTGAGAGCGTATGTGCTAATGCTTTTTTGTTACAATTAACCCCCGCTTAATACCAAAGGATAAATTGAATAAACTACAAATCGTAAAATATGTGTATATACATGGTTAAAAACATTAGTATTCCTCTTCCTTGTGGTTATGGTTATTGCCTTCACTTTGGTTCAACAAAGGTATGTATTACGTAGTGTGTAGTAGAACTTTGCTCAATTAAGGAAGCCAACTTAAGGGTCTAATTGTGATCGTAGTACCAAATGGCCGTATGTACCTGAGATGTGAACCATCCTAAGGGAGTCATTATACCACACTTAGGAAGGGATCAAACAAGGTTAGTCTATAAGGTTACAACTATTTTGTGAGACGATGACACCTCAAGAAATAAAAGAGAGTACTTTCATAATCCTAAGTTGGGAGTTAAGCTTCCTTGCCAATAGCTTGTGGAATAACTTCCCTTTCACCATTTTGCGAACCGTGTTGTCACACCCTCAAAAAAGTGAAACCATGTTCATATGTTATTACATGAGATTTACTTCCTTTATTGTGTTGTGAAATGACCTAGAATTATAGTGAGAAAGGTAACATGAACCAAGCTTTGTCTTACCACGAGAGGGCTTCCTTAATGGCTCCTACTGGTATAATAAGCGATCTTCTCTTCAACCTTTGCTCGTGTGTTGGGCTTGTGTGAAGGACCTCTTACCATGGACTGTTTTGGTTTCGTTGTGGCCTTTGCAAACATTTTGCCTCCTTAACATAGGCATAGTGTGCATATCAGGTCACGTTGGAATGGCACACACGCTTGAACTAAACATTTGAGTTATGAACCTAAATTGACATTCTGATCAAAAGACGTAATGGGAACAAACTATGGAATCTAATGCACGATCAAACCCTAGAATGAAAGGAACCTCGTCTGCAATGTGGAATTGTGAGACATGATGGCTTTAACCGTGCTTCCACAAAGTTAACACTTCTAAAGTAATAAAATGCAATGCTTACAAAAGTGACAGTCGTAAACCTTGGGTACATTGGTTTAATGTATAGATAAGTGTTAGTGTTTATGTGTCTGGTGAGTAGGTCAACTATTTTAAATGTCACATCATTTAATAGCAACCAAATAAAAATTACCAATTTTTCAGTTATATTTTGAGTGGTAAAATTGTGGGCATTACACATCAGTTGGAAATGCTAGATGAAAAAGGAATCAATGTTATCATACATTTACACATTTATTAAAATTGATTAAAGAATGCTTATAACAAAAAAATACACAACCAAGAATTTGATATCAATGACTTGGTCCTAAAAGAAAACCAGAGGAATACCAACGCAGTTAAAGAAACAAAAGGGAATTTCCAGCCTAATTGGCTAGGGCCATTTGTAATCATAGACAATGTTGGCTAGATTTTTTGCATAGCATCAAACCTAGGCAGTCATGAGATAAATCTCCCTCATTTAACCGGTGAGGCTCCCGTGTCAGATTTGTCAATTTAAGTATGCTAATATCTAAATGGGGTTTTACTTTAACTACTCAGTTCATGAACCATAACTGAATAATTCTGCAGCAAGTAAGCAACTGTTTAAAGAAAGGAAAAGTTATAAAAGAAGGTAATTACATAAACGTATAGAAGAAACGGGGAAGATGTGCATCCCAATCAGTAGATGGCAGAGCTAATTGCATGCACATAGAAAAATCCAATAGATATAAACACAAAATTCTAAAACAAAGGCAGTTCTAGATCCAGATCTAAAATAACACAAGGTTTATTAAGAGATCTAAGATTAAAAGTAAGAAACACAGTACACCGTGACACAAAGTTCTCCGAAAACCTGCTCCTATGTATTCCTTTGCTCTAAGTGGCTCTCAAGGGTTCAGCAAAAAGTCTAGAACATAAGATTGTTGCTTACAAATTTTGATCATTAACCCGGAGGTTCTTCTCCTACTTATAGAATGTAGGAGGGAAAGTACAAATGGGAAGTCTAACTAAACTAAAACACAAACAAGTAAATATGACATTTGGCAATCATCCTCCACTAACTTCTCCTTAAGTGACACATATATCACTTAACTAATAGAATGGTTCCACACGACTTTAAGTAATGGTTGCAAAACCAATAATTCAAGTTTTATAATTTCATCCGGGAACATAGAAAATAGAAGAAGTCGTGCCAGCTATGACATTTATGTCTTCTTCTTGTTCTGATATCGGATATACTTGTCGAACATGTAATTCAGCATCTTTCCATCTGTTTTAGCCACTGCTTCCTTCTCTGTCCTAAACTGCAGCAACCCTTCATTCAACACTTTGATGCACACTTCCACATTTTCCAAGCTCGGCCCAAACCTTGCAATATCCACCTGCAGCGCCACCAGTCTATTGATAGAATTCATTGTGAAAGGCTTAGTAGCTTTATCAATTCTCTTTTGTACCATCAGAAGAGACCCTTCCAGGGAATTAGGCACCTTGCTAGGAACGATCCGCACGTATGAAATAACACCTCCGACCACGTCCTCCTCAGTGAAAGAAATGATACTCTCTGGTAAGGATGATGTCCTACTCTCAAGTGTCTGCATCCTCTTCAGCAAAACTCTGCAAATCTCCAAACGGAAAGATACTGCAAACTCTAGCTGCTTCCCCTTCTCAACTGATCCATCTGGTACAATTTGCTCCGTAACCAATACATCTCCCGACAGCTTGTTGATCTCAGCCAAAATACTCAGGTTACTCTCAGTAACTGTGTTCATATCTACGATGCTTGTCACCAGTTGCTGCAGCTGATTTGCCGCATCATTCATAACCTTTAGGCGGGCTAGCACTTCTCCAAGTTGTACAGAAGCTTGACGCATAATCAAATCCTTCCATTCGTCAATAGCTTTTACTTGATTGCTTGCATCCTCCATTTCCTACATAAGATGATCACTCACCTGCTCTGAAATGGGCTGAATGGAAGGCTTAGCAACCTTGGCTATGATCTCGCACAACTGAGATACCTGCTTCTGAAGTTCTTCTTTCTCCGCCTTTTCACTGTCAAGCCTAAGGAATAGAGCATCTATCAATGTCTGCGTGTCCTGCTTCAATCCTTCAGTGGTGGCTTGACCGAGGAGTACTTTGGTTACTGTAACATCTTCTGCCGTGAGCTCCTCCTCCTTTCCTTCTGCCGGAATTGATATCTCAGCAAACTTCTGCCATGATTCCTCGATAATCAACCTAGAAGTTGCTTTAGCAACTTTAGGCCTTCTATCTCTTCCACCCAGATTCTGGAGTAGCTGCAAGTCGTGCTCTTCTAAGTTCATCTCCATTCTCGCTTCTGGAACCAACTGCGAAGCCAACCATTTCGAGAAGTTCAGAGAATGAGAAGTCGCTGAGTGCACTACCATCTCTCGCTCTGCCTCCTCTCCATCAGAAAGTGCCACGGTGTTATGGCTGCTATCCTCTGAATCATCCAAGGACAAAGCTCTTTCGAACTCTGCCATCTACAACTTCAACATCTCCTCTGGAACAGGGGTTGAATGGAGTGGCTGAGGAGAGAAGATGAATGTCACCGGATTCAGTGGAGGCATGGAAGTGTCCTGCTGAGGTGCAACAATTGGTGAAGTACTGGGTGTTGGAGAAGCTGGAACCAAATTCATGTCCGTGGAAGTGATCTTCTCCTTAGATGGAGAACTTCTGTGTACTTCCAACTTTTCAGACTTTCTGTTGCTTTCTCCTCCTTGCTTCCACTTGAGGGAATCTCCTGCGCCAAAGTTGCCCGTGACTTGATTCATCAATACTTCATCAAGGCAATATCCCTTCGTCAGCAACCAGTTTGAAGTATTCACCAAAACAGCTCCAGATCTTTCTTCAAGTGTATGGCAGCCTCCTACGTTATCCTGAAGTATGGCTTTATCTCCTCCCATTTGATGGTAAGTGTCAAGTACCACATTCTCATCATCTTTAAGATCCGCAAGTATCCGGGCTAGTCCAAAGTTGAACACTTGCTTTGTTGATAGCCTGCTGAAATCTCTCTTTCTAACCTCGTACTCACTTTTGTACTTCATCCAGAAATCTTCTAATGAAGGCACATGTGCGTACTCCTGGGAGATCGTCTTCCTGGCTACTCCAAATGGATCAAAGTTCAGCCGTGTAGGGAAGAACTCTTGCTCATACTCGAATAACATCTGCGTCTCCATCCCTCAAGCTCTATGAATGTTAATGCAGCTGTAATGTCCCACAGTGATTGGGAAGAAGCCCGTGGACTTGTGCCGCTTTGATTGAAGGTCGTGTAACTTCACAAGTTGCCTGCTCAGCTCCATGGTGATCCATCCATCATTCAGATACCTGGGCATCTTTATTGGTTCTCCAGAAAAGCCCGTAACCATGAGGTATGTGAAATCTGCAAACTAGATGAATAGACTGCCAATCTTGGACACAGCTTCCCACACTTCCTTGCTTACCCTGTTGGCCTTTAAGTCTTTGTCTAGCCTGCAAATGAAATCATAAAAGAATTCATCGTTGACCACTTTGAAATCTTTCTCGCACGCAAGTACAGTAAGCGGTGGGTAGCATTCGAAAATGGGGTCCTTAAAAAGAACACATCTATGAAGCTTGGAAAAGACGTCTTGTGAAGCTGCAGCATACACCAAGTAGGAAGTCATTTTGAAGCTGAAAGTACGCTTCACATTCTGGAGTTGCTCACCAATGTTGTCACTAATAATTTCCGACCAATTGATTATGGAATCAACCTTGTTGACTTCAATGGTCCTGATGAAAACATACATCCATGTACGGAAAGTGTAAGCATTTGCCTCGCCATTAATCCTGCATAGCAATTTGACCACATCATCGACCTCCTGCACCAAATTGGACCACGAA
This sequence comes from Taxus chinensis, assembly GCA_019776745.2. Classification (NCBI taxonomy): domain Eukaryota; kingdom Viridiplantae; phylum Streptophyta; class Pinopsida; order Cupressales; family Taxaceae; genus Taxus; species Taxus chinensis. Next base: position 123,116,679 of record CM034150.1, read on the forward strand.
AGAGTTCTTGGGAACTTTGAAGGAGATCTAGGCTTCTTCATGTATTTGCTATTCATTATGCTCACGCAATCAGCTTTATGCTTCTCCCATCTGCCGCCGGCATCCTGAAGACTAATGGAAGTCACCACCTTTCGCACTGGAATCTTCAAACAGTAATTGATGAACTCTGCGTCCAAACGAATTACTGTCTTTCCCGTAGCATCACGCACTGATCTGGATGAAGGATGGTAAGATCTAGCGCACTCCATAACAAACTCTGGCAACTAGGCTGTGCATGGAAAGGCTGCAGCTCGGATAATTCCACTGCTTTTAACCGCACGCATGAGTGAAGTCTTTCCCGCTCTGGATCTATCAATCAATTCAGAAAGAGGTTCCGGACCTAGATCTGTCTCCTATGTCTGCAAGTTTGGAAGCGATGCATGATTGCATCGTGCTTTCTTTTTCATCTCTCTTCGCCATGGCTTTTTCTATCTTTGTCTAAATAATTTTTTTTCTTCTTGCTTGGCCGGATTTCTTCAAAACTGGTGCAGATCTGGACAATTCTTCAGATTCGGAGGATATATGCAATGTATTGGACATTGATTAAAGCTCCTTTTCTTTTGTAAAGCACCTGTAATGAATTCCTGTAATTAATTCAGACAAAAATGGCCACCGGAGCATGAATAGTGAATTTTAATTGTAAAAATCTGCACTTTTCAAGCATGTTGCCCCAAAAATTGATGTTTAATTTGCACATAAAGAGAGCATGAATCATTCAACAACACCCAAGCAATTGTAACACTTATGCAAACAATTATGCAGACAAAGATCAACCTCCTTCAAAGCATGCGCCAAATTTAGAAGCTTTTAGCCTTGTTTCCACATTGCCTGAGCAAAATCCTTCTTCAAATGGGGCACACTTTTCCTCTTGGTTGCAATTCTTTACCTATGAATTAAATAATTCACCCATATGGCAGCCCGTACTTATATAACCCTCACAATTGTATAATTAATAATTGCCCTTCCTATTCCTAGCAATTAATTAATTAAAAATCATGTTTCTCTCTTTAAAAATAGCATGTTTAAGGACAGTCATCCAATAAATTAAATTAATCCAATTTAATTCTTCACACTTCACTTCACTTAAGCTTCACAGTGTGCCTTGACCATAGCCACTAAAAATAGAATTTAATCTAATGATTTAATGCCTCAAAAATCATTAAATATATCCTAAATGGGGCGCACTTTTTGACATGAAGGGGGCAGCCTTTAAATAAATTAAATTTAGTCAATTTAATCCATTTAATTCTATTTTTTATTCCCCTTTGACTTTTTGACTTTCTTCCATGCTTGGGCGCCTATTTTAGAAGGAGAAATAATTAATTTAATCCATTTTAAGGCTGCCATCTTCTCACCAAAGGGGGTGCACTTTTTTGCACGATATAATTCTATTTTTAAGAATTTTTCACAATGGGATTCTTTACCCTGCAAGGCAGCCCCAGAAATCCCATGATCCACTTAAATGATTTAACTTTGACAATGGGATTATTTACCCTGCAGGGCAGGTAATAAAATCCCATGATTTCACTTAAGTCACTTTCCTTTTATTTTATCATGGGAATTTTTACCCTGCAAGACAGGCAATAAATTCCCACCTGCCTGCAGCCTCTAACTTTCCCACTACAATTTAAGTGAATTTTATATCACGAGAAAAAGTACCCTGCTAGACAGGTACAAAATTCCCACCTTGCCTGCCGCTTATATTTTTCCCATTGCAGCTTGAATCCTTTGTTTTCCAAAAATGCACCCAACCCCGCATGGGGTTTTCTGTGCACGACTTCGCTTTTTCCCAGTGATCCAGACCTCCGATGGTGACTTCCTCCGGGCATAACATGCGTATATGTTTTCCAACTGCTCCAGGCCAAAAATCGGGCTTACCCGGCAAAGGAATCGTTCTAGATAAATTTCACAGAAAACGAAACAGGAAAACACAAAAACGCGAAAAATTGTCAAAAGTCACAAATAAAGCCCAAAACATATTCCAAGTTAAAACCCTTTTGGTACATAGGAATAATGACATGTTTGATCATAACAGAGTTAAAACAGAGCGCAAATAGCCTCATACGGGGCTCAAAATAATTAAATACAAATTTCCCGTAGACAAATCCCGACGACAGAATATAACAATTTTGGGCATCTGGGTATTTGGCGAAAAAGGCTAATATGGATCTTTGGGAATATTTTGACGCAATACAAGAACTTTCAGGCAATAAAAACACAAAACGACCCATTATTTTAAAAGTACGAAAAATTTTCGGATAAGGTGGTCGCAGATTTCAGGATGAAATTTGGGTGACACCAGACAAGTTTAGTGTTGGGGTATACCACCTATCGACACCCAAGGGAAAACCTTTCAAGAATCCCATGAATATCATGCACCTATGACATTTCTTTACATGAAGCTCGTGTTTGCAATATGATTATCACAGAATACAAATTCTTCTAACACCTCCATAGTCCATGACTAGGGAATATACCCAACAATGCAACACATGTCAAGGGTTCGATGTGATTGTCGGAGTAATCATTACTCAAGACCCCCATCCCCTTCTTGCGTTGTTACAACCTAGGGCCCAAGGCCCTTAGTACACTGCAAGTTAACAATTTATTTTCAAGTTTTAGCTTAAGACAAAAGTAAAAAACAATACAATATGGCAAAAATACAAAACCATGACCTGTGTGTGACTGGCTTATTCATTGCGTAGACTTAGACATTGTCTTTATTCATATTTAGCACTTTACACACACTACATCCTTATGCACTTGCACCTTGTAATACATATAGAATGGTTGGAGATACCCATAATCCACGGACATTTATACACATACTTAACGACTTCTCAAAGCCTTATACCCTAGGGGCAACCCACCACAATGGGGACATGCCTACACCAAGGGCATCTCACATATTAAGCTTATCTAGATCATATCTTACACACTAGTCCATTGGTGATACTCTATTGTTTATCTTGTGTCGCCTTATATCTTATAACATGTGTTATATTGCACTTCGTTGGATGCTATTGTAAGACATGCACTATTTACTTCTATGTACTGATTTGGCATGCTTCATGCCCAGTTATTGTTGATATTCAGTCATTTAGACATTGTTTTATTACTTGCTCATTGCATACCTACATGTGTGTTTGACTACAACTGGCATTGGACTCTTGTTTTATTATAACACTGTGTTTGACTCATTGCTTGCTCTATGCACATTCTATAATCTATTACTTGCTCTATTCACATTGTTTTCTCTATCTGTTTGCTTCATGCCTTGCTTGCTCTATGCCTTGTTTGCTTTATGCACATTGTATGAGTCATAGCGCATTGCTCGATATACGTACTATTTAGGATACCTTGTTTATGACACATTGTAAGATACATATTGTTTACTATTATTGACATCTATTGTTTGACACATATTTGCTTAGCACCCAAAACTGACTACTACAAACACTATTTGAGTTGTCGTTCCGATTTCTTATGGCAGGTATGCTATGTCATCTGCTGTCATGTCATGTCGTGAGTCCCAATGGGTCCATGGTGTTGGGTCGTGTGTCTATTAACATACTGCTCTACCGTTCGTCATTACTCTCGGTTATGGATCTCTATGGATTACTGGGCATGCTTAGTATTTTGCTTGCCGATGGGATGACATCTATTACTTGTTCTCTAATGATCATATCCAATACACATTGCTTATATCACCATGTTTAGTTCATATGCTTTATATGGTTCACATCATAGACGTTTTTATTATATGATTTTTATAGGTAACCACTTTCTCTTTTGAGCTAAGTGATATAGGCAATCCTCACCTCAAAAGGGGGCATACTGTCGTCTCTTTCAGAAGTTCACACAAATCATGGCCAAAGTACCACAAGGTAGGTAAGGTGATACTATTTCATACTGGTCAAATACAGATATTCCGACTGGATTACAAGTTCACTTATGACATTTATCAAATTTACATGGACCTGAGATGGTTCATCATTACAAGTATTGGTTTTATATCAGATTTGCACGGAATTGGGATGGTTCCTCATTACAATTACAAGTTTATATCAAATTTGCATAGACTTGATAGTTCATCTTACAAATTCAATCACACCTCTGAAATTTATTCAGTTTATATTGGCATGGATTACACACAAATCCATGACCAATACAATGGTGCAAGCAGCCTAATGCTAGATGGTGATAGCAGCCTAACACTAGTTCTAATGATGCAAGCATCCTAATGCTAGTTCTCACACAAGATATTCACACATTCGCTATGCAACACACCAAGGGCAATCAGGTGTAGTTCTATGATTTACGCCTTTTTATACACCATTTTATACATATTACTAATTTTATATCTCTATTGAGCATTAATATATGTCTTTACCATGAGATTGTAGACTTCACAATGGATTGGCATGGGGGCACACTCTTCAATTTCAAACATCATCTTCATGTGATTGGGATGTGAGGTTTGCATTCATTTGTTCATTTTGCTTTTAATCCAGTGCTTTCACTAATAGATCAAAAAGGGGGCAATTGTAGTACCTGAAATTTGGTTATGTCGCACTTAGCAATATAACTTCGGCATTTATTCTGACATTATTCTATTTATCTATTTATTGACTAAACTTAAGTTGCCAAGACACTTTGGATATGGATACGGGTATAAAGTATCTAATACATGGATACGGCAATTTTTTGGTTCTGGATATGGCCATACAAAAAATATATAAAAATTTTAAAATATACAAAATTCTAGCCTAATAAATAGGATTTAACCACATGCATATAAAAAAACAAAATATGTTAAATAACCATAAAACATGACTCATTTGCATTAAGCCAACTAAATGTCAAATGACAAGTCACAAATTTCATAATATACATACAATTTAATTATTACATCGAACTAGTATTCAATATCCATCATATTACTCTTCATCGCGAGCATCAACATCATGATGTGGTTCAATAGAACCACATGGACTCAAAGCATTCCCGCTACCACTAGCACCCCCACGTGCAAGTAGGTCTTGAGGGGCCAAAGAAGTCTCCATGTCATGTAATGACAAATGGAAAATGGAAGCATCCAAGTCAACATCTCAATGATTTGTTGCCCCTTGTACTTCGATTGCTTGTGGGTTAGAAGGCGCAAATTGGAATGTATATGCACCAACTCCTTGGCATTTTCAGTCCCCAACTTGTTATGCTTTTGTGAATGGATTAAGTTGTATGTACTCTAGTTGCACTCAGAGGAAGATGAACTTGCAACCTATTGAGGAAAATTCAATGCAAAATTAAGATGTATATGACTTTGAAAGTAAAAACTCAAACTTAAATTTTAAAAAAGTTAAAACAAAAAAGAAAGAATAAAAATATAAAAATCTTACCTGTGACAAGACCTTGATAGCAATAGGTTGGAGGTACATGGATCCTTGACCATAGAGGTACCACCACGTATGAGAATCTTTCTTGTATTTGTCCCGAGGAGCACAAAGGTTGTGACTTGTGGAGGCCATAAAATTTTCAAACTCGGTTATAGCCATGTCTTCGACCTTAGGATCGGGGAAGAGCCTGAGAATGCCAACATATACCCTTCACTAACTTAAGCATCCCTATATGGTAGCACCCTCCTCGGCAAAGAAAGAATTCTCGTGCTATAGAATCAAGGAGTCAATGCAAAGGCAAGGAGATACAACGAGATGTTCATTTTGTTCCACTACTCAATGAGGTACGATTCTACTTCTTTGAAAAATGTTTCCTTGGGATCTTGCTCTTTTGCATTTATGATGGTCTTCATCTTCTTAATCATTGAGTCGATGCAATCATATATCTCTCCCAGACATGGTTGATCCATGTCAGTAAAGTGGATCGTACTCATAATGGGCTCGATGAAACTCAACAAGTATTCTACACGATGTCACTTATCATCATCTAAGATCAACACCTTCACTTTTTGAGGTTGTTCAATGTTAACTACCTCCATACAACTCATAGGTTAGAAGTAACCATCCTACTAAGTACCTCTTGCACCTTCACAAGTCCTCTCATGACGATCATTTGTAATGTGAATCAAGTTTCAACAACCTAGTAAGAAATGAAAAAACAAAAATTTAAAAACTTTTGAAAACTTCAAAATTGCAAGTACTATATTTTTAAAAACTTACAACATAAATAAAAGAAAGTTTATCTTATTTCAGCAGCTCCATATGTGAATAGGATCTGAAGATGCCTTCCGACTGGTGATGGTTAGTCATAAACATCTAGATCTCTTCGCCTTCGACATACATTTGTTTAATCCACTCAATTTTATTGCCCAACATTTTTAGGTTTAAGTTGAGTTTGTGGCCAACACAACGTGTCAAAAAAATGTGCTCATAGCTTGCCTCCACTAACATCCCAACGGCTTTGCAATTTTTGGTGTTGTCTGTTATAACTTGGACAAATTTTAAGGCCCATCACCTCAATGGATTCGATAAGAAAGTTGGAACTGATTTGAGCATCTTTCACTTGCCCCGTACAATCAACTGCTTTCAGAAACATTGCCCTTTTTCGAGCATATTGTAACCACAAAGATCAAAGGCTTGTTTCTTGCATCTTTCCATCCATAAGAAATGATTGACACTCTCATTTCACTCCACAAATCTCTAATTAGCTACAATGAGGATTCTACATGTTTTTTTAGCTTTGTCAAAAAGGCGGCAAGCAACTTCTCATAACTTGGCCTTTTGTATCCTTTTGGGGCCTCGCCGATTGTTCTCCCCATATCTTGCCATTATGGTGAGCTGGAAACATTGAATGACAAGGCATTTGCATACACACATCACGCAATGTGCTCATACACGATATCCCTGCTCTTACTTTGAAAAGACCTTTCCAATGATCCTTTTGCCCTCTTTCGTGGAAGAGATGAATCCTCATCTTGGGTGGAGGGTTTCGCCACAAACCAATGTATCGGGCCCCATCAGTGGCCTCATTGATCGAGGTGAAGATCCTTTGTGTGACAACAGATGACTCGCTTTCATGGCATAGGCCACTTCCACGTTTTAAAATGAAAACAATAAACATCAAAACAAGAATGAAGAAAGTGTGTGAAGATTAAAAATTAAAAACTTGAAAGTTTAAACCTTATCTTTCAATGAATAATCCAAAAATCCTCCTTTCAAACTCCCCAATCACCTTGGCAAGGAATAGGTGCTCGTTTTAGCATAGAAAAATGATAACAATGATTGTTGATGAAGTATCGAACCTAAATGAGCAAATTGAGCTTAGAGGGTAAGTATGCAATAAGAAAATGAGAAGTGGTTTTGATTTTGTGTTTTGTTTTTGTTTTATAGCATCCTTTTGACTTTTTAGGGTTTTTTTTGTGTTTGTATATTGTTTTGCACTTTGTGTTAAATGCTGAAAAAAAATTAAAATTCTTTTTTGTCGTGGATATGGCTCCTAGGGTAGGAGAGTGACAAACCAAGCATGCCTGAATACATGTGAAGACATACCCAAACTGTAACTCCCGTATCCTAGTCGTTTTCACAGATGTTTCTGATATGGATATGCCCCAGAAATGTACCATATCCGTGTCACACCCAAGGGGCCTGTCATATTAGTATCCTGGACTAAACTTAAAGCTTCCTGCTCTATCCTATAATCTGATTCCACTAGGTCATGACTTGTTCTTCATCTTAGCACTTTAGGAATTAATGCACCTTATACAAAACACATCTTCAAACTCTCTACAAACCTTCTCTTGTCTCAGATCTAGTTCCACCTTAAGCCTAGGCTGGCTCAAAGGACCCAAACAGATTCAGCTTACAAATCTATTCCATGGCCAATGAACCTATCACTTCTACTTGCAAATGTCATCTTTTCAAATGCACAAGTTACCTTAGTCAACCTAGGGTTGATTGAGCGAGAAATCATTCAAATCAGAAACATATATTAACATATGCACCCTTACTCATTACGCGCATTAAGGGATCCCATTTCAAAGCATACTCTAAGGAAGACATTGAGCCAAGTATTGAAGCATCTCTCTCTAAAGCATATTATAGCAAAACTACTCAAATATGAATGCATCTATATTGCTCACCTAGATCACACATCTATGCACTACAATCAAACCAAGCGACAATTGCCAACTATTGAAGGCCGAATCAAGGGGTCTGTCTTAGTTACTTTTTCTAACCTCCACATCATCATAGGATTTGGAAAGCTATGTGTGCTTGATCACTCTTCGGAGTACTGTCAGAAAGTGCAGTGCTCATGACACTAGTAGGGGTGCAAGAGGGGTCAATCCAACTCAAATCGTACTAACCCCTTTTTAGGTCCAAGGAGGAGAGTTAGGGCTGCACGATAAAGATAAGACATACACAAGTACATAAGTGTCATCTTAGAGATCCAAATACATAAAACACATTCAAAGACATAAGAAAAGTAAATGTTAGAGTTTAATTGCGAATTCAGAACGCAGAGGACACATTCGTCGATATCCAGAGAGATTCACCCAACAAACATGTCCCCTGCCTAACGAACCTATCTCATGCTCAACTCCAAGTCACCAAATTTACGAAATACCTTTATGACACTCTACACAGCATTTCTAGACGGTTTTAGTTCACTATCACAGTATCTGAGTCCGAAGTGGGGCGAATACTTTCTATAACCCTAACCCTACTCATGCTTTCTACAATCCAACTCAAATTGTACTAACCCCTTTTTAAGTCAACGAAGGAGAGCTAGGGCTTCAAGATAAAGCGAAGACATACACGAGTACATAACAATCATTGTAGACATCCAGCTACAAAAAACAATTTCAAAGACAGGGAAGGCAAGTGTTAGAGTTTGATTGCGAATTCATACCCCAAAGGACACATTCATTGATACCCAAACAAATTCGTCCAACAAACTTGTCACCTACTTGACAAACCTATCTCATGCTCAGTTCCAAGTCACCAAATTTACCAAATACCCTTATGACACTTTGCACAGCATTTCCAGCCAATTTTAGTCCACTGTCACACGAGTCTAGAGTGGGGTGAATACTTTCTATAACCATATAACCCTACTCACGCTTTATTCTCCTTTCTAGAAGTGTCTTAAGAAATATATTATACTTGTATAATTAGGCATTGTGATTTATGCAATTTTTGTTTTGAATTGTTCTTTTACATGGTAATATCTAAGATAGAATAAACCCTAGATTTTGATATTACAACAAGATCCTATGATCATCCCCTTTGTGCTCGAGTAGTTGTGAAGCTTTTTGCATGTGTGTAAATATTTCTTTCTTTAGTAAACCATACTCACTAATTTATTTTAATTTAAAACTTTGATTCTCTCATGAGCACTTGTTTCCACGAGAGAGGGGAATTGTGTGGTGTTATTGGACCCTCAGATATAGAGGCACGACAAGTGGAAATAATATTTAAACTAAGTCCACGATTGCATCCTTCAGGAAAGAACAATTTTTACAAACTCAATTAATTCAAAATTTAAGTAGTTTCCTAAATCACTTAGGCAAGCAATGTCTGAAGCAATAGTTGCTTGAAATTATGGCCAAGGCACAAATTTCCAGTGAAAAGTAGATCCAAGTGATACCTTAAGCTTTGTTTTCCTTGCCCTACTTTTCTAAACCACTTAATAACCCACCAAAAACAACTCCAACAATGGTTTGAGAAAAGCCTCAACAATGTACACCATACCACCAAAGATATACCTAGTTAACTAAAAAGGATCAAAAGCATGCCAAAGAAAGGATCCATTTAACAATCAAGAAGAATTCATCACAAAGGATGACCTAGAAGTGTTAGACACTAACATTGCTCCGATAGCCTTTCAAATACTTCATTTAATAATTTAATTATGGAAATTATTAGAACAGATCAGTGGAGTTTTAGATTTCTTCTCTTGATATATTTTCTTCTTCTAGAAACACAAGGGTAGCAACGACTTGATTGCCTAACAAATTTTTAAAATTCAATCAAAACTGTTCTTGCTTCCACAACCCACTTCTCTGACTTGAAAGCTTAAAAATTGTATCGAAAAGGACAAATTTAAAAGGAGAGCCAGTTTCAGTCACAATGGTGAGGGGGTCATATCAAACATGAAAGGTGTGTGGACTCCATTTATAAATATAAGTGCTTGCTTGATTTTGATTTCAGTTCTGCTATTTTTCCAGGCCTTCTGCTTCTCAATTGATGTAGTATATAATTTCTTGCCCAAAACTAATGCTGTTATACAGCCCAGCCCTGAATGTAAAATTGTAATGTAACATGTTTCGACAAGGTTTGTGGTGTTACCACAGAGGACTTTTATGTTTATCATGTAGTATTGCACATTTTTCACCCGGAATCATAACAAAATCATCAAGCAGTCTTATTATAAGCTCACAGATTGTAGGTTTAGATTGTCACATGTTTCCAATAGGAAATTATAAGGAGTTTCAATTACTATCACCACACCTCTACCCTCAAGGAAACCCACGACATAGAAGTATAATTTTTCATGCCTTCCCTAGTTCATAGTTTGCACCTCAATTAAATAACTCAAAAGTGAAAAACCAAGATGGCTAGCAAAAGAACCATCCTTGAATTAAAACAACTAAGAAAGAAACCCACAAGCAATGACGGAAAGCATCAAATGCTAAAATCTACAGAAAAACTCACCAGAAAGCACATGTTAGACTCGAATTTCCTCACCCAACTTTTTTAGAACAATTATCAACCTGTCCCAATTTAGGTTTCAATGCTGCCTATGATATGCATAAACTGCTCTACATAGAGGAATTTATAATTTAAATACTTCCAAAGCAATGCCTTACAATTGAAGTCGTCCAATGGTAGGCATGACCCTAGGATTATGGTATTCTCGTGACAAAATGAGAAAATAATTACTAAAAATATAGACTGCCCAGAAACACCAAGTACCCCGCCGTACCAGACCTGATATATGCCTGGCCGTATGGGTACACTGCGGGTAAGTACCTGCAGACCCCAGGTATGTCCCAGGTACAGAAATACGTACCTAGGAGTCTGGGACGTACCCAGGGCCTGTGGGTACGTACCCACACGGTTTTATTTTTTAAGTGCAAAAAAATAAATAAAACTTGAGGGCTTTGACTGGAATTTAACCTTGGAAAGTTCGTGTGAGATTCAATATTGCCAATAGGCTCCAAAGGGTCAAGAGAGATGAATAGGACTTCATTTGGTAGACTTACTATTTGGGGGCTTTCTTGTTGCTACTTGCTCCTCATGGGTTCTTTATTCTTCAGTCAATTTGAAAGGCACGGGAACAAGTGAAGCACTTGGTAGTTGGGCAGCCTATCTTCTCTTCCTTCGACACTAGGTGCCAAGCCTACAAATCAATTTCATCGAATCTGAAATATAACAACAAGATCCTTGCCTTGACAAGGGGCTGCTCTGTCCTCCTTTGGTTTAAGAAAGGAATTAAAATATTTCATGACTTGTAAGATTTGGGAAGTGGATGGAATGGACAGACCTTAAAGTTTTCTATAAGCTTCCTCAATCTCAGTTCAGAATGTATACAATGCTCAGAAATGCTTTCACGGCTCCCTCTACTGAACTAATTATGGAGGATGAGAATGACTTTTGGGATACTATGAGGTGGCTCAAAGGGCCCCCTCTCCAAGAGGCTACCTCCAAACAACTCTATGAAAAGATTGCCTTCTCCCCAAAACTTTTCCTAGGCCTTAACAATAAGTGGAATGTTTGTGAGCCCATTAGTAGATGGACTCAAAGATTTAATGTTTTTTGGTCTTCTTGTATTCAGTAAAAGAAATCTTGCTTTAGATGGCTTCTAATTCATAATAAGCTTGTTGTTGGCTTCTAATATTTTATAGGTTGCTGAGACTATACGCTTGTTGTTTTCTTTAAAGTTTTATATATATATTGTTTACTCTTTAAAAATATATTGTATGAACTGTACCCACAGTGTACTGTACACGAGGTTTTTAAAAATTTGTTGTTACCCAGCATACCGTACCCGTACCTGTACCCGTACCGAAACAATCTAGCTAAAAATAGTGGGTTCATCCTAACAATCACCATGAGATCCAAATCCCCGCTAGAATGCATTGAAGCAACATTTAAACTAGATCCAAAACCCCGAACAGGACAGCTACTCGCAGAATAATGCCATAACAATACACCAGCTAGCAAATGTTCTCCATATTTATATGAAAATTACGAGGTCTTGATATGGAAAATGCTTCATTTTCTATATATTTCATGTTAAGTCACTCATTTCAATCATAATACCCTCTCACCTTGATAAATACACCAAAAAATATAATCTACTTTGATCATAATCATGATATATCAAGCTCTTCTGACATTATATGCCACTACCTAAGTTGCATGGCACCCCAATTATGCAGCAACATCAGCTAGAGATAATAACTGCACTAGGATATTGGAGAGATGACTCCTACGGCAGAATGAGATAACTCCAGCACCAAGCTGCTACATCCCATTAGCGAAATTTCAACTTGAAGTCTGAGGAAGAATGATTTTTTGAGTAGATTAAAAAAGTCCTACAAAAAACACTATGGTTGCAACGCTACAAGAATTAGGATTCACTAGTATCCAAGTAGAGAATCAATGTTAAAAGCAGATAATTGGGGATCCCTCCTAGGTAAGATGTTGAGGTATTCTTAGAGGCCAGGTAATAGATGTCCTTTAACAAGTAATTGTTTTGAGCATTTTTTCATGCATATTAAAGCAATTAAAAAAGCAAAGTAAAAGACTCGATGTTAAACCCTAGTTGTGATGCATCTAATTCAACTGCACCCCAGTTAGAAGATTTTGTCTTTCTAGGTTGGATGGGAAGAGAAAGTTCTATGCACTCTACTTTCAGACTATTTAAACATCACTGTGACATATATGTACCCTTCCTTAACTTCCAAATGAAAATAAGAATTCTGAAAAAAATTAACAAAAATAGTTCTTCTATTGCTTCAAATTGCATGACTCTTTAGACGACAAGGTTTAAGAAGATAAAATGCTTGAATCAGGTTCTCTTTGACAAAACAAGTAAAGAGTAAAACCATTGTTTTAGAATGCCAAGTATCATCTCCTAAACACACGCAGAAACATAATATCAGTGCTGAGTATATAGTACCTAACTCTAATATATCATTCACATAAAATTTGTGCAACCAGGCATCCTTGTTGAGGCTGTTTCTGTTTCTCTCATATCCAAACCATGACCGCACTACAACCTCATATGCAAACAAATACACGAGTCTAGCCTTGCAATCCATCCTATAAATACTTAAGGTTTCAAGATTCCTTGTATGCTTGTATGTGTTTTATTCTCATGGAGCTTTTGTGACTGTCTCAAATATTCCATAGATGATTCCTCAATCAACATACATGCACAGATATGGAAGAAGACTTGCTTCATGCCTTTCAGCATCAGAATGTACCTCACTGCGCTCTATGTAATTTTTCCAGTAGATTTATTAGTCTATCATCAATGACATTAGATATCTCCTATGCATCTTTGTTTCGAATTGCTCTATATTTCTCATGTATTCGAGGCAAGTTTATGCCCCTAAAAGTCTATAGCAAATACAATTGTGTCCTTATGGATTTCAGCATTGTCAGAGCCCAGATGAAAGCACACTTAGTGTTCCTGACATGTGTCGAAAGTATAAATATATGGATTAAGTGTATAAACATTATCAAAGGTAGCCCCCATAAGGATATTAAGGCAAATAGAGGATGATCATTTGGCAATTTTTGAATTCCATGCGGGATATAATGCACAGTATGCTACATACCGTGTCTTGTTCATTAGTATCCCAACGGTTTGACAGGATAATAAGGGCAAACATCTACAAGTGCAAAGTTATGAGCTTCATTGTTTTCTCCCCTTGCTATTATCGCTGGACGATGCCCATCTAATACAATTACCAAGCCATGTACATTAGGTAATACAATGTTTTATCTCATATAATTCCAGATTTGGGGTGCTAAAGCAGAAGAGTCAAAACCCTTAAGCTATTTTAAAAATTGATGTCTATGCTTCTTCTGTCTCGCGGTGCACATTTGGGGTTTACATAATCTGAAAAAAGCCCATCAATTTTATCACGGAAGCTTAGATAAGTTTAGGAAATCGGGTTCAAGTTTTGCACCTTGGAGCCTTGTTTGCCGGATTTGATATTGACAGAGCCTTCACAGTTGGCATCAGCATTTTTGAAGGACCTGACATCTGGAGAGGTACAGCATGGATTCAGCTGGGAGGCCAATTGGGTTTCCACCATAAAGGCTACTTCTTCCATCAGCCCTCGTCCACCCTCGCACAGATGTGGAAATTCCACCCATTTATCAGCAGCTCCTGACATGCTTAATTCTCCGGCAATTCGATTGCATTTGAAGAGGGTAAGGGGTTTTGTAGGCTTTGCTGTCACGTTCAGAGAGACACCCAACAGGGTTGTTTTGATTGAATTGCAGGGCCTAGATGAACATATGGGGAGCTGGTACGTTGTCTGCAATGGAGAAGCAAATGTAAGTGCCATTTTCGGATGGCCAAACAATTAAAATTTTTAATGCCGTCATTTCCCTTATCCACTTGGATCATTTATGTGGATATGGTTTTTCTTCTTTCGTACTGTCGTGCAAATGGTTCGAAACCTGTCTGCTTTTTCTAGGGCTTTAAACCTATGCTAGCGGAGAGTGGCCTAAATTCCACGAGTTCATAAGTAGTTGTGAGCAGGCTTGGAAATTGACAAGATGTAAGCCGTTTTTTGGGGGATTTTAACGGTATATTACTAGTGAAAAAAATTAGAAACAGCAGACAATGTCAGGCTGAAATTTTAAAAACCGTACGTTTTTAAATGGTTTATATAAAATATAATACCTATTTATATATGTATTAACAAATTGTAGAAATATCTATAAAAATTACTGAAAGAGCTAACTCGTTAGCGAATTTTGATTTGACAGGCACAAATATTATGAGGGTAGGTAGTTGGTTCTTAGGCTCCACCTTTTATACATTAAAATATTAATATTTGAATGAAAATTATCTTATAAATGTACATAAAATCTTCAAAATTGATGTAATTATCATTTTTTATGTAGAGCCATGAATCTATCAACAATAGGGTACTTGATATCATTTTTAAACATAAAATAATATAGAAGAATAACATTTAACGTCTACGAGGCTATCAAAGACAACGTATGGGAGAGCAGATCTTGCTAAAGATCTTTCTAGCATTCAAATCTCATGTTGGTGAGTTTGATAATCAACTCCCCTGTTTTTTAAGTCATACTCTCGTTGAAAATATCTTGTAAGGATGTAGTAGCCACCGTACTAACAAATTGGGCCCTAATGTCATTGTAAGCATTACACTCCAACATGAAATGTTTCTCTGACTCCACTGCACCACACGTGCAGAAGACGTATATTCTCTCTTCCCATACCTCTTTAGGTCTTTTCCATCTGCATATTTCACACCGAAAATGATATGAATTAGTCCTCAATTGAGCTATGAAGATCTTTGCTTTCCACGGGATATTATCCGCTATAAAAGTCTTTTGTTGATGATCACACGTAGAGTGAAATTCCTCCGAATATTGCGTCTTCTTTCTCCCTAACGACTTTCCCCACATAACTTGGCGGAATTTATTTATAAAAAAATTCTTTATCTCTTAGCTATAATTAGGACATGTATTCAAGTAAATGTTCCATTTTTAAGCCATTTGTGGTTTTGATTTATCCATGACTTCTTTCTTTTCTCCAAAAACTCATTAAGGACTACCTTAGGCCATCTCCTACCATCCATTTGCTCGAACATTTTTAAATATGTTATGAGACGAACCATAACAATAGCTTCTAGAGGCACAACATACGTTTCAGCTAGAAGAATCTCATATGGGGCCAAGATCTTTAATTTGAACTTGCTAGTAAACATGTTTTTTTGAATCCTCACAAATTGTTTCCACCTTGAGTTAGAAATGTTGCTAGCCCAAACCTCACATCCGTAAATCATCACTGGAGTTACTAAAAACCCAAACAAAGTCTGCATAGTTTTCCAATCCCGTAATTCCGCCTCTCTGCATTTGTTTTGGAAAGCATAAAAATCTCTTCACCCCCTAAAGTTCTCTTTTTGCTACAAATCTCCCAACTGGCCTTGTTATTAAATTCAAACCCAAGATATTTATACTTTATTACTTCCTCTAAAATGCTTTACTCGAAATAGAAATCATATTGAGTTCTTTTCTTTCTATTGGAGAAGATCATGATCTTATTCTTAATGGTGTTAACTTGCGTCCCCACTTCTTTGTAAAAGTGCCCAAGTGCATATAAATGATTTTGTAGTCCTTGAGCGGACCTAACAATCAAGATAAGGTCATTAGCATAAAGGATAAGTCTTACAAAATACTCTCATATGCGAACACCATCTTCATTCTACAAATTTATTCATTCCTCAAGTTTGTCGATATATAGGCCCAAAAAAGTAGGTGATAATGGGCATGCTTATTTAACCCCAATATCACACCTGAAACTTTCTCAGATACCAATTTGAGTTATAATTTTGACTTGCACCTTTTCGTAAAGCCTATGAACAGTCGCTCTGTGATGCACTGGGATACCAAGCTCCTTCATTCTATCACATAACTTGTTCCTACGAACTATATCAAAAGCCTTCTTAAAGTCAATAAAACAAATGTAAGCTTCCTCTTTATCATTCCAAACCTTTTCAATAATGTGCCTCAAAGTGATCCCATGATTTATTGTTGAATACTTAGGCATGAACCCTGCTTGCCCTTTTTCTCTTTTACCTTTTTCTTCTCCCCACTTGTTGATTATGTATTCCACCATGATACCAAACAGATTTGCAAATAAAGGGTTGATCATGATGGTTCTATAATTAGAAGTAGTGTTAACATCTTCACTCTTATAAAGAGGTATCGCAAGACTAGTAGTCCAATCTCCAAGAAAACCCTGTTGAATAATGGTGTTGGATATGTCGACAATGTGAGGAGCAAGAAATTATTTCCCTCATTTTAAATATTCTGCTTGAAACTCATCCAAGTCTTTGGATTTTCCAATCCCCAATTTCATAATACCCTTGTCATCTTCTTTCACATTAAAAAGCTTTGTTGTCGTGTTGACCAAAGGGGGGCCTTCAACTTCTGAATTCTGCTCATAAAGTTGTTTTACAAACTCAAACCACTTATTGACTATGATATTTTTGTTTTTTGTATATATTTTTTATTTGATTGAAGCTCCTTCCAAAATACTTTTGGGTTATGTTTCCCTAAGTATATAAGCTCTTCCCTCCTTATGATCACAAACTCACTTTTTTTTTCTTTATGATCTATTTTACAACTTTTTGTTAAATTTCTCTCTACTTGTTTCTTTAATAGCTCTCCTTGCTTCTTTACCATCCTCATCAAACCATCTATTTACTGGAAAACAATTTTTGTACTTATTTTTTTTTCTTTTGCAACTTGTGAGGGCTCTCTTAATTATGTTTGTTAACTCATAACTTTTAAGGCCTTATGATCTTGCTTTCCCCTCTTGCATTAAGTGGCTCAATGCCACTTTGAAGATATCACAATTTTCTTGTGTTATAAGAATCCTTCCTTTTTCCGGAAGATGTTATTGAGATTGTTCTTTCCTTGTGAGTTGATTCTTGCTCATCCAAGCTACCACTATGGAAATTAGATTATGATCCAACTTTAGGTCCTTGATAGAATCATCAATCTCAACTTCTCTTATTATGTCGATTAAACTTTGTAAGCAAATTGCATAATCAACAACACTTGCCCCATTGTAAGTTTTACAAGTAAAATTTCAAGATTTATGCCATCTTTTCATTCTGTTGCAAATAATTAAATCAAACATGCCACCAAGAGTTAATAATTCTTCACCAAAATGATTAATGTCCATGTTGTCTTACCCACTACTTATTATCTTCTTACATAAGCCATAGTAGATTATGGTTCTCCTTGCTACTCCAAGTGTTAGCTTGCTCATTTACAGTCTTCGCATTGAAATCACCTAAAAGAAGAACTTCCTCTTGCTGGGAAAACTTTGAAATATCTTTCTTTAGGGTTGCATAAGGATCTTTGTCGTCTAGCCCACCTTTTTTGTATGTTTTTGAGACATGAGGTGTAAAGTAACATGATATTATTCTAATGTTACTCTCGTTTTCTGATATTCTTAGCCAAATGAGTTGCTTGTTTGTGTCTTCTCTTAACAGTTGAATCTTTCTACCCTCCACTTCTCTAACTAAAGCCATTATACATCCAAAACCTTTCCCATTTCTAGCTACCTCATTCCAAACTACAAACTCCCTATAACCTTCAAAAGGAGTCTTGCAACCATTATGTTCATGAATTTCCATGAGGAAAATTATGTCTCTCTCTTCTGCTACAGGCCCAAATCCATGTCCCCTTCTCCAAGGATAACCTCTACAATTCCAACATGCAATTTTTAACAATACTTGGGAGAGCCATGATTCTTATTTATGTTGGTGTTGAGAACTCAAAGCATGGTCCTCACAACTTTACATCCACGATTGGCCTAACTCATTCCTCGATGACATGAATTTTGTTGTTCTCATGTTGTCATCATGTTGCGAAGAATATTGTGACATTATCTTTCTAATAATATGTTTTCCATTGTACAACCATGCTCTTCTACCTTCATCTCTTACTAATCTTACTTTAGTTAATTATTTCCTTCTATCCTTCAATTGTATTGAAGTTAAATCATCATCTAAAAAGAAATTTGAACCCCTCAAGAGTCATTTCTTACTCAAAAGTTGGTACTTGTCTTCTAATCTCCAAAAGGATAAGGCACTGGTCAACGAATTACAGGGTCTAGAGATTGAGATTCTGGATTCCCATGTCATGTCTTCACTATGCTCAGTCCATGTCATGTCCCCAAGCTAGAGCCAGTTGTTGTCGCCCTCAAAATCCCCCCCTCATTTTTTAAATCAAATTTGAAAATTTTGAGCTCACGCCCTCTAGGAGTGTTCAAGTAAAGTTGGAAGTCTGAAAAGATAGAGAAATTCATGCTTTGAAGTTGTTTAAACTCTCTAGTATGCATGTTTTGATAAATTTTCTATTTTCCTGTCTGGACGCATGAAAATTTTATTGTTGTCCTCATCTGAATGAAATTGTCAATATTTCTATGGCCATGGATCGTTGAACCTTGTATTGTTTTCAATTCCTTGGTTCGCGAAAGAAATTTGAAAATCAGGCGCAAGATGGTGGAATTTTCTTCTTTACATTTTTTCCACAGTTGTCAATGACGGGCATTTTCTTCCCTATCAAATTTTGGCTCCATTATCCATGAGTACGTGGACATATCTAATTGGAGGTGGGCCAGAAGAGAAATTTGTGTTTTTGAGTCTCTTTGTAAAAAAGGCATAAGGTCATAAAGTGACTCACAGCCCCAATCATGCTAAGAGGGAAAAATTCAAATGTTGAGCCCACATCAAAAGAGTCAAAGCAAGGAGGCAAATTGTCAGGGAGATGTGAGAATTTGAGCCTTTTTCATTAAAGGGGCTTAAAGTTTAAAAGTGACCCCCAACCCCACCAAGCACAAAGGAAAAAGTCAAATCTTGAGCCCGCAGTTGGAAAGTCAAAGCGGGGAAGTGGGTTAGCGGAGCCAGTTGTGTTTTTGAGCCTCTTTGTAAAAAAGGTGAAAAGTCATAAAGTGATTTGCAACCCCGATCATGCTAAGAGGGAAAATTCAAATGTTGATCCCACATCAAAAGAGTCAAAGCGGGGAGGTGAATCGTCGAGGAGATTTGAGAATTTGAGCCTTGTTTCTAAAAGGGCTAAAAGTCATAAAGTGACCCGTAACCCTAATAAGGCTTAAAGGGAGAAAGTCAAATATTAAGCCCGCCTCAAAGGTCAAAACAGGGAGGTGGGCCTACGGAGTAATTTGTGTTTTTGAGCCCACAATAAAAAAAAGGTAAAATTATAAAAGTGGCCCACGACTCTGTCTCCACTCAAGTGAGGCCACGTGTCAAGACCATATCAAAAGTGGGTGAGCGGGCCAAAATGTTCCAAAATGCCAAATCTCTATAAAGTCACAAAATGAAAAAGGAATCCTCCACGCCTGCTCCAGTAAATTTCTCCCGCGTGGACGACTCTGGTTTAAAATTTCAAAGGCAAGATGAACGGTTCAAATTCAAAGTTGCAAAATGAGTATAATGGATGCATTATGTAAATTCTGGTTTTTCTCGCCATTGGCATTTCTTTGCGAATCAAGAATTTGAATGAGTGCGAATGATTGAAAAGAAATTGTAAATTGTTTCTTACTAATAAAGAAGAAGTTGTAACCATTTCTTGGAGGAGATTTAATGGCTTCTTCACACCATTATACGGGGTTGGTGATTGATCTTGTAAACTCAAGAGTATATTGTACTTTGAGAGAACAAAGGAGATAACCATTTTTCTTCCATTTACCCCCTTTTCTCAATTTTCTCCATTTCTCCACTATGTACAACTTATGTTTAAGCATCAATACAAGAAGGAGTTTCTAGCTTTCTTTGACTGAGGGATTTCATGATACTTTGTGTTCATCAAATTCTATTTGGTCTTGTTGCCATTTGCAGGGTTGTTTCTTCTAAATTTAGTGCATGTGATGAAGTTTCTAACTAGTGCGTGCAGGAATCTGATTTTCTACCTACAACATTATTTCTCCTACCTATTTTCTCACTCTGTTTCCCACCTTCATAGCAAATTCCCCCCTTACAGATAACTGCAAGCATTTTCCGCAGGGTCAGTGGAGTGCCCCTGTTGGATCCCCGGCCAAAAGGCCACCACAGAAATCCATGTTTTCTTACGCATGCATACATGACAGCTGCACTGGTTAAGTAGAGGGACTTAGATTCCCATAGCATTGGCAAGGGATCCACAAGTTTGTCCACCCAAAAAATTTCCTCGCCAATAGTTTTTGGTGCCCACCATGGGGCAAATTTAGCAGCATCTGCACCTGAATGCGACCGCAAGGTCAAAAAATTCAAAATTCAAAAAGAGAAAAATTTCTAGAATTTGAATGGCTATATGAGCCACATGGATTCAAATCATGGCTATTTCAGGAAACCCTCCTGTTGAAATACCCAAATTTCTCTTCCACATCCAAGAAGACATTGCTTCAGATTTGAGGGAAGCTATCTGGCATAATAGACAAAGTGCCAATCACTACTTCATTGCCACAAGGATTCTGGACCTTAAAGAAGAATGCGCTGCTGAATTGGAGAGGCAAAGACAAATTCCAGCACCGTAAAGAAGAGCATAGAGTTTCAAGCTGGTGGATAGAAGGTACACCTGACAACAGAGACAAGGAGGACAAACTGATCCCATTTTTTAGGAACTTCAAAAGGGACAAGAGCTACTCAGAATCCAGAGGCCTCCTTCTCAAGCAACCAGTCACGTTGGGAACTTGAGTGTTGCCAATCCTTTGGACGGTGAATTTTCATTCATCAATGAGAGCCTTGAAGATTTCACTGACGTAGATATCGAAGAAGAAGCTAGAGAAAGAGAGGTGAGAGCATAAGAGGAAATAAGATCTCAACTCGAAGAAATCAAGAGACTTCAACCCAAGGCAAACAAAAGAGCAACAACAAAAGCCGCAGCCTTAACAAGGTAGGAAGCTAGAAACAAATTGTAGAATGGGGGATTGTGAATTTGAACGTGATCGTGAGGCCTGTAGGCCTAATGTACCATGGGGAGGAAACACCGTTCCATTGGCTCTTGCTCAACCACTCCATGAGCTACCGAGAGGCTCGAGAAAAAACTTCCCAAAATTTAGAGGGGATGGTTCTCAACTCCATGAAGAGCATGTAGTAGCATTTATCACTACTTGCAGTGTGTTGGGTGTTGAGGATGAAGATGTGTCAGTCCGACTCTTTGTGGAGTCACTTCAAGAAAAGGATTTCGAATGGTTCTACATGCTACCCTCGAGGTCTGTCACCTGTTGGGATGATATAAGAAGTGCATTCGAACACAGGTTCAAGAGCACAGAAGATTTTCAGGATCTTTTGGTCCAATTGGTACAAATGAAGAAAGAAACCTCTTAGTCAATGAGGGACTTCATAGCAAGATATGATAGAGTGATAAGAAGGATCCTTGAAGATGTGGTGCCTCCTGAAAATAATTTGAAGAGGTTTTTCATTAGTGCTCTGCCATCAGAAGTAGGTTTCTTCCTCAGAAGAGCCCAACCAAGAACATTGAGGCAAGCCCAGGACTTTGCAATAGAAACTGATGATGATCTAATCCTTTCTGGAAAGGTGAAAGGCCCCAATGGAAAGCAAAAGGGTCAGAATTCAAACTCTATCACCACAGATCTGATGTTCCAAAAAATGGCAAATGACTTGGTTGCCTTGAAGAAGTAGCTATCTCAGATCACAATGCAGAATGCTTCAAGGAAACCAAACCCTCTAGATAGGCCAAGGATTGCTCCACCTCCTTGTCAGCTTGCTCTTGAAGCACCACCAGTCAATGCCATCTGTGACACCAAAGAGCTAGAGGAGGAAGCATAAATTGATGAAACTGAAGAAGAAAATATGGAAGACTATGAAAACTATCTTGAGGTAGAGGAAGTTGATATGCACAATGGCCTAATTAAGTACGTTGATGATGAAGATGAGGATGATGAAGAAGCTCCAAGTTTCTCATGTGTTGTTTTCACTCGTGCACAATCTAGGAAAGGTGCTTCATCCTCAACTGGTTGCGGTAAAGGATAAGAAGAATAAAGAAGATTCTCCTCTAGAGGTCACACAAAATAAAATCATCAGCAGAGGATCACCATTACCACCTTCTATGGAGTCGGCCAAAGAAAAACCAGACTCACTGGTTGTCAGGGATCATGCTACTATGCCAAGTAAGTCATCTAATTCTTCTCCCAGCTCAAAAGTTGCTAAGAACAATTCTCCTTTAAATGTTGTTCCTACAAAAACATCTAAGGTTCAATCAAAAGCTACACCCTCACCCCCTTCCAAGCCAACTACTTCACCCGAAAAGGAGAATTCAACACCCAAAGTAGCAAAGCCTCTACCATGTAAATCTTCCTCCATTTCTAGAGCCTCTTCCTCACTCACCATAACCCCATTTGACTTTGTGGAACATGCAAGCAAGACCAAATTCCTGCTCTCAGAAATAGAATACCTACAAACACACCCTGCCCAGTTTGACCAGTTCTTTAATACAGTTTGTGGTGGTAACCCTGTATCCTCGAGTCTTAATTCTAAAGGCTTACTACCCACACCATCCACACCACCTTCCCAAAACATGCTAGCCCTCAGTGCCTCTAAAACCAACAGGGTTGAACCTTTCTACCTGTCACTCCTCATTAAAGGCTTCCAGCTAAATAATTGTATCATAGATTCCATAGCCTCAAAAAATGTGATGCCAGCCAAAGTTGTAAATGCTCTAGGCGTCACCTTGACCCAGGTAAATGGCACCTACTACTCAATGGAATCCAAACAAGTGCAATTGGTAGGAAGAATCAAAGATGCACAGGTAGCACTAGTTGATTTTCTAGACAAGAAGATTTTTCTAACCATACTGGTAACAGACATCCCAACATCCTTTAATATGCTATTAATTAGGAGTTTCTGTAGAGACCTGGGTGGAGAGATAAAAATGGATTGGTCATCTACAACTATCCCAGTAAGAGGTGAGATGAAGAAGTTTCTACTAGCAAGAAAGATGAAGTTCACAGTACGAAGGTCTGATGATCCGAAAGTAAACATTCTCTTTCAAGATTGTGGGCTGGGAAATTACTTCCTCACATCAAAGAAAGAGGAGAACTTGCTACTTCTCATGGAGGAAGAGGAAGATAAAATTTGGACAATGGAATTTTATGGTAGTCATTCCAGAGTGGGATCGGGAGTTGGTGTAGTATTTTACTCTCCTTCCAATGAGTTGTGCCCATTTGTCTACAAGCTGCAATTTGATAATACAAATAACACTGTAGAGTATGAAGCACTACTCTTAGGCATGAGTGCAACAGAGGACATGAAAATCAAGAAACTAAGATTCTGAGGTGATGCAGAGGTTGTAGTAAAGCAGGTTCACCAACAATATCAGGTGAAGAATCCAAGACTCTGGCATTACAGAAACAGAGTGTGGGACTGCATTGAATCTTTTGATGCATTTTCCATTGAAGCTATTCCAAGGGAACATAATGAAAAGGTTGATTCTCTTGTAGTGTCAGCTTCCCTAGTGACACCTCATCCTTCTTTTGGTAAAGACAAAGTGACCATTGAAATGGTATTCAGGCCTAGTGTACCAGACAATGCAAATCATTGGCAAGTCTTCAATGGTGATAACAAAATTCTAGCCTTTTTAGAGCAAAGGGATATTTTCAATAATCTCTTCTTCGAAGGAGGTGAAAATCCACACCGAGAAGCAGTCCCCGAAGAAGAGAAAGAAGGAATTGAAAGGGATTGATGATGAGGGAGTAATCAAATTGAAAGGGAACAAAATTCCCAAAGGCCTAGTCTCTTTAGAAGACCTCTTTGACAAACATGACAGATTCATTCAAGAGAAAGAAAAGCAATCTTCTCAGTGCCCAGCTGATTTTGATAAAGAAAACATTGGTACCTCGGAGGAGCCAAGGATGGTCAATATTGGAAAATGTTGCTCACCTGAAGAAAAAAGAAGGTTTGTTGCATTACTCAAGAAATACTCAGATGTCTTGGCCTAGTCTTATGATGAACTCAAATCCTTCCAGCCAAAGGAAATGCATCACTCAATTCCTTTGAAGTAGGGTGGTAAGCCCTTCAAGAAAAAAAAAAGGTCGTACAACCCAAAGATTGTTGATACCATCAAGGAGGAGGTAATGAAGATGCTTAATGCAAGGATCATCTTTCCCATCCACCATTCAACATGGGTGGCTAACATTGTGCCAGTGCAGAAGAAGAATGGTGAAATAAGGATATGTGTAGATTTTCGCAACCTAAACCAGGTATCACTAAAGGACAATTATCCTCTTCTTATCATGGACCATATCCTGCAAGCAAGTAGTCACTGGATCTGAAATGATTTCATTACTTGATGGATTCTCAGGATATAATCAAATCAAAGTGGCAGAGGAGGACCGCACCAAGACAACCTTTACAACACCTTGGGGCACTTTTACCTACAGTAGAATGCCTTTTGGCCTAATCAATGCAAGAGCTACATTCCAAAGGGTGATGGATTTGGCCTTCAAAGATCTGAAGCATTGCATTTTCATATATCTTGATGATCTCACAGTATTTTCAAAGAAGAGGGGAGATCATATCTATCACTTGGAACAGGTACTTGCAAGGTGTAGGAAACATGGCATATCACTAAATCTAAAAAAATGCATTTTTGGAGTCACAGAAGGAAATTTATTGGGGCACATTGTGAACAAACATGGAGCACACATTGATCCTGAGAGGATTAGATCCATTCAAGCATTAGCCCTATCCACAAGCAAGAAAGGAGTTCATTCATTCTTTGGAAAGGTGAACTTTCTTCGTCGTTTTGTGCCTGAGTTTACTGAGTTGATGAAGCACATCACTTCCATGATGAAACCACAAGAAAACTTCAAATGGAACAATGAAGGGAAGGAAACATTTGAAGAGATCAAGAAATCCATTGCCAAGGCTCTGACTCTTGTATCTCCAGATTTTAAGAAATAATTCATCATGTATTGTTATGCATCAGAACATACACTCTTTGTCGTTCTCGTTCAGAAAAATGATGAAGGCATGGAAGCACCTATTGCTTTCATGAGTTGTCCTTTGAAAAATCATGAGCTAAAATATAGCCAATTGGAGAAGCATGCCTATGTAGTGGTCAAGGCTATAAAAAACTTTAGGTTTTACATCCTCAATTCCCATACGGTGGTGATGGTCCCCGGCAGTTGCAATCAAGTCCATCTTGACACAGCAGGATCCAGAGCTAAAAGAGGAAATTGGATTGCAAAGACTCAATAATATAACTTGGAGATTCGACCCTCTAATCTGGTAAGAGTAAATGGCTTGTGCAAGTTGATTGCTGAAGATGAAACACTCAAAGTTCAACATGGCGAAGAAAACTATGCTTGCTCAACTTGTTCAGAAGACAACCCACAGGTTCTCTTTGTCACCACTACTGATGAGTGGTATGTTGATATTACCTATTACCTGACTTATGGAGAATTCCCTCCCCATATTGATTACAAGCAAAGGAGAACACTCAAGTCTGAAGGCAGCTAAATTTGTAATCTTGAATCATACGCTTTACAAAAGAGACCTGGATGGTTATTTCCTTAGGTGCGTAGATAAAGAGAAAACAAGAAAAGTTTGCTTGAAGCATACCATGACCAAGCATGTGGTGGACATTTTTCAGCAATGGTCACTACACACAAGATCCTCTGAGGAAAGGTATTATTGGCCCACCATCTTTGCAGACACTCGAGATTGGGTTTCTAAATGCAAAGCATGCCAACAGTTCATTGGAAGACCACAACTCGATGCATTACCACTCAGGCATGTGGTTATTGAAGAACCATTTCAACAGTGGGGGTTGGACTTCATTGGTGCTTTGAACCCTCACTTAAGCACATGGCACACCTATGTACTCACAGTAACAGACTACTTCACCAAATGGGTGGAAGCCATTTTGGCCAAACAAGAAAACACTGAAACAATATGCAACTTCATCAAGGAGAATATCATAGTCCGTTTTGGAGTGCCATAGAAGATTGTAGCAGATAATGCTACCTATTTCTCTTCAAGAGATCTGACCGAGTTTTTCTATAGCTACGGAATCTCCCTAGCTCATTCTTCTAACTACTATCCACAAGGAAATGGACAGGCTGAATCAAGCAACACAAACATTGTGACCATTGTCCTCAAGCTTGTAGACGAGAATCAAAGGAATTGGCACAAAAGGTTGTATGATGCATTGTGGGAGGATAACATCACTCCCAAGAAGCACAATAGGTATGTCACCATTCCAACTGTTGTATGGAGTCAAAGAAAAAATTCCTCTCACGATCGAGATGTTAGCTCTCAAGATGCTACAAGCAATAGAAGATGGTCAGTACAAGGATTCCATTGACAAGAGGATCCTCTTTCTTGAGAAGCTGGAAGAAAATAAACTCTAAGTGGTGGATAGCATTAAGGAGCACCAATTGAAAGTAAAGAAGATTTTTGATAAGAAGGCCAAGGCAAGAGAATTCAAAGTTGGAAACTTCATCCTGCTATGGGACAAGAGAAGAGAACCAAAAGGCAGCCATGGAAATTTTGATTCATTATGGCTCGACCCATTCCAGATTCATGAAGCTTGCGGTGAGAACACTTTTCTTCTCTCATATTTGGATGGAACGCTGCTGGAATTTCCTCAAAGTGGGCGATACTTGAAATTGTATCATCAATGAAAGCGGGTCGTTCCCCCACCTTGTACCATAAGTGTGTTTCCCTTTCTGTTGTGTGGTTTTGTTTCCCATTTTGTTACATGTCATGTATTTCCTTCCCGTTGTGTGATTGTGTGTTTCCTTCTTCTGATCTTTCTTTCTCAAAGTTGTATATGACTCTAAAAGGCCCAATGGATAAGGCATTGGTCAATGAATTATAGGGTATAGAGATTGAGATTCTGGATTCCCATGTCATTTCTTTACTATACTCAGTCCATGTCATGTCTCCAAGTTAGAGCCAACTGTTATCGCCCTCAAAATCCCCCCCTCATTTTTTAAGTAAAATTCAAAAATTTTGAGCTCACACCCTCCAGGAGTGTTCAAGTAAAGTTGGAAGTCTGAAAAGATATAGAAATTCATGCTTTGAAGTTGTTTAAACTCTCCAGTCTACACGTTTTGATAAATTTTCTATTTTCTTGTCTGGATGCATGAATTTTTTTTTTGTCCTCATCTAAATGAAATTTTCAATCTTTCTATGGCCATGGATCATCGAACCTTGTATTGTTTTCAATTCCTTGGTTCACGAAATAAATTTGAAAATCGGGCACAAGATGCTAGAGTTTTCTTCTTGTCTACATTTTTTCCATAGTCGTGAATGATGGGCATTTTCTTCCCTGTCAAATTTTGGCTCCATTATCCATGGGTATGTGGACATATCTAATTGGAGGCGGGCCGACAGAGCAATTTGTGTTTTTGAGCCTCTTTGTAAAAAAGGTGTAAATTCATAAAGTGACCCACAACCTCGATCATGCTAAGAGGGAAAAAGTAAAATGTTGAGCCCGTATCAAAAGAGTCAAAGCAGGGAGGCAGATCGTCAGGGAGATGTGAGAATTTGAGCCTTTTTCATTAAAGGGGCTTAAAGTTAAAAAGTGACCGCAGCCTCGCTAAGCACAAAGGAAAAATTCAAATCTTGAGCCCGCTGTTGGAAATTCAAAGCGGGGAAGCGAGTCAGTAGAGCCAGTTGTGTTTTTGATCCTCTTTGTAAAAAAGGTGAAAAGTCATAAAGTGACCCACAACACCGATCATGCTAAGAGGGAAAAATTCAAATGTTGAGCCCACATCAAAAGAGTCAAATCGGGGAGGTGGATCGTTAGGGATATTTGAGAATTTGAGCCTTGTTTCTAAAAGGGCTAAAAGTCATAAAGTGACCTGCAGCCCCGATCAGGCTTAAAGGGAGAAAGTCAAATATTAAGCCCACATCGAAGGTCAAAGTAGGGAGGTGGGCCTGCAGAGCAATTTGTGTTTTTGAGACCGTAATAAAAAAAGGTAAAATTATAAAAGTGGCCTGCAACTCTGTCTCCACTCAAGTGAGGCCATGTGTCAAGACCATATCAAAAGTGGGGTGAGCGGGCCAAAAATGTTCCAAAATGCCAAATCTCTATAAAGTCACAAAATGCAAAAGGAATCCTCCACGCCTACTCCAGTAAATTTCTCCCGCGTGGACTACTCTGGTTTAAAGTTTCAAAGGCAAGATGAATGGTTCAAATTCAAAGTTGCAAAATGAGTGTAACAGATGTATTATGAAAAGTCTGGTTTTTCTCGCCTTTGGCGTTTCTTCGCGAATCAAGAATATGAACAGATGTGAATGATTGAAAAGAAATTATAAACCATTTCTTGCTAACAAAGAATAAGTTGTAACCATTTCTTAGAGGAGATTTAATGGATTCTTCATGCCATTATACGGGGTTGGTGATTGATCTTGTAAACTCAAGAGTATATTGTACTTTGAGAGAACAAAGGAGATATCCATTTTTCTTCCATTTCCCCCCTTTTCTCAATTTCCTCCATTTCTCCACTATGTACAGCTTATTTTTAAGCATCAATACAAGAAGAAGGAGTTTCTATCTTTCTTTGACTGAGGGATTTCATGATACTTTGTGTTCATCAAATTCTATTTGGTCTTGTTGCCATTTGCAGGGTTGTTTCCTATAAATTTAGTGCATGTGATGAAGTTTCTAACTAGTGCGTGCATGAATCTGATTTTCTACTTGCAACATTAGTTCTCCTACCTCTTTTCTCACTTCCTTTCCCACCTTCATAGCAAATTCCCCTCTTGTAGATAACTGCAAGCATTTACCACACGGTCAGTGGAGTGCCCCTATTGGATCCCATCCAAAAGGACACCACAGAAATCCATGCTTTCTCGCGCTTGTATACATGGCAGTTGCACCGGTTAAGTAGAGGGACTTAGATTCTCAAAGTGTTGGCAAGGAATCCACAAGTTTTGTCACCCAACAAATTTCCTCACCAACACTTTGTCACCATTTTTTATCAGTTACTCCCATAAAATATGTATCTGCATAATTTCAACAAATGTAAGGCTTAAGAAACACAAATTAAATTGAAAGAAGAAATCAAATGAGATTAAAATTCAAATTCAAATTTGAGCATTCAATTAAAATATCCTAGATATTGATCCACCCCAATCAATTTCACTCAATAAAAAACAAGCATAACGATCAATCAATTTCACCCAATTAAAAAAAAACACAAGGATCAATCAGCATCAACACTTTTCATCTCTCCTATAAATCCAATTCCTCAACTGATCTGAAATTTTATTCAGTTATTATCATTTTTTGTTAGTGCACGAAAATCAAAGTTCCAAGCATTTGTAGAGCATAATATTATTATTGGATGTATTCAACTGTTATTTTTCTGAATAGTTCCACATAGTAAGTGTTTAATTATTTTATTATATTGATGCACCTGCATTTGAATTTTTAATTTTTGGTCATTCTATATATTTTAAGAAAATTGTTCTTATTTTTTTGTCAATTCATTTGTTTTTCCTTACAATATCTTGTTGGAAAATCTAGGCACTGAGAGGGGCGGCGAATAAGTGCAAATTCAAAATCTGAAAGATAATTCAATTTGGTTTACTTTTTTATGAAGAAACAACAACACCATATATGAGCAATCAACAATAGAACACATAGGAAGACAATTTTTAATGTGAGAAACCCTTGAAGAGAGAAAAACCCACTGAAACCAATGCACTAAGATGGAAATTTTTTCCAATGAAATATTACAATGATCTCAAACTTGTTGAGCACCCACTCACCATAAAGCACCAACTTCAAAATCTGATCAAGCACCTACTTGACAATGTTGCAAGCTACAAATTACACAGAAGCACCCACATCCAAGTATCTTAAACACCTACTTAAACTTGACATCAATTTTGATCAATCACTATATATTATTTCTTAAACAACAGATAGTTATCTCTAAATTATCTCATACAATCTCATCTCACCTTTTCATGCACATACACTAGAATTCATACACCATCAACTCTCTCTTTCTTCAACAACATTACTTCATGCACAAAAATGTGTTTATAACTACAAAGGATACACCCTCAAACAAATTTTGCACTTCAAGTTCCATAACTCTTCACCTACTTGATTCTAAAATTTTTACCAAGAGGAGAGGTATGACATCATTCAAAACTATCCTCAAGAAATCATTTCTTCTAACATAATATCAGTTACTTGTACTGTCATTTCAGGTCCCATCAAGATGCTTTGACATAAGTGACGATCAAAGGAAGCTCACAAACTCCCTGATCTTCTGAATTCTCTTGCGAAAATTCATTTCTAACCCTTGTACCCACTAACTTGTAATGGTTATGCATACTTTTTTCTATTCTTCAATGTAGGAATCATGTCATGTAGCAAAATGAAGAATGTGACCAGTGTTATCATCATACCAGTATGTTACAATAACATCCATTTATCCCTATAACTTCCTTACATGCTTCATTCCTCACCATTTTACTTTCAAACTTCATTACAACACTCAAGCATATCAAGATCTAGGTCCTTTAAAGACACAATTTTCTAATATCAGAGATAGAACCACATCTACAGCTCATATAATGACCGTTAGATGATCCAATGCAACATGGGAACATCCCCAAGGTGTGGGACCTTAGATCCTTGGGATGAACCTTCGGAGAAGGCCAACTTCCTATTAAAATATGTGCATTTGATTGAAGATCAAGGTGCAGAACTACAATACTTAAAATAAACTACTCTATCTGATTCTTGGGGAAAAGGGATAGAAGGATAACTGGAAATACACAAAAATGAGGTGATGCACCAAAAGTTTAAGGAACAAATAGATCCACTCCACATGCACAAATTATTACTACAAAATAATATATAACATGCACAACTTCTTATTCTCTTTCCCAGTCAAATCCTTATGAATATAAAACTTAAGAATGACAGAAGGGATTCTATATCTTCCACAACTGGAAATAAATAAGTTTTAACCACAACTTAAAATTTAAGTAAAGAAAGATAGTTAATATGAAGGCAAGATAAATCATCACATATAAGGAATTGAAAGTATTCACAAGTATTAAATGAATTATTGGAATGCACAACACATCAAGTAGTTTAAGGAAACATATTGTTTCTGTATATTACTGAGGCTAAAGCTTGTACATGAAAACTCAAAAAATGAAAGATCCTCCTTATAATAAGATCCAAAAGTCCTAGAATACATAATGCATTCTTGTATTTATAGATTAGGAGGGTTGAGAAATTATAGCTACTCCTCTTAATCATTACATGCTAAAAATAGAATGCAATTACACCTAGGGAAACAAACTCCCACAAAAATAGCGAAACGTAGTTGTGCAGGTTTGACTGGATCAAACCTGTAACTCGAATGGTGCCAGCTTGGAGATTGTGCAAAAATTTAGCCAAGTTCAGCTAGGATGTCACCCTTTTCTTGATCGGATTCTTCTTCTGCTTTCTTCAACAGCTACCTTGTGCATGTAGTCAAGAAGTCATTTGATGATTTCTTGAAATTCTTTTTCATCTGGTCACGTGCAATAGCGATTCAGGACCTCGGCTGATTCAACTGCCTTGACCAAGTTTCCTAGGTAGTCTTTTGGTTTGATTTATACTTTTTTGAGCTGACTCAAGAAATTTTGGTATGACACCAACTTGTGAATAGAATTGAGACCAAAAGATTTGGTTACATCATTATCTTCATTTACCAGGCTCTTGAACTCGGTAATAATTTGTTCAACTAGGAAGTGCATCGACATTCTCATCAAGAAACCTGTAGTGGATTTTATCAAATTCATCCGTAATGTTGTTGAGGCCATTAACTATCCTTGATTCTCTTCTCATCCAACTTAGACATGGCTTCTTGAAACATCCAGACCCTGAAATCCATGGCTTCATTATACTTGGACAATTTTGAGGAATCATCAATGATCCCTTCTTTCAGAAGTAGATATGACTCCACATTACGTACCTCTTTCTATGCTTCGAGAGTCAGTTCCAAATTGTCACTTTCTTTAGTGAGAAATTCATTCATCTTGGAAACAATATCCTTATCAGAGTAAAATTCATTATAAAGGTCAACAACATCCTTAATCACCTGCTCTCCTTCTTGAATTAAACTTTCGATCCATGCTCCTACTGCCTGGCCTTGTTGTCTAATCTTATCAACTACGAAGAAGGAGGTGTCATCAAAGCTTGAGGTATGGAAAGGGAACTGGTATGAGATATGCTGTGTGATCTTAGTTAGAATAATAGTTAACTTTTTGACCTTTTTTTTCAATTCATCTTTGGTCACCTTTTGTTTTTCAAACTTATCCAAAAGATTACCAAAGGCCACTTGAACATCCTGCTTGGCTCCTTCATGAGTAGCCTTTCCAAGGGAAAATTGTGAGATCTGATAATCTGTTGCAGTGATAGTTTCTTTGGTTTTACCAGCAGCTTGGGTAGTTATTTCAACAAATCTCTCCCCATCTTGATTGATCGACATGTTAGAAATGAACCTTGGCCTCTTTGCTTGTCTTCGGGGAGTTGGATCTAGGACATTAAGATCAACAACATCTCCAATTGGAACCTTCTTCTTCTTCTTAGGAGTATTCCTATGCAACCATGCGGGGATAGAAGAAGAATATTTAATTACATGAAATATGCATTGTTATTGTGGAAATAGGTTGGGTTGGTGTTATTAAGGAAATTCTTGTAGTCACTACAAGGGGAAATGATGTGGTGAAAATGGAAGGTGGAGTGGAGAGAATGGCCACATGAATGGATGTAGATGGGAGTGGAAATGGAGGGAGCTTGTTGGGGAAGAGGAGTCCCAAAAGGAGATCCTAAAAGACAGAACATCTCCAGATGAAAAGAGGGAAGAGAGGAAAATACCTGAGCCATGGAAGGAGATGCAGTGAGGAGTGTGAGAAATGTAGACAAAAGAAATGGAAGATGTGGACAAAGGAAGAGTGAGAGGTGGAGGGGAAGGATGGACTGAGAATGGTGAAAAGGGAAGAGGTGGAGAAGATGGTGTTTGAAATGCTTGGGAAGTTGTAGGAGAAACACTTAGGTCAATGACCTCTATAGATGACATCTTGGAAGATGCAACTTCTATTAAGGAGACCCCGAAGGAAGATCCTGAACCCTTGCAGATGAAAGAGATATTGCGAGGCTTTGGAGCAGGTTTGGGAGAAGATATTCTTCCTTTTGAAGGGGTGGAATGGCCCACCGGTGGTTATACCTTGAACTGTCTTAATAGGGATTGATTTGATGCTTTTGGCATGATTCCCTATGATATCAACCACTGGTAGGTCTGATTGAAAATAGGACCCACTCTTTCTTTTGTGTTTTTTCATTCTTCAAGTGACCAGTCAATCCATGGAAATAGTTGATCTTTAACATTATTTTTCTTGTAAAAGGGATCCAAAACCTATCCATCATAGTGGAGACCTTTAGGGACATTTACAATTCCGTAATGGGCTACCTCCTGTAGAGTTAAATTTTTGAAGTCCCTTTCCCTTATTGTGATTTCATCCCTATAGTTGAACCAGTTATACTCCAACTGTGGCACGTGAATGTTAGACATCCCGTGTCTGTTGAATTTTTCCTAATAATCAAAAAAACATGGGGTGAAAGGTATTCAGAGTCATTTGTTACATTTCCCTTTCGATATTTTTTGCTTTATACATGGAAGCATAGGTCTACCTTCCCAAATTTATGGGGAACTGAGCTCTCGTCTTGTGTCTGTCATGTTGGATCTTGTCATAATGCAGAAATTGTCGAACCAGGCTCCATTAATACCCACTTATCTGTGGGGCACCTAGGTAACTTGTAAGGAGCACCTGAGAATCTGGGCACCCTGATATATGTGAATGTTGGGAATTATAAATAAATACCTCCCCATTCTCTGACTTCTTTCCAAGCATCATCAGAAATTATTTGGTTGTACAAGTCCTTATCAAATAAGTACAAAATAACAACAAAGAAAGCATCATTCAAACCCTTCAAAAATGTTTAGCCCCTTCATTTGTGAACTGAGGGTAGAAATCATAAATTTGAGAGGCATTTCTTGATCCCATAGGTGACAACCCTGGGTAATTCCTCATTCTTGCAGCTACATACACAAGATAGGAAGTCATGAAGAAATTCCCAGAGGTTAGGACATCCAATAATTGGAAACAAATGACATTACTGATATTTTCTGCCCATTAGATAAGATCGGCATTCTTTTGGATAGTGGGAATGTATAAATACATCCACTCCTGGAAATTCTTAGAAGAAGCAAGTCCCGTAAATATGCTCATCAAGGTGATGATATCATTTACTTATGGGATAAAAATTGATTGTGGAATAGTTTTAGGAACCCTAGACAATGAAACTTGGATTTAATTTCAAGTAGCTTTTATTGTCAAGGACCCTAGTACAAGTATCATCTTTCCCCAGATTCCCAGTGCTCAAGAGCAGATTTTGGGGAAATTTTTGGCATATTCCTCGACATCGGGAATCTTCAACAAGTCTTCAAAATAGTCACTATCTTATTTAATGAAGACCATCCTATCATCGTTTTTCACTATTTAGGAGTCTTTGTCAAAGTGTGTGGCGACATCGAGCACAAACTCCAGGCATTGCATTGATGGAGGGAAAGCGACAACCAAAGCAAGTCCCACTATTGTCAAAGATTCCTTGCATCTATGAATTTTTGTTTAGAGCTCTAACCCTTTCTCCAATAATTCAGGGAGGTCAATATGTCCCTAGTGTTTGTATCTCCAATGTTGTCTACATATATAATGTGATGCTCGAAGGGGGGGCTACCCCTTAAAAATTACATTTCATACTTTCCTTTCCCTTTGAAGATGAGCCAGACATCTGTCTCTTAGAGAAATATCTGAAATTTATACTCATGAAATGACAAGTGGAGGTTGGAGGTGGAGGTTCACCCTTGTAATGCACTCCCTACAAACCCGATCTGCACTTCTACCATGTAATTTCTCTCTAGAGTTCCACCAAGGTCTGGGACCTACAATGGTTAAAGTTCCGAATTGCACTTCCGCTTGGTAGTTCCCCCATGAAAATGCACTGTAAGTTCTATTGAATTTCCAACCCAAAGTTCTGACCTGCATTAGTGTTTTCAATCTCTAATTTCTGACGGTGAAGTGAACCTCATTTTGCAGCTTCAAATCTCTGAAATGGTTCCTCCGTGCTAATTTCTCCTTCGTCTTTCTAAAAAATGAAGATTTTAAACCTAGGCTTCAAAAACAAGAGAACCCATGAAGGTAAAAACCCATAGAACAAGTAAGTTCAGCAACACAAGGATAAAACCCGAAAAATGACACAAATGAGAAAATGTAAAGGGGCACCCATGAAACTAGATAGAAAGTTGACAAGAAAAACCCTAGAAAAATCGAACTTCAAAATAACTTGCAAACTTACCCAAATATCAAATGAGAAAAACCATGAAAAATGCTCTAAAAATTCACCTAAGGAGTACGGTAGGAGATCAGAGCAATGTCATCAGGTCAACGTACTAATTTGTCAGGTGAAAATGACAAGTGAAATCCACCTTTAAATAGAAAAGTAAAAAGTCAATTACTATTGGGTTGGTACATGTGGGTAGTTAGAAATAAATGTTGACCTACCGTATGGTTTTGAGAGTCAGAGATCTAGATACAGTTTGCAAGCAAACTACACACTCAGTTTCAAAACTTGAAATGTCCTCAAATCGGTCAGATTTCGAAAATTGGAAGGTTCAGATGTAGTTTGCATGCAAACTACATTTTAGACTCCAAGTTCTGATTTGAAGGTGGGGAATCAAACTTCAGAACTCAGCATGCAGTTTACATGTAAACTGCATCTAGAGTTTCGACTTTCGATTGGAAATGTATTTACGATTATGGGGTGGGTTTGGGTTTTAAAACTGGTGTGTAGTTTGCATGCAAACTACATTCGGATACCTGAAATCTGAAATCCGATAGAAATTTTAACACTTGGGCAATTTTTCAACAATTTTCTTGGGAAAAAGAAAAACTTAGTATAAGGAAAAAAATTGTAAGAAAAAATTTAAAAGTCCCTTTTGCAAGGGGAACCTAGAAGGTTAACATTTTTGGCGACTTCTCAGGAATGTTTTTTTGATAAGCATTAGTCCAATATCCTTCCATTAGGCACAAAGTCCTTAACCTCAAGAAATATACAAAACAAGAAAACAACCATAAACAAACAAAACAAAACAAGGTAAGGAAAAACAAAATAAAAAAACAATGTGCGAGGCACTTTGAGGAAGGGAAACTATACTAATAATGTACAGGGTGAAACCTCCTCAAAAGTAAGCTTTGAGGTGTATCCCATTTGTTGGGATGGGCAGTGCTTTCCATCAAGCTTAGATAGGCAAAATGAATTTGCCTCTTTGTAACCTATGTGATTATGTATGGCCCACTCTAGAGGGCATCAAAATTTGCGTGCATCCCTTGCTTTTCCTCGTCTGCATCCCACTTTGAGGACCAAGATCTCCCTCCTTAAATAATCCTTGGAGCTTCTTTTCCTTTCAAAAGTTCTCTTGGTTTGAGCTTGGTGCAACTCCAAAGTATTCATAGCCTTATTCCACATTTCTTCCAATTCCATTAACTCAGTGAACTGTACTGTCATAGGATTGCTTTCCATTACTTCCAATTGGTGTGCTATCTCCAAAGAGGGAAATTCCAAATATAGAGGGAGCTTTTCCTCTCTATCATACACTAGCATAAAAGGGGAATTTCCAATGGCCCTTTTCGGTGTTATCCTGTTTGCCCACAAGGCAGTCTTTAGTTGTGTATGCCAAGTTCGTCGGTTACTCTCCATTGTCCTTTTGATAATCCGTAACAAGTTCTTATTACTAGACTTGGTCAAACCATTACCCTGTGGATAATAGTTAGATGAAGTTTTTAAATAGACACCATTCTTGACATCCTACTCACTTGGCATTATATGAACTAATTGTACGAATGCCTTGGCGTTGTCTGAGATAACTATGAAGGAACACCAAACCTTGTCATAATTCCTTCAAGAAAATCCAAGATAGATTTCTCATTTCCTTCTTTCAATGCTACCGCCTCTGTCCATCAGGTGAAATAATGAGTTGTAGTTAGCACCCACTTATGACCATCACTAGACAGTGGATTTATCATCACAATAAAGTCTAACCCCATTAGACGAAGGGTTGATCTGCTTGTATTAAATGGAGAGGGAGAGAAACTAGCCTTTTCTTCCCTGTTAAAAAGGCACATTCCTTACACTTCCTCACCCACATATGGGCATCTTTGAACAAATCTAGCCAATAATAACCAGCCCTCATAATATTTGTAGCAGTAGTCCTTGTTGAATAATGTCCTCCTGATGATCCATTATGAAATTCCTCTTGTATCCTATAGCTTGTTCAGGACCTATGCACCTGATAATAACTCCCTTCAAATATCTTTGAAAAATTACGTTGTCTATAAGGACATAGGGAATGGATTGAAGCTGAAACTTTGCCTCTGAGTTCTGTCTAGGTCAGGAGGATATTCTCTTAATAGCAAAAATTCTTCATATTAACATCCAATCAATGAGAGTGTGAATTTATTCTTGATGGTGATTATATAGCACATTGTCGCACCTTTCTCTTGCCTCCAAATCAGCAGCGAGATGTTGACACATGCCTTTTCCTCTTACCAATTTGGTCACCTTTATGTGAACATTATATTCCATGACCTTGGTGATCCAACCAACTCGCTTCTCATTCATGTCCTTATTCAATAAGAAATCCTTGACCCCTGGATGTGACACCATCAACTGGATCCTGTTATTGGACAACATATGTTTGAACTTCTTTAGTGCCTGGATGACAAAAAAAACTTGTTTCTCAACAAAAGAATATTTGAGTTCATATTCTTTGAGTGATTTGCTGAAGAAGGCAATTTGTTGTTCCATCAAATTGTTGTTTTGCTGAGTAAGGATCCCTGAAATACTTTCCGACCCCACAAAATCGTAGAGAATGAAATCCTTGTTAGAATTAGGATTTACCAACATGGGAGCTTGCTAAATAGTTGTTTTGATAGCCTCAAAACTATCCATGCCTTCCTTAGTCTAGCTGAAAGGTATGTCCTTTTTTAACAAGGCTGTGAGTGGTTTAGCTAGGGCAACGAACTGAGGTATAAATCTCCTCACAAAGTTAATGGTACCTAAGAAGCTCTGAAGACCCTTTGTATGGCTTGGAAGAGAAAGGGCTAAGATAACACGGATCCTCTTTGGATCAATTGAAATTCCACATGTTGAAATAATGTGCCCCAACAACTTTCCTTTATGGACTGCAAAAATACATTTTTTGGGATTCAAAGAGACCCTAAATTCTCTGTACCTTTCAAAAACCTTTTTTCAAATGTTCCATGTGATCCTGCGCATGTTACAAATATACCGTTATATCATCTAGATAAACGAGGATCATATCATTTATAAGCCCATTAAAGGCCATGCCCATGGCTCATTGGAAGGTGGAACTGACGTTGAACAATCCAAATGACATCTTATTGTAGGAATATGTGCCCCATTTGGTAGTAAAAGCCATTTTGAAGTGATCAGACTCCTTGACCAATATTTAATTGTAGCCTGAATATCCATCAAGTAATGAGAATCTTTCTTCAGGCTATAAATACAACCTTACCCCTCCCCTCTAAACACACAGAGAATAAGCTTTCATGCCATATCTAAGTTCTTGCATCCTTTGAGCAAAGAACATCCTTTTGCCTCGTCCTAATGCCAAAATAGCCTCATAATCCTTTTTCCCATCCAGTGTAAAGTAAGAGGATTGTTGTTGCAGGAAGGCCTTGCTCCGTCTTGAAGAAAAGCACCTACATATCACAAAATCAGGGCTCAATCCAAATTTCCTAGCCCATTCTGAGGTTTGCTACGGAACGCGAAGGAGGAGGTATGATTATTGGTATTTTACTTCCTTGTTAGTAGTGTATTTTTCATAGCTTACATTCTGGCACGCCTGGTTACTTTCGATCTGTTACCATTACTTTCTCAATTAGTGGTTTTATCTGTTCTTTGTTTATTATTGTTTATTATTATTTCTTTTTCTGTTCCTTTTGGTCTTCTTTGGTTAACCTTCATGCTTTGGGTAGTGTTTTTGTTGTGTGGTGTCTTGTGGTGTATCTGTAGGTTATAGCAACAATGAAACTATGCAGCTCATCCTGTCTTTGATCTCCTCGGTGCTTGGTGTTTAGTAGTTCTGATTTTTCTATTCACTCGTAATCTATAGAAACACAAGCACTAATCATTAGTTTATCATATTAGTGTCATGGGACAACCAATCCGGAAAATATATTTATTTATTTCCTTTTGCTAAAATAACTGTTTTGTAAGAAGTTAATCATTTACTATTTTTTTTTTCTTTTATTTTAGTCAATCCTTTTATGATCTAACACTTTCTTTCTGTTTATTTTTATTTTTTAACCTTGCTGTCCAAATTTTAGCTTCTCAGGTGAAGTATAGAAGTCAGAAAATAAACAAAACCAACTCCCGGGACGTTTTTCTCACGTTTAAAATTTTCATTCAGAGCGTTCTCGTAGCCCATCTTTCGGAAGCCATAACTTTTGCTCCCGAACTCGGAATGACTTCATTTTTTTTTTAACAGAAAGGTATTGAAAAGATATATGCAATGCAAAAATAATTTTTAGATTGAGACTTACAGAAAAATTTTGGTTTCATTTCTTCTAACACCTGTCTTTTTTGCAAAAAAAACAACAAAATTATAGTTTTATTTATTTTTATTTTTTAATTTTTATTTCACGAAACATCCTCACACGTATGCTCTTTCCTCGCACTTCAAAAGTGATCTTGGAAATCAGAAACGTGAGGCCACTCAAGCTTTAGAAAATAATTTTTATTTTTAATTTTTTGCCTTACATTTAAATTTTCCACGAATACACTTCTCGGTAACGTTTTCACCCTCTTCTTTCATCATTTTTATTTTTTGTGAACATAATCATTATCGCTATTTCGCAATCATGATTAATTGCAATAATTATTAATATTTTAAAAAAAAAAACTATTTTAATTGTATCCGCGTATGCTCTTTTCTTGCGCCTTCAAGCGATCTAGAAAATCAGAAACAGTCACAATTTTTTAGTTTCTTGTTCTAACATTGCAGGATCTTCTAGATTTGTTTTTCAACTGTCATTTTAATAATTATTTTCCTTTTTCATATTCTTAATATTTTTTTGGTCGTTGGTTGTGTATGCTCTTTTCCTGCGCCTTTGAGCGATCTGGCAAATCAAAAACAACCACGATCACTTTTCTAACATTTCATTTGCAGGATAACTACTAATTTGTTTTCTGTAGAACCGCGTTGCTGGAATATTGTCAAAAACAAAAACAACAAAAATCCCGCAAAAATACCACCA
This sequence comes from Taxus chinensis, assembly GCA_019776745.2. Classification (NCBI taxonomy): domain Eukaryota; kingdom Viridiplantae; phylum Streptophyta; class Pinopsida; order Cupressales; family Taxaceae; genus Taxus; species Taxus chinensis. Next base: position 123,157,858 of record CM034150.1, read on the forward strand.
TTTAAAGACAATTGCTGAAACTAAAAAAAAAAGTACGCTCAGGTACGTAATTATTTTCTGCTAGTGATTTATTTCAAGTTGGAAAGAACCCTGCGTTTAATCACTTTATCATATTGTTTTTACACGTAGACAAGGTGGATTTCACCACCACCAAAGCTACACCGGTGACGTGGACTTGACTACCACGCACCAACAACATTTGCATCTGCATTGCACTTTGAGACCTAGTCTCATCACAGCGTTCGGTATTTACCTCGCCGCTGCTCTTCACTTACAGGTAATGTTGTCGTGTAGCGCATGTGAGTCACGCCTAAATAGCTGTAACAACGAAGCCTGGGCATCGTCCCTGTAAATCTTCGGGGAGTTATAAGGACACCATACACATTCATCCCTCCATCACCTTCCACCTTTTCACAAAACCTGTTCTGGACGTGGTGATTCACTCCGAAACAGGCAAGTAAGAATTGGTGAGTCTCCTCCAGTGCTCTAAGGGCTCCCCGTACCAATTCTGTCCCCGTACAGAATTAGGTATATCAGGACTAGGGTATATCGGAGGACGCATCTTCTTAGAGTAATAAGAGCCTGCATCCACCATTTCATAGCATACTTGTATGATTGCATTAAACAATGATCATTCCCGAAGGATCTACCTCTTCAGCCAAAACAATTTGATACACATGACTGCTTGCTGTTTGTAAACAAAATAGTTTAGCATTGTTTTTATCATAAAACTTGGCTAATATCAATGTGTTTATTGTAAAATTCAAATCATAATCGTGTTCCACAACCATTTCTCGACCAATTCAATACCAAGCGAAAACATCCAAACAATCCAACAACACAGACCAAAACATCACACCAATTTCATTAGCTCACTTTAGCCAATAATACATCTTTCATAGCTTGTCTTCAGCTATATCCAATAGATATTGAGTGATTTGCGTTCACTCCTTATCTCATCAATTGTCAGAACATTCTTTCTAGCTTGTTTCAAGCTATATCAAAATGACATTGAGTGACTTGTTTGAGTTCACTTATTATTTCATCAGCTGTCGAGTTTAACAAAATCCCATCCGACACAAATCCCTTCAAAACTCATTTTGAGTTCACAACTGTGTTGAGTCACTTGTTTGAGTTACTCTTCCTATCAAAAATCCAGAGCTTGTTAAAGCCAAACCAATCAACATATTCATCATAGCTTGTTTGAGCTACATCCCACTTGTATTGAGTACCTTGTTTGAGTGTACTCCTTACATTTTCGTCTGTTAAGCTTGTTTAATCCAAACCAATCAACATATTCGTCATAGCTTGTTTAAGTTATATCCCACTTGTATCCCGAGTAGCTTGTTTGAGCTTACTCCTTATAGCCTTGTTAAAACTTGATTGAGCGAAAACAAAGATCATAATCAATAGGTTGATTTCTTCATCGCACATTTCTTCGTTCTCCCTCTCTTTCAAACATGAAGAATTCACGAAAAACATCACACAATGAGCTATTAGAACAAATTAATAAGATGACAACACAACTCTCTCATATGGCTACCCAAATCAGTGAGCGATCACCCAAAAAGCCGATCATACAACCTCACGAAGAAATTAGTTCACGTAAAGTCCAACGTCAGTTTACCCCCCCTTGGAGAAAGTCTCTCTAGTGTTTTTCATCAACTAAAAGAGGCTAAACTGATAAAATATCCAATTACAAAACCCTTTGTCAAAGGGGAAGCTAAGCCATGCTGGTACAAACCTAACACATACTGTGACTTTCATCGCATTGATGGTCATCACATAGATAAATGTGTACGATTTAAGAATTACGTCTAAGACTTAATTGACGACGACGTCATCTCTGTAGAACTTGATGACAATGCTCTTGCAACCAATGACACATCCAATACCACAACTTTCCATGAAGAGCTGACTACTGTCGAAACTCCTATATATACTGAAATTCCACGAGATCATGACGACAACAGTCAAGACTCTCTAATTCCAAACCAATCCATATCTTCTTCAAATTTCCTTCCATTAGTTCAAACATACATTGAACCTATTTTGGACAACAACATTCTTCCAACATCTACTGAGCACTTGAACTTATTTCAAGACTCTCTTTCAACCCAAACATATATTGAACCTATTTTGGATGAAAACATTCTTCCAACATCTAACGAGATCTTGATCTCATTTCAAGACTCCCTTTCAAACCTTGATATTACTGTAGACACTACAGACAAGGTTCCATCAACAGGTACCATTAAGTTTGATTCTGTTCTTCCAATATTGGCTCTTATGCCTAACATCTCTAGCCTTTTTGTCGAAACACAACCACATCGAGTTTGGACACTTGCAACAATGCAACCCGTCATGTCCATCATGTTTTCAACTATCGATCTTGCAGGCATCTCATCACTAATTAGTCTCACCTGTCAAGACTTCTACGTGCATCCATTCTACGAGGTACTTATACCCAGGAATATCTTTACACAACCTTTTCCATCTTTAATTGTGACTCTATCCTCAAAACAATCAATTAATGGACAAATAAAATCAAAAAACCAAATAACACAAACCATCATTGTCAACACACATGGAAACTATTGGCTTAACCAAATCTATCCCACTCTTTGGGCTTACCGCACATCTTATCACACACCTATTGGAGCCACTCCCTTTTACTTTATTTATGGTTGGGAAGCTATTTTACATGTCAAGGTTGAATTTTCATCCTTCATAATATCCTCCAAAGATGTAATCAATAAAGATTATTATCAACAGTCACACCTTAATGAACTCGAGCTTCTTGATGAAAAACAACTTAATACCCTAGATCATCTTCAAGTATATCAAAATCGGCTACGGCATAACTACCATAAAAAATTCAAACCTAGAAAATTTAAGGTCAATCATTTCATTCTCAAAGAAAATCGAAAGAACACACCCAAAGAACGAGACAAACAAGAAAAATTTGAGCCCAACAAAATCATAGATAATTTTAGGTTCGAAGCTTATAAATTGGCCATTGACACAGGCCAAGTCCTTGAAAAACCCATGAATGTGTTCCATTCAAATAAATTCTATTCTTGAAAGCACTCTCTATTTTGGGAAACAACAACGTGTACATTGTTCCTTTTGTCTTACTTATTTCCGAATAATTTAAATTCATTCATTTCCATTGGCAGATATTTTCTTTATCAAAATCACATCTTCATATTTATCATCGTGAGACAAGTGCTAATATAAATCCTATTAAGTTTGTGAGCGTCATACTTCTTCCACTTTCAGTCGCTTTCCTCTATGGTCATACCTAGAAGCTTACTGATGGTAATATATCCCTTTCTAATACATTCTCTCTTTCATAACAAAGCTCTAAACTTCGTTACCCAGTTCGTTTGGTCGTCCATCTCAGTCTTCGGTGTTGAACCCTCGCGTCCTACTAGTCGTGTGGGGCTGAGATTGGGGGCAGATGTTTCTTGCCAAATACAAAGCACTATTGTAAAAAATCCATCAATTCAATAACTTATGAATAATTCATTGACACATCTTTCGTCCTTCATAGTCTTTGGTGTTGAGCCCACACTTCTTACTGGTAGTGTGAGACTGGGAATGGAGGAAGGTGCCCTTACTCGTCTACGTCTTGTCTTCGGTGATAAACCCTTGCCTCTTACAAGTGGCATGGGGCAAAGCGTAGAGGGTCATTCTCATACAAACATAAAAACATTGCAACATATTCCAAAAAAAAAACAAAAAAAATAAAAACAAGAAAAACAAACAAAAAGGAAATTCACTCGCCTATATTTTTGCCTTTGGTGATGAGCCCTTGCTTCTCACTAGTAGCATGGGGCAAGGCATAGGGAGTCATTTCAAAAATACAAAATCTTACAGTGCTTACAAATTATAGAATCCCCAAACACGTAATTTAGATGCCTAAGTGAAGAGAGAACTATCCCTTAACCTCATATCTTATCAATCAGCAGGCCACATAACTGTCTAAGTCTAGCATGTGACTCATAAAGTGAAAGCTATTTTTGAAACCAGTTTAGTACCATTATGAAGAATGGAGTCACAATTTCCTAAAGGGATTGTTGTTAGCATTTGTCTCTATATTCATTATCTACCTCCTACGTCCTTCTTGATTCTTGGTGATGAGCCCACACATCTTACTAGTTGTGTGGAGTCAAGAATGGAGTTGGAATTCTTTTCATCATATCATCACCACCATATCATGCCAATGGAAAGTGAATTTATGTTATTTTGAGCATAAGTTACAATGCGGAACACAGTACATCGTTTCTCAAAAATAAGTCTGCACTCTGGTCCATAAATTGTAAAAAAATCACAATGTAAAAATCAACAAACATTTGAATATCGTAAAAAAAATCTAAAAACAATGTAAAAATCCAAAAATCAAAAAATATTTGAAAATCATCAAAAATCCAAAAACAGTGTAAAAATCCAAAAATCCAAAAAAAGTGTCAAAATCCAAAAATCTAAAAATCCAAAAATCTAAAAACATTTGAAAATCATCAAAAATCTAAAAACAGTGTAAAAATCGAAAAATCCAAAAATCCAAAAACAATGTAAAAATCCAAAAATCCAAAAACATTTGAAAATCATCAAAAATCTAAAAACAGTGTAAAAATCCAAAAATCCAAAAACATTTGAAAATCGTCAAAAATCCAAACACAGTGTAAACATCCTAAAAATTCAAAAACATTAGAAAATCCAAAAATCCAAAAACAAAAACATTAGAAAATATCCAAAATATAAAAACATTTGTAAAATTTTCAAAAGACCAAAAACATCCACAAAATTATAAAAACTCAATAAGTAACACAGTTCATCCTTTGAACTATTATCCCAAACGAATGGTCCAACCACCTTATGACTACCAATTTCAAACCACTTCTCCTCGCGTGAATCCTCGCTTGGGGAAAATCCGGCTCTCATTGTTTCCTTGTTTGAGGAGACTGGCCCAATCCTTTGTACCTCTGCTTGGGGGCACATCTAATCAATCATCACTGTGGAACACGTTAGGGACATGTTTACTGGTTCTTGTGTTGCATTATTAGTGGCAAATTATTAATTGCTTTCTTGTATCTTGATATATTACAGGGGGCATCTTGATTTTATATATCCTGGTGTTCTCTGTAATATTCTTATGTTATCTGATTACATGTCGTACTGGGGCATCATACTTTCTTGATGGCCTCTGTCTATGCTCTCTTCCATTTGCATATCGTACTGGGGCATCAAACCTTTTTGATGGCCCCTGTCTATGCTATCATGCATATTACAGTCTAGTCATCCTGATCTTTTATATCACAATGCATCCTGTTATGTGCTATATTAAAATTAAGATGCTTTTCGTCACGTGAGTATCTTCCTGCATGATCAAAATCTTACTTTGCACCCCATCCATTCACCCATACTAATACATTCTCCAGTTTGCGAATCCTACTTGATCACCATTGCAGTTTGCGAATCCTACTTGACGATCTTTCTCAAGTAGCATTCACTATCCAGCAGCTCCTTCTCCCCCACCATGATCACCATGTATTTGATCCATTCATTCTCACTTCTCATTTTTACTCCTCTACCGCTTATACTCATATTACCCTTCTCACCATTCCTGTCCCCTCTCACCCATTGGTATTCTTTCCTTTCACCCGTTTTCTTCCCGCTTGACAATCTTACTTAATAACCCCTTCTATATGGAATCCTCAGTGGAGGTTTACCCTCTCCCTAAGATCTTCCCGCTGTAGAAGCTTCTTCACCACCTGCCCTCTCATTAAATAACCATCACCACCAAACACATCTTCCAACTCCACCTCTTCTACTTCCGATTCCCGCATCATTACTCTCACCACGTGGGCATCCCAATTAAGGATTCCCCTCACACTCTCCGCCCTCCACTGCATATATTCCTTCATCCATTCATGTTACACTCCTTTGTGTCCTTTATTTCTTATTATCACCTCATCTCATATCATATACCACTTAGGCATACCTCACTCACTCTTTTCTCATCCTTCCCCAAATCCACCTTATGCCTGGTCATCCTACTTACACGCCATCGTAGTATGGCAAATTCACTTGAGGGTTCCCCTTCAGTACATTTTTTCATACCCTATTCCCACCAACTCTAACATCATCCTTCTTCTTCCTCAGCTTGGTGATCTTACTTAACCATTCCAGCCGCATGGCAATCTTACTTAATACTTCCACTTAAGGTTGATCTGCCCTGTGGCCTTCCCCCATCCCATCATATTTCCCCCATCTTATATCTCCTACCTCTCATCGCGATCATCTTCTTCACCCTACCATTCCACCCCCATCCCCAATATCATTTTGTATTTCTCTATGCATATCATCCCTGTCGGTTAGGTGACCCTACGAAACCTCTCCAGCAGTATGACGATCTTACTTAAGAGATTCTCTTAAGCATGACATGTCATCTTACACTCGCCCATCACTCTCCAATATCACCATCCATATTTCCTCTTCTTTCCCCATTATCACATTTTTTTTACCACCACTATCACCCTCCTCTGCTTGGCAATCTTACTTAACCACTCACCCAGCATGGCGATCTCACTTAAGAGTCCCTCTTAAGGATGATATGTCTCCTTGCCTTTCCCCATCACTACCCACCCTCCACCCTTCATTTTTTCTTGGCATTCCCCATTATCACATCCTTTCACCTCTTTTTCGATTCTCGCAAACACCACTTCTTGCTTGACCATTTGTCATCTCCAGTTTTGCTCACATGGCAATCTTACTTAACCACTTCCGTCACATGACAATCTTATGTTAGGGTCCTCCCTACACTTAACTTGTCATCATGAACTTCTCCCCCGCCTCATTCTTAGTTCCCTTATTGATCGTTTCTTCTTCCACCTGGTATCTCCTATTACCCACTTTTTCCTCCCACTATTATCCTTTCTCCACATATCTTCTTACAACATACAACTCATCTCTTCCACCTACAATCACATTCTTTTCCCCCATTTTCCCCTCCTTGATCCATCATCCTTCATACCATTTCTTCCCATTCTTTTCATGTCTTGGTTCTTCATCCTCACCTCGTTCATCTTCATCGCCCCCATCCTCTCCTCGCTTTCACTTCGTCCCAACTCCTCCCTCCCATCTTCTTCACTCTTTCCCCTTCATCTTCTCACATTCCCCCTACATTTCTACCCACACACATATTCACCATTACTGTTAACACTCCTATATCATTCTTTCATCATCATCTTTTCTTCCCGCGCTCATAATTGTCAACGGGTTTTCCCTAAAAATTATAAATCCTCATTCTGCACGACCTCATTCACTCCCTTGGACCTTCTAGAGTTTCCCTTCATTTCTTCCCTCATCTAAGCCCACCACTCATTGGCAACGGGTTTTCCCTAACGTCCCTTTGTTGGCGTTACCCTTTCCAGTCCTCGTTCGCTTTCTCTTTTTTTCATTTTTTCTTTCACCCTTCCCCACCACTCATTGTCAAGAGGATTTCCCTAACATCCTTTCATTGGCATTGCCTCTTCTATCCCCCATTCTCTTTTCTCTCCTATTCTTTTCCCTCACTCCCACCCTTTCTTGTCGCTTCTTACCCATCTCTCCATCTCCTCTTTGCCCTCTTCACTATCTTTATTGTCTTCATCATACATCCTTTTTCTATTTTCCCATCATCCTAGTATCCTCATTTCATGCATCTCCATATCTTTTCCCATCGATGTCATTCTTCCCCTCTTTCTTCTTTCAACATTCCTTCTACCATTTCCTTTCCACTTATTACCCCCTTTCTGTATTCCCTTCCTTCTCCATCATTTTCTTTGTTATCCTCTTCTCTCTCCCACCCCTCGTCTTCTTTTACTTCCCCTATATCATCTTCTTCCCCTTTTTCCATCACGTTTCCTCCTTACATCCCCATTGATAACCTGGTTATTCAGCGTTGTCCTGTCTTTTTTATCATCCCACTCTCCACATGCATCTCCATACGGTCTGTTCCATATTCTTTGCCTTGGTCTTCCTCGCAATGACATGATTCCTTCAATCTTCTCCTTGTATTCGTTCTATCTTCCTTTCCTCTTCCCTAATTTTCACGTTTCTTCTGACCACTTCCCCTTTTCTCTACCACCCCTACCTTTTTGTTCATTCTGTATATGTTTCTCTTCCTTTCTCTCCTCTTTTTCACACTTTCCTCACCCCTCATAGTTTCTTTTTTTTCTCCGTTCTACTTCTTCTTTTGTCCTCTTTCCATTTCCCTCCATTTCACCCCCTACTCCCACCTCGTTTTCTCCTTCTTATTTATCCTTTCCCATTTCCTACTTTTCTTCACTCACTCATTTATTTCACTTCCACGTATCCCTCTTTACTATCCTCTGTTGCTTCCTTCATTTTGCACATCTCTCTATTTCATCCCTTCACCCTCTACTCTGTCATTTTCCTCTTTTTTCCTTGTTTGTCCTTCATCATTCCCTTCTTCCCCTATCATCCCTCTCTCTTATTTCTACCTCTTTCATTCCTTTTTTTCCCCTCCCCTATCTCCTTTACTCTTCTCATAATCAACCCCCAACCCTATCCATTCCCTTTTCTCTTTCCCACACCCCCTCACACCTAGCATTCAAGGTCGATTGAATCCTTTCTCCATTTGCGTCGTGCGGTCATTCCAGTCTCTTCCACTCCATTATCGTCCTCTTCTCCACCAAATCCATTTCCCTTCTTTTTGAGAGTTCTGTCATATATTTCATTCTCATCAGTCCTCTCGAGGGGGGCATCACCACATGTATCCATAATCACATCTTCTCATGACATTTTTGTCTTGGAGGATACTATGACATCCGTCCACTCACCACTTTCTATTCTCCGCCAACAAACATTCGCTCTACCTTTTAAAAAGTAGATTGAATTCTTCTCCCATACCGTCTACTTTCTTTGAAAGGACACTACTTCCATAGTACCCTTCCAAAGAGGGGCAAATGTAGACACCCCAATTTCACATCTATCCTAAATCAATTAATTTCCCTTCCTCATTTCCCACAAAAATACACTTCGAATTAATCAAATATATTTTGATTAATTATCCATTTCAAAATCTAAAAATAAACTAATCCTCACAACATGTCATTATTCTCCATGTTTTTCCACTATTGAATTAAAAATTCAAATTCAAAACCTCACCCACCATTCATGGTCCCCACTCACCTAAAATCCTCCAGTTATGAATTTAAAATATAATTCAAATCCTCCACCCAATTCTTCATGGCCCCCCACTCACCTAATATTGCCCACATTTTCAAACCACCCACCTAATCTTGCCCACATTTTCAAACCACCCACTTAATCTTGCCCACATTTTCAAACCATGATTACTTAAATTAATCTAAGCTAATCACTCCCTCAGGCTATAAATACAACCTTACCCCTCCCCTCTAAACACACGGAGGAATAAGCCTTTCATGCCATATCTAAGTTCTTGCATCCTTTGAGCAAAGAACATCCTTTTGCCTCATCCTAATGCCAAAATAGCCTCATAATCTTTTTTCCCATCCAGTGCAAAGTAAGAGGATCGTTGTTGCAGGAAGGTCTTGCTCCGTCTTGAAGGAAAGCACCTACATATCACAAAATCAGGGCTCAATCCAAATTTCCTAGCCCATTCTGAGGTTTGCTACGGAACGCGAAGGAGGAGGTATGATTATTGGTATTTTACTTCCTTGTTAGTAGTGTATTTTTCATAGCTTACATAGAGAATCTATTCCATGGACAAAAGATGGTAATGATCCTTCAAAGAAGCTCAATTAAGATCTCTGAAGTCTACGCATAACCTGATTTCCCCAATTTTCTTCCTAATTGGAACCAAATTGGTAACCCAAGAGGAGTTCTTGATTGGGAAAATGACACTAACTTCGATGAGCTTCAAAGGCTCTTTCTTCATAAGTGGTTAGATCTTGGGATTGACAGGTATATGCTTTTACCTAAATGGCTTAGTATTTGGGTCAAGTTCAATAGTTTGTTATGCTAACCTTGGATTGAAACCCCTGGGATCTTCATATTTGCAAGAAAAAAATTCATTATATTCCTGGAAAATACCAATAAATCCTTGTCTTTTATCTAGTGTGCACACTTTCCCATTCTTCAAAAATCTATCTTCTGCAACCTAAACTTGTTCGAAGTCATCTTCCTTAATGACCATGTTGGTATTTTGTCTTTTTATTTGTTCATTTAAATAGAAGATTGATTTAAGAGTGACCAGACCTTTTAGTAATTTATTACTTTTTAGTTGTGTGATTTGATTATTGTATGCTTCTTGAAGTTTGGACTAGTTGTTTGATGAGAATTCAACATCTTCTTGCAGAGAGAGGATAATTTGTTGGTCACTATCATAAACCTTCTAGTTATTTTCATTATCTAACACAATTGGTCTTACAACTAGGTTCACAACCTCTCATTCTTCCTTCATGACATCAATAGGAACATCGTACAAGGATCCCACCATTGTAAGTCTATATGCATCTTGATTTTGCTTCCTAAGAACTACATGAATACCAAAGGATTCAAAATCTTCTATCAAATCCCACACCCTATTTTTGTAGGATCTTAACAAATCATTCTTTGATGTGCTCTGGGCTCTGACCTGCTGCACAACAAGATCACTATCACCAAAAACCATTAATGCCTTGATCCCCCTTTTTGAGCTAACTAAATTCCCTATATCAAAGCTTTGTATTCGACCACATTATTAGTGCAACTGAACTAAAGATGAAAGGATGAGAATTATTTCTTACCTTGGGGAGAAATCAACATAACACAAACACAAACCCCATTTTTACTTCTTGACCCATCGAATAAGAGTTACCACAATCTGTCAAGGTCATCTTGGGATTTGGAAAGGTTGGGTATCATAATTCCTTCTTCATGGATATAATAAGTTCCCAACCATGTTTGTTCTAGTTTCAATGCTTCATCATATAGATCAAACTAATGTTTCATGCCCCAATCATCAAGTAAAATATTAGGAAATTCATTGACAGGAGTGGTAGACTCATGATCCTCAATCTCTTCTTCTTGATCATGTAAGGCGTAATTTCCATTAATGGTGTTATGAGTATAAGGTTCAACATGGTTTTGAAAAATCTCATTTTCCCTTATAGTTACTTTAGTGCCGTAACTAGTCCTGAGGAGCATGTGTGATCAATCAACAAACAAATACCCACCCATTTTAGTGGTGAAATATATATAGAGACATATGGAGAAAAAAGGTGGAAGGTCAATAATCGACATGTCTTGTGTAATTAATAAGCTTGGGCACCCATGAAAGGTAAGATTTATATCCTTTATAATCCCAACAGTTTGAACTTCCATACCATCCAACTAAACAAGCCCCCTTACTACTAGTGTATATTGAATACCTAGTACTTTCTGGCAATCTATTTAGGAATTATGGCGCTGCTAGCACCATAGTCGATCATACAGTTATGTACCAAATTCTTTCCAATGATTAGGGAGATGTAGAAGGGTGGTGCCTTATTGGACTTAACAACATTTCCCCCCTTAGGTTGATATAAGCTGGTAGAGGTAGATGATCCACGCTTAACTGCTTTGCTTGGTATACTGAAACTTTTCAACTCTTCTTGCAGTAAATTCCTCTATAAAGGAATGGAAATTTCTTCCCACACGGTGACGTTAAAGTTTGTATTCTTAATTTGTTCAATAATACTGAAGGGAATACTTCCTACCTTACTGGTGTTCCTTTGCATGGAGGCAACTTATTTTGGAAAATGAGTGTTTGGAATTGTAACGTTGGATGGATTTTCTTTCCTCACAGCCTGACTAACATGTGCCCTTGATGATTTTCCTTTTGTGTCTTTATTTGCAATTACTCACAAACAAGGTTGAAAAGTATATTCTAGATCAACATTTGGTGGTTGGCCCTTTATTGTCCTATTTTTAATTAGGTAATAGAAGCTAGTGATGTAGGTTCTATATTGAATCCTCAAAAATCATCCTCTTGTCAATTCAACAAGGTTGTCTCTCCTGATGTTTGAGGCTTACTAGATTCTTCTTGCGAAGGATATTTTTCTATTTGTTCAGTAGGTATGGATATGATATGAACCATAAGTGCTTGATTAAACACTCCATTAGGGAACAAATTTTGTTTATGTGGATGAGAGCATGGGTAACACCATTCATAGTCTTAAACCAAGTTATTTTACACTGGGAAGAGGGATTTATAATAACTAGCAACAAGGGGATTCTTAGTATTTAAAGGCTTGACATTAGCAACCTAATTTTGAGCTTGGTTGTTATTTTGGAAGGGCTGCCTATTGGGTTAATACTGTTGATTCAAAGGTTGGCATGGAGGATTATATTGAGATTGTTGCCTCTTGAGGGAAACAAATTCATTTCCAAAACTCTAAAGCAATGATTTAACCTCATAAAGGTCATTTGTAGGAGGAGGTACCGATTGAGTTGGTTAGTTAGATACCTGAGGGAGAGGGGCAATGGTTGGATGATTAGTGGAAAATTTAGGATAAAGAGGCATTGGTGGTCTTGGGGCTATTTTCCCAGCTTGAATAATACATTTCTTAGCTTGTATGAAAATTTCATAGGCATCTGGAAGCATCATTACACCCATTGATTGGATAATGACCACAACATCATTGTTCAAGGATCTTAATTAGTACAAAAATGCATTATTTGGGGAAGGTTTGATTAACAATGGAATCCTATTCTATGGCTTCTATAATCAGAAGTTAAAATCTCCCATAAAATCCTAAGGAGATCTCTTTATAGTGGTTAATTGTTCCATGAGTGACATGTGATCACTCTTGTCTTCAAATTGATTATAAAGCTTCTCTCCTAACTCATCCAAAATGCATATAGTGCTAGCCGCCAAACCACAAAACCATTTAAGTGCTTTCCCTTTAAGGGAAGTAGCAAGGAGTCTAACCGCAACATTATCTTTTATGATATTGTGAACTACACAGGTGTTAGCCACATCCTAAATGTGTTGTATGGGAGTGATACTTATTTCTCACATGTAAAAGGATAGAATTTTGAGGGAAACCACATGTATAACATCGCATAGAGCAAGTGCAAGAGGATTTCCACCATTAAAAGTAGGAAAAACTTGGTTCCTTACCGTTTTCATAATAACAAGTGGTTGAATTATCCTTGGAGGGGGAAATATTCTGTATGGAGGTGTTGAATGCACTAAAAAATAAAATGATGAAGCTCCACCCCTTCTTCTTTTGGGAGGAGACAAGGATTTTTTCAGTATTTCATTGATTTTCTCTCCTTGATGAAGCTCTAGTCTGAATCCTCCACATAAGTATGTGTACTTGATCTTGAAAACCAAAAACATAGAGTCACCAAGTACCTTTGATTCATGTAAATGCTAAGAGAAGTACCAACTATTAGCTTTTATCCCACTGGGTGTGCCAAAAATTGTTGTCATTTGAATCATGCACCTGCTGAATCATTAGATGATCCAGTGCAACATGGGAACATCCCCAAGATGTGGAACCTAGGATGCTTGGGATGAACCTCTGGAGAAGGAAGAATTTCTACTAAACTATATGCATCTAATTGAATATCAAGATGCAAAACTAGAATGCTTAAAATAAACTACTCTATCTGATTCCTTTATGAGTAGCCTTTCCAAGGGAAAACCATGAGATTTGATAATTTGTTGTGGTGATAGTTTCTTTGGTTTTACCAGTAGTTGGGGTTACTATTTCAACAAATCTTTCCCCAGCTTAATTGATTGATAGGTTAGAAATGACCCTTAGCCTCTTTTCTTGTCTCTAAGGAGTTGGATCTAGGACACTGAGGTCAACAACACCAACAATGGGAACCTTATTCTTCTACTTAGGAGTCTACCTATTAAACCATGCAGGAACAAAAAAAGAAGATTCAATAGATGACATAGGAACGGTTACTGTGGAAATAGGTTAGGTTGGTTTTAATAAGGGACTTGTTGCAGTCACAACAAGGAGAAAAAATGTAGTGATAATGGAAGGTGGAGTGGAGAGAATAGCCATTAACACTGAGAAAACAAGAAGAGTGGTGGAAGTTGAAAAAGAGAGGGTATTCTACGGAAGAGGAGTTCCAAGAGGGGATCCTAGAGCTCCAAATGAAAGAAACAAAAGAGAGGAAAATATTTAAGCCATAAAAGGGGATAAAGTGAGAATTGTAGGAGAAATGGAAGATGCAGAAAAAGGGAGAATGATAGGTGGAGGGGAAGGAGGAGCCAAAAATGGTGAAATAAGAAGAGGGGGATGAGGTTACTGCAACTTTTGGAAAGTTGTAAGAGAAACAATTAGGTTAGTGGCCTCTGTAGATGACACTTTGGAAGGGGAAAATTTTGTTGAGGAGACCTCGGAGGAAGATCTTGAACCCTTGTAGATGAAAGAGATCTTGCGAGGCTTTGGAGAAGGTTTGGGATTACCCCTAGGAGTGGATCTTCTTCCTTTTAAAGGGGTGGAATGACCCACCGGTGGTTGCACTTGAACTGTCTCCACAGTGAGATGTTCTAACCCTTTTTGTGTGATACCCAATGATATCATCCCTTGGTAGGTCCAATTGAGAATAGGACCCACTCTTTTTTTGTTGTTGTATTCTTCAAGTGACCAGTCAATCCATTGTAATAATTAATCTTTAACATTATTATTCTCATAAAATGGGTCTAAAACCTATCCATCATCTTGAAGACCTTCAGGGATGTTTGCAATTCCATACTGGGCTACCTCCCAGAGAGTTAACCTTTTAAATTCCATTTCCCTTATTGTGATTTCATCCATGCAGTTGAACTAGATATCCTCCAATTGTAGCACGTGAATGTTGGCTGGCCCATGTCTGCCAATTTTTTTCCTAATAATCAAAACAAACACACAAGTGAAAGGTCTTTAGATTCATTTGTTGCATTTCCCCTTCAACATTTTTTGCTTTATATGTGGAAGCACAAGTGTATCTTCCAAAATTTATGGGGAACTGAGCTCCCATCTTATGTTTATTATGTTGGATCTTGTGATAATGCAACAATTTTCAAACCATCTCTATTAATACCCACTTATTTGTGGTGAACCTAGGTAACTTGTAATGGGCACCTAAGAATCCAGGTACCTTGATATATGTGAATGTTGGGAATTTCAAATAAATGCCTCCCTGTTCTTTGAATTCTTTCTAGGAATCATCATAATTTATTTGGTTGTACAATTATTTATCGAAGAACTAAAAAATTACATCGAAGAAAGCATCATTAACTCTTTAAAAATGTTTATCCCCTTCCTTTATCATGAGTTGAGGGTAGAAATCATAAATTTGAGAGGCATTTATTGATCCCATAGGTGACAACCCTAAATAATTCCTCATTCCTACAGCCGCATATACCAGATAGGAAGTCATGAAGAAATTCCTAGATGTTAGGATGCCCGATAACTAGAAATAAATGGCATTACTGATATGTTCTGCCCATCAGATAAGATAGACATTATTCTGGATAATGGAAATGTATAAATACATCCAATCTTGGAAATCCTTGGAAGAAGGAATTCCTATAACCCTGCTTAGCAAGGTGATTATATCATTTACTTCTTGGATGAAATCTGATCATGGGATAGTTTTAGGGAACCTAGAAAATGAACCTTTAGATTTTATCAAGTAACTTTTATTGAGAACCCTAGTACAAGTTTTAGTTTCCACATCACAATACTCAAGAGTGGACTCTGGGGAATTTTTGGCATATTCCTCAACATCGAGAAGCTTCAATAAGTCTTCAAAATAGTCACTATCCAATATAATGAGGACCATCCCTTCCTCATTTTTCACTATTCAGGAGTTTTTATCAAAGAGTGTAGTAGAAACGAGCGCAAAATCTGGTCATTACATAGATGAAGGGAAAGCGACAACAAAATTAAGCCCACTATCAAAGATTCCTTGCATCCATGAATGTCTGTTTAGAGCTATAACCCTCTCCCAAAATTCAAGGAGGTTGATATACCCTAGGTCTATATCTCCAATGTTGTCGATATTTGACTACGCCTTGAAAATTGTATTTCATCTTCTCATATACCTTTTAAGAAAATGAATACATTTTTCTTGGGAGAATTATCATAAAACTTCTCTAGAATGAGAATCAAAAGTTGGGGGCATAGGTTTACCCTTGCAATACATCCTTGCGAACTGATCTGCACTTCCGATGTGTAATTCTGCTTTAGAGTTCAGCTAGCAGAGGTTAGGACATGTAATGTAGTCTTGTAGTTACAAATTTCACTCCTTCCATTAAAATTCGACTATAAGATGGTTATGAAAATTTAACCCCGAAGTTTGAACAATAAAGTGCTAAAGAACCTCCGATTTAAAATGAAAGAAGTTGTGCCCTTTTCTATAGTCATGTATCTCTAAAATAGCTTCCTCGCGCCAATTTATCCCCTGCCTTTCCAAAAAAAGAAGATTTGAATCGTAGGCTTCAAAAATAAGAGAACCTATGAAGGTAAACAAAGCCATAGAACAAGTAAATTCACAACTCAAAGTTAAAACCCTGAAGCATGATGCAAACGATAAAATGTGAAAGGTGCATATGAAAGAGATAAAAATTGATAAGAAAACCCTAAAAACAAAACTAAAAGAACTTACAAAGGATAACTTGCAAACTTGACCAAATAACAGATGAGAATAACCATGAAAAATTCCCTAAAAATTCACCTAAGGAGTACCATCGGAGATCACAGTGGCGTCAGCTAATCAACATACCGATTTTTCAAGTGAAAATTTCCCTTTAAATAGAAAAGTAAAACAATTATTACTGTTGGGTTGGTACGCATGGGTAATTAGAAATAAATGCTGACCTACTATCAAGTTTTGGGAATCAGAGATCACATTAGGTTCCGAAACCCGAAAAGAACTCAAAACAGTCAGATTTCAGAAGTTAGAGGCCCAGATATAGTTTGCATTCAAACTACATTTCATACTGTTAGAATCATAATGGAATGAGACGAGGGGGGTGAATCAGTCCTTACAAAACTCTAAATTCAGATTTCATATTTTCTAATTCAAATAATCAGAAACATTTAAGCATCAATATATGTGTGCATACAATTAATTATCACATGTGCAAGAAACCATAAGTAAAATATCAACACAAGACACACAATATAATTGGTAAACCCTAAAGGGGAAGACACCCCACTGAAACAAAATCCTTATATTGACATGTTTCAAATTTAGTGAAGCACCAACCCCACAAGGAGCACCAACCCCTAGTTTAGTATAGGTACAACCCTTCAAGGAGCACCAACCCCTAATTTTGTGAGGCACCAACTCCACAAGGAGGATATAACCCCCCAAGATGATTAAGCACCCACTCAACCACCTTATGATGATGTGATATCCAATTTGTTTTTTCCACAATTGATGGAGACCAAAGATTCATCTCACAATTCTTCAAACCCTTGTGCAAACTGTAGGTGTTCAATCCTTCACATACAAGATCTTCTTTCACTTCTTCACCCTTCAAAAATATTCACACATACTTGTTGATCTTCCTTAACCTATCAAACACTTGATCTAGTCTCAATTCATGCTCACAAACCTACAAAACAACCTCACCTGGGTCACACTTCTTGCACACACACAACTAGCTCCAAAAAGCACCCAAAATAATACTTTTATAAGATCCACTTAATTTAAAATTCAAACAAAAACATTTTCCCCAATTTATCTTGACCCAAGTAGGTTTTCCAAGCCAAAAAACATCCCAAATTCAAAATATAACTGTCAAAAGTGACCCAAGTAGGTCTGTCAAGCCAAAAACAACATTTCATGCTCTAAAAATGGTCAAATCCATATGGGCACAAATATAAAAAATGCCCTAACATCAAAACCATAATCATTCATGAACTATAAATACAAATTTTTTTTAAATTAACATTTAAACATCATACATGGTCATAATTTATATCAGCTAATCAAATCATTTCATTTAATGGGCCCAGTGTTCTTTGTACTTGTCAAAATAATTGTTTCCTAAACCCTTCAGGACCCTAAAAACTTATTTAGGCCACCATATCACTTAAAACATAAAAAATATGTCATGTGACTACTTAATGGAAATTAAAAAACCTTTATAACACTTATAAGAAAGTTATAAGTCATGAAATAATCACCCGATCAAACCTTAACCACTTTTGTCTTCACCAAATCTAATTGCCCAAAAATATGTTTTCAAAGATTAGCTGGTTAAAAAATTTAGAGGAATATTAAATACCTCTAAATATATTAATTACATGAAAAATTCATCCCTCTTGAAATTAAATTTTATAGAATGTATCACCTAATCCATCTCATGCTTCAAACAACTCAAAAATTTCATAAGATCATGTTCTATCCTCCAATGGAAAAAATATTCTTGTCCAAAAATTGACCTAGAAAACTTATAAAATCTCACCATCATGATACAAAAATTATATCATTGGAAATATATATGAATACTATTTCCAAAACAACTTTAACTATCTCATGATTCCACTTGTAGCTCCAGTTATGTCCATTTTACTGAACACTTCTTTTTTATGGCCTCAGACCTACCCTTTGACCAGTCAACCTAAGTGGAGCTCATTTAATCATGAAATTGCATAAAAATGTTCTAAAACATATTTTGACATCAATAAAAACTCACATAAATTCCATAATGCCAATTTAGCCTGCAACTCCTTTGGATAACCTTGTCTCAAAAAACTCTTATTTAGAAATTGACTTGTTTGAGTGGGGACCACTCATCACCATGACCTCTACCATAAATTTATAGAAATATGAAGGAGTAATATACATGTTACAATCATCATCCATGCACTAGGAATACATTTTGGCCACTTAGGAAGTAATTCTTCTATATTTCTTTCAAGCTAGGGTTTCAAACTTATAAATAGTTATTTACCTTCTTAACATTCATTCATAAAAATGTGAGGATGAAATGACCTCATTATTTTTGTGAAACCTTATACACTCAATGTAGAAACATCCCTGAAATCCACAAGGACCCATGAAAAGCTCACAATTCAGGGTGATTATTAGAAAATCAAATTCGATCTGGAAATGCACTAGTTCTTAACCTTGTCTCACCAAAACTGACATATCTTGCAAAATTTACATCATGAAAACCTAATTTTTTTATAAAATAATCATGACACATCAGAATACCATCTCCAATCATTATAATTTCATCACCATACATCAAACTCTCTCGACAGTAAAACTTGCATAGCTACCCCTTAGGTTTTACATTGTAGAAGCTAAGGTCAACTTAAAGAACATTATAACACACCATCAAATCACTTAAAATGGACCAACCATATATGGTGCACCATTATATACTTGAATACATCCACCCATGAGATCATATAGCTCCAAATTTCATCTTCATACCTCCTAATAACCATACATGCTCCAAATGAGCACATGAAGCATAGCCAATTACATGTATATGCACTCTGTAACTGATGTGAGTGCCCAAACACTCTCCAAACCTATCATCCATCATTTCAATATCATTCTCAAGTAACCAAGAAGCTCATACCATCATGCAATATCACCTAAGCACCTGAATGGGCTTGCAAAAGCAAGCAATCCTCACTGAATCTGCATGTATCATCATGAACACCTTTGAACCATCATGACAACATCATCCAAAGCATCATATGACCATAATCCATCAACCAATTTTTAATTAATGTGGTTTTTCAGAAATGAAAACACCTATAGGACTACATGCCAACAATTTCCCCCTTTTTCATTGATGGAAAACTACCTGGACTTCTCCCCCTTTTTACATTAATGACAAAGGAATACTATACCTGCATAATATTCATATTTCTCAGCTTCATAGCATCATGATTTGGTTAGAAACATCAACCAAAGGTCTCATACAAGCTCAAGAGCCTTGAAATTTGCACTCAAACCTAATTTTTCCTTCTTTGCAAGCATGTAATCACCATGCTCCCCCTAGGAAAGACATCGACTACATCTGAACATGTCAAGAAAAACATGAATAAAGCATTAGCATACCTTGTTTGGAGAAAAAACACTGTTATCCCAAATTCACCTCCCCAGAAAACTTGGTCAGAATGAGCCCTAAACATTAAGAAAACATGAAGGGAAATGATTCACACCCACGAACTTGAGTTCCAGAGCCAGGCAAAGAGAAAATAGAAGCCCAAGAAAGTCAAATTCAACCTTGCACAAGAAGAAATAAAAGAAATGGTTCTTTTGAGAATTTCCATGTCTTAAATCTATTTTGCAAGCTTCAAGCAGACTCAACAATGAAATTATAGGGTTAGACAAATAGGAGATGGTTTCAAAGAGGCTAGATGCGAAAAATAGAAGAAATGGTGAAGTTTTGAAGTTTTCGGGCTCGAAACAATTTAGGAAAAGATCTAAAATTGACTAAGTATGGAGGATCCAATAGAGAGCCATGTGTCCTTACAGTGCTTCTCTAAAGATGGATCTAAATAGAGAGGTTCAAACAAACACCGCATCTCCACATGTCCCAGGACAGAATGAAGGTAGGATCAAATAGTCAAACAGAGTCAAAGGCGGACAGGGCGGGCCTCAAAATTGGCTAAGTATGAACGTGCAAGCGAAGAGTGCCAAGTGTCAGCATGGCGCATCTCCAAGAGTTGGTCCCAAGGTGAAGACCCAAATGAGCGCAAGCTTGCCACATATCCCAAAGTCTAAAAGTAGGAAAGATTGTTGAAAAGTCCACAAATCAATGGCGGCTGACAAGTGTCAACTTGGTGCTCCTCCAAAGGCAAAATTTGGGTTGGGTTTGCAAACAAGCGCGGTGCCTCCACGTGTTCTATTAAGGGGGGCAGATTTAGTTGAATAGTCAATGCACAAATAGGCCGGAGGAGCTTACCAAGTGTCTCAATGGCATTGATTCAAGGGTCGAATAGAGAAAATGTTTGTAAACAAGTGCCAGATTGACGTGTGTCCCAGAGAAAAGTAGGTCATCGAGGAAAAAGTTAGTTTTTTGCCCTTTTCCCTAAAAGGTGTAAAAGTTGTAAAATGGCCCGTAACTCCGCTCAAGGGAAAAGTCAACAATTAGACCCGAGTCAAAGCCAAGGCGAAGAGTTGGGGAAAAAAGTAAAAGTTTGCCTTTCGTCTAAAAAGCATAAATGTAAAAATGGAAGTGCATCTCCTAGCCAAACAAAAAGAGCCACGTGTCCAGGTGGAGTAGCGGGGCCGTGAGAGTTCTTTGGATTTTGTGATTCTTGTGAAAAAGGGGAAAAGTTAAGTTCTGGGCCAACAAACCTGATTTTTGTTCTGACCTGGCTGCCACGTGTCCCATATTAAAGAGAAAGCCCGTTTTTCAAACTGGTTTTCCCACCCATTTGCACAAACCAGATGCAAACTTTTAAGAGGCATATCTTTCGAATCATGGCTCAAAATATAGCGAATCTGATACCGTTGGAAGCATCTCGATGTCCTCTATGCCATGGAAGGATAGAAAATCATTTTTTGCAGGCCTTGGTAGGTGAAAAATGAAGAAAAGTCTTCCAGGACATTAACGTAGAATCCAATCTCTTCAACTACCAGATCTGATTCGATTTGATCCACTGGGGAACCAAAAGCGACATATTATGGGAGGATCTACATAAGGCATTGATTTTCAGTGGTTGAGCTTTCAAAATGGGATTCAATGCGTATCTCAGAGTGGTTGGAGCAGGATTCGATTCTTTCCTTCTTCTCTCTCCCATTCTTCTATATATTGTAATAGAGGCATCATTTCAAAAGGTTAATTAGTTGTTGTTCATTCTTCTTCTCTGCCTCCCCCTTCTTTTCTTCCCTAGGGTCGAAATGGAGTTTGAATCTCCTCCCCTGCTTTGTAAATGGTGTTTTTGCCTCTTTCTCATGTATGATTCTCTGCGCAAAATTTCTAAAGCAATTAAAACTCATTTTTGTGATGCGTTTGTCCATCCTTTGCTTGTTTTCATTACATCTTCTTGCCTCTCATCGTTTTGGAGTATTCTATGCATGTTTTGGACGTTTCATTTGTAGATCTGGGAGTTGTGTTCATTGGGTTTGAAACGTTTCCCATGTGAAATCTGATCTTTGGTCTGTGATGCTACTATCCATCCTCTCCATTTCTCACCTCTATTCGTTTCATGACAGTCTGGGTAGATGATCAACATTTCCCTTTTGTTGGTGCTATCACCTTGTTAGTGTAGGAATTCCCTTTTCATGCTCTCTCTTTCTCCTTGGTTCCTTAGAATTGTTAGATTAGGAGTATATAGTCACATTTCCTTCCTTAGAAGTAGTTTAGCATTAGGATTAGGAAGAAGAAGCCAGCTTTCTCCAGAGGGCCATCTCAAGTCCACAAGTCCCACAACTTGAGAGATGGTCCCATGTTATGCAAATCACACCAAATGAGTCTGTCTTAGAAAAATAGATTTTTAGAACCCATTTGGGGGTGTTGTGATTTTGCACTAATAGTTTTGGCACACCTGGTGGGACTGGTCTGAAGCACCTTACCACTTCACTTCATTAGGTTCGATGTGGTCTTGGTGAAGGTTTCAGCCTTTGGAGGCACTTCCAAGCACATCTAGTGACTCCATCTGGTCAAAAACCCATTCTCTAAGTTACATATATTTTCCATCCATTTCCACTCATTTCATCCATTTTCTTCTTCCATCTCTTTCATTTTCTCCCATTCTATGAGGTTGTGCAATCATGACTTCATTCCCTTCATGGAACTTACACTTACAACAATACAACCCACCTCTAATGTATTTCCCAACTCCTCCAGATCAAAATTATAATTAGATCCAGGACCACTGTGCTTACCCATATAGAGTCAAAATCAGTTTAGCCATGGAGCTTATCAAGAACAAGGGGACGTATATAATGGTGATAGTTATGCAGAGGATGCTGATCTGCTAGAGAAGATTAAAAAAATGGAGGCTAAAATGGTTCAATTAAGGGCCATAGTACGAATGAAGGCATTTGAGATTGGTTACAGGGCACCTTGTCCATGGGAAGGCCATTTTCCAAGACATTACAGCCCTTAGGAGAAGTTGGACTTCATGGTTGAAATGCTGCCCCAAATTACACAATGAGTTGAGGAGATCGGGGCTTATCAGAAAAGTGCTGGACAACCTTGTCAATGGGTAAGTCAATCACTAGCTCCCTGTCTTTCATTTTCTCTCCCTCAATCTTTATCATTTCAGTAGAGGCAAGAGTCAAGCCCCTCACTTGCTGCCCCAAGCATTGATTTCATTTCTCCATTCCCTAGTCTTCCACCTCATCTCAGTTCTTCTGTCCTTTTCTCTTCCAAATAGTCATCCCCTCTAAACAAACAAGAAGTTCCACCTCCTTTCCCACCACAAAAAATTCCAAATATGGTTGAACCCCAACCTTCCACTCCTCTTGCTTTCCTAAGCTCATGTTGGGAAGAGACTTAAGAATCCAGTGAAGGACAACATCAAACAAAGGAACCCAACAGAGAAGAAATGATAGAAAATCTGAAGAGTTGGGATGCTAAATTTGAGTTTTAAAAGATCCCCTTGCTAGTTAAGCCTATAGAGGATGCCAAGGTTGAAGACTCAATGGTGGTTAGGACCGATTTTGTTGCAGTAAAAGAAGAACAAGGAAAGGAAGAAGATCAGTTATCAAGTTTATCGGAGTGTAGTGTCCACAATGGCACTTTGTCTGAGAGAAATGCTGATCCAATTCAAGTTACACAATCAGCCAAAGAAGAGGAGGAATAATCGGTCCCAAGCCCCATTGAAGAGGAGCAACTGGGAGATATCAGATTAGTGTTGAGGCCACTCAATGAAGAAGGCATCATTGAAGATTTTTTGATTTCATTTCAAGGGCCTGATTTGATTGATGAACCCATGATGGAAGAGGACCATATAGTTTTAGAGGCTCTAAGTGTGGAGCAGCTATAGAAGAACCTTCAATTCTTCCTCCCACTTCATCCCCTTCAAGATCTGATGTTGAAGAAGAGTTTGATCTTTCAAAATTCATGTTTGAGAGTAAAGGGAGCCATGGTGATCAAGTTACAGATTAGGAAGACACCATGAAGGAGGTAGACCACTTACAGCAGAACAAGGAGAAAAAATGTCTATCAGACTTGACAGATTGATTTGATGAAGAGGAACCCATGGAGATTACATCATTCAATCCTCCATCCATCTTCCATGCACATGAACCTGCTGCCATGAAGGAGGATATTCAAGTGCAAAACCCTGCACTCCATAATGGCCCTCTGGAACCAAGGTTGAGGAGGAGGAAGAGAAAATGCACGAGGGTGTCATCATCTCTCTCATACCATCCACTTAAGAAGATCCACAAGAAGACTCCATTTTTGGAGTTGAATTTCAGAGAAATGGGCACATCCAAAGGATTGGACCATGCCCAATCAGATACTTGGCTTCATTAGAGCCAAGGGAGAAGCCAAAACTAGTCATGCCTACGCCTCCAAAAGTACCAAGGGTCATCATCAACACCTCTAGAAGTATGATGCAAGTCAGCTTGAGGAGGTATTTTCCATTAATACTGATACCTTGATGATTTGGGTGGAGGATCAAATTATTGTTGGTTTTTCACTCATACAGGCAACTATATTTAGTGTCAAATCATTTGCATGGCTGCCCCTCTCGAGAAAGGGAAGCTACTTCTCCCTGCTTGTAGCTAGCTTTGTTTAGCATTCTTTCTCTCTAGTTAGTGTAGGAGTAGGAGTAGGAGTAGACTTTATTTCCAGTAAAATAAGTTCTTATGCACACTCTGCATGTCTCATTTGAGGCATGTATGATTTGGTCTTTGTATATAAGTTTTGTTTGCATTGCTCTAGAGGTACAGAAGGCCAGGATCTTCATCATTTATGGTAGAAAGATCCATAGTTTCCTGTAATAGTTGCAAATTCTAAAAATAAAACAAATGCAGAGCAACTAAAGTCATTTCAAAACAGTCCATTTTAGGGGTAGATAAAAGTACCAGAGTTAAAATAATTTTCTACTCTCAAAAATTTCATTTCCAAGATTTCCTTATGAAAAATGAGAGTGTAGACTCAGGGTCAGACAAAACATAAAAAAGGCATACAGTCAGGCACGCTGTGGCTCAGGGATCAGACCTTCAAAGGTTCAGATAATTTTCATATTTATCAGGTAGACTCCATGCCCAATGGATGCTTCAAGGCCACTGGTCTCTTCATCTAGCTTGCAGATGTCCCCGTGAGTTGCCAAATTGTTATCCCAAATTCACCTCATTGACAAATTTGGTCAGAATGAGCCCTACACATGAAGAAAACATGAAGGGAAATGATTCAGACCCACAAACTTGAGTTCCACAACTAGGCAAAGTGAAAATAGAAGCTCGAGAAAGTCAAATTCAACCCTACATAAGAAGAAATAAAAGAAACGATTCTTTTGAGCACTTCCATGTCTTAAATCTATTTTGCAAGTTTCAGGTAGACTCAACAATGAAATTACAGGGTCAACCAAAAAGGAGGAGATGGTTTCAAAGAGGCAAAATGTGAAAAATAGAAGAAACGGTGAATTTTTGAAGTTTTTAGGCTTGAAATAGTTTAGGAAAAGGTCTAAAATCGACTAAGTATGGAGGAGCCAGTGGAGAGATCCACATGTCCTTACAACGCTTCTCCAAAGATGGATCCAAATAGAGAGGCTCAAACAAACACCGCATCTCCATGTGTCCCAAGGTGGAACGAAGTTTGGATCAAATGGTCAAACAGAGTCAATGGCGGGCCTCAAAATCAGCTAAGTATGAATGTGTGAGTGGAGAGTGCTAAGTGTCAACATGACGCATCTCCAAGAGTTGGTCCTAAGGTGAAGACCCAAATGAGCATAAGCTCACCATGTAGCCCAAAGTATAAAAGTAAGAAAAACTTTTGAAAAATCCATAGATCAGTGGAGGTCGACAAGTGTCAACTCGACGCTCCTCCAAAGGCAAAGTTTAGGTCAGGTTTGTAAACAAGTGCAGTGCCTCCACGTGCTATATCAAGGGGGGGCAGAGTTAGTTGAATAGTCAATGCAAAAATAGGCCGATAGAGATTTCCAAGTGTCTCAATGCCACTGATTCAAGGGTCGAATAGAGAAAAGGTTTCCAAATGAGAGCCAAACTGATGTGTGTCCCAGAGGAAAGCGGGCCGTCGGGGAAAATTTAGTTTTTCGCCCTTTACCCCAAAAGGTGTAAAAGTTGCAAAATGGCCCACAACTCCACCCAAGGGAAAAGTCAACATTTAGACCTGAGTCAAAGCCAAGGCAGAGAGTTGGGGAAAAAAGGAAAAGTTTTCCTTTTGTCCAAAAAGCATAAAGGTAAAAATGAAAGTGCATTTCTTAGCCAACTAAAAAGAGCCACATGTTTAGGCAGAGCAACAGGGCCGCGGGAGTTCTCTGGATTTTGTGATTCTTGCGAAAAAGGGGAAAAGTTAAGTTCTGAGCCCACAAACCTAATTTTTGTTCTGACTTGGCTACCACGTGTCCCATATTAAAGAGAGGGCCCATTTTTCAAACTATTTTTCACACCCATTTGTACGGACCCGATGAAAACTTTGAGGAGGCATATATTTTGACTCAGGGCTCAAAATATAGTGAATCTGATACCGTTGGAAGGATCTCGATGTCCTCTATGCCATGGAAGGATATAAAATCATTTTTTTTAGGCCATGGTAGGTGAAAAACGAAGAAAAGTCTTCCAGGCCATTAGCACAAAATCTAATCTCTTCAACTACCAGAACTGATTCGATTCGATCTGCTGGGGAACCAAAAGTGACATATTGTGGGTGGATCTATAGAATGCATTGATTTTCAGTGGTTGAGATTTTGAAATTGGATTCAATGCGTATCTCATAGTGGTTGGAGTAGGATTTGATTCTTTCCTTCTTCTCTCTCCCATTCTTCTATTTATTGTAACATAGGCATCATTTCAAAATGTTAATTAGTTTTTGTTCATTCTTCTTCTCTACCTCCCCCTTCTTTTCTTCCCCAAGGTTAAAATGGAGTTTGAATCTCCTCCCCTGCTCTGTAAATGGAATTTTTGCCTCTTTCTTGTGTATGATTCTCTGTGCAAATTTCTGAAGCAATAAAACTTATTTTTGTGATGCGTTTGTCCATCCTTCGCTTGTTTTTATTGCATCTTCTTACCTCTCATCATTCTAGAGTATTTTGTGCATGTTTTAGACATTTAATTTACAGATCTGGGAGCTATGTTCATTAGGTTAACACATTTCCTGTGTGAAATTTGATCTTTGGTCTGTGATGCTGTTGTCCATCCTCTCCATTGCTCACCTCTATTCGTTTCATGACAGTCTGGGTAGATGATCAACATTTCCCTTTTGTTGGTGCTATCACCTTATTAGTGTAGGAATTCCCTTTTCATGCTCTCTCTCTCTCCTTGGTCCCTTAGAATTGTTAGATTAGGAGCAGATAGTCGCATTTCCTTCCTTAGAAGTAGTTTATCATTAGGGTTAGGAAGAAGAAGTTGGCTTTCTCTGGAGGGCCATATCAAATCCACAAGTCCCATATCTTGAGAGATGGTCCCATGTTATGCAAATCACACCAAATGAGTCTACCTTAGAAAAATATATTTTTAGAGCCCATTTGGGGGTGCTGTGATTCTGCACTAAGAAACACCATTCTCTACCTTCTAGGTATGTAAAAGTTGTTATTTTCTCCTCAACCCTGTTTTGGCCTTTAAGAATCAAATGTAACAGAGTATTATATGAGCTACTAACATTATGGACATGCCAAAAATGTCATAAATGAGCATGTCAAACCATCACACCATCTTTATTGACCAAATTACATCTTGTCTAGGCATAAGACTAGCTTTACAATTCACTTTCTTGCTTTTCATACCACATTAGGACTAAGAGCCTTGAAGTATCTCTTCAGTAGTTCTAGGACCAACTTTGGAAAGTTATAAAACAATATACATACCTTGACCATGTAGACTATAGCCACCCCTAGACTTAAGACCTCCATTTCTAGCCCAAAAGCACAAATTTGAGTAACTCACTTTATTATCTTTCTAATAAATCACTTGAGACACTTTTTCTTAGTCCTAAACAACTTTCTTAGTTCTTAACAATCATAATTGAATGAGATCATGCATATAATGGAATTTTTTTCTAATGCATTGTTTAGGCACCTAATACTTACCTCTATTGCCTTGAGACCACCATGTCACCATCTAGAATCAAATTTTTAGAATCCCCGTATCTTGGTTGAGATTAAAACTTCCTCTTACACTTGTAGCAACACCTTTGTCTTATCTCTTTTCACTAACAACATCTCAAAATATCATTTCACCACTGAGCCAAACATCAATTTGTCAAGAACATGTCTTTCTAATACAATAGATCACATGTAGCATCATTAGGGAGCAAACATATGCACTCCCCCTATCCTAATAGGCACAAAGACTTCACTCACATGTATATAAAAGTATATGGACCACTATAACACTATGAGACTCCTCTAGAATTATCATTTAGACACATTCAAGACTCAAAAGACTACTTTATTAGATTATCCTGTATCCACTTCCTTTCTCAAACTTAAGAAGCAAGGGAAAGCATTATATCCCTTCACATGTACTATCACCATACTTCTTATAACATCTACAAGCTTGTAGGGTTCACTTATGGAGCAAAAATAGATCATTTCATGACTGAGCATAGATAATAGAACAATTACATGCACATTGAAAAGATAAATACTACATAGACCTTATAGCCTTCTAAACAAACTTGACATATAATTTTCACATGCAGACAAATTCCTACCCTACCTTCTGTACCTGTAGCTCCTCACTCCTACTCATGAAGAAAATAAAACAAAAAAGGTACCTTCTTGTATAACATAAAGGCTTAAAACTAATTAATACAACCATATACCTTCTTAATAATATCTTAGGCTTATCAAAGAATGTAAAATGCCAATACCCATACCTGTAGGAGCTTACATTTAGTCTAAATTCACTGTAACTTGTATTCTCTAACAACTTTCTTTCACATAGTCAATAGTTCCATAAGCTACAGAAGGTATACATGCACCTTGTTATGATTTTGACCATCAAAGTTCCATAATAATACTTCAAACATATTTCTATGGAAAAAATCTAAGAATCAACTAAAAGTTCAGAGTGCCTTCTTTTTACCATCAACTTCTCTGTTATAGTCAACTATCCCTTATGATAGTAATAATTACTCACATCTTTCAGAGATTTTACTTTTTCAACAATAATATACCTGAAATGAACACCCATTTTATCTTAGTATCTCCATCTCAATCCTTGAAGCAAGCTCATAAAGGCACCTTACCTAATTTTCACTTTCTCTCTTTATCAATTAAGCCTTTTTACACTAGCACTGTTAAGTTACAACATTACCGGAGATTACCAAGAATAAAGACATACTTATGAATTCAAAAGTATTGAATCCTATATCCCTCCAAATGTAGATGATTTACACAAAAAATTATCCCTAAATTCCATAATTTGATAATTCAAAACTCACTTTCCCTCTATACTGCTCACTGTACACTGTAACAAACCAGTCTAGGCAGAGAAACAATAAGAATGTGCATTTTTTTCTTTTAATAGTTCTATCTTGATGAATAACACTATAGATACATCCTTCAGCATCTTGAGCACAATTTTCCATGTTTTGGAGACAAAATATGTCATTAAATTATTAGAATTCTTCTTGATTTTACCTTATACACCCTTGATAGCTCTGCATAGAACTTCATGTTCATGGTTAATTGATCAAAAAAATTATACATGATGTCACAGGAGCACCTTAAAACATGGTCAAGGATCCAGATACACTTTTTGGAACTCATGACACATGAATCAATGAGACACATAAACTAGAACTCATTCTTAGATCACTTAAAGTGACAAAACTATTCCTTTTAAAAAGAAATTGAATGAATTGAGACACATCAAAGCAATACACAGATCATGGGCACATATATATGATTAGTAATTGCTTCATAACACATGACACTTCATAATACAAATTACAGTCACCTAGGAACATCATAGACCCCAAACTCAAGTCATTAAGACTTATAAAAACCTCAGTATGTCCACTTAGACTTAGATTACACATCTTAAGATGACACAAAACAACTACAATCATTACCATCAACAAATGGCTCACTACATATGATGTAACACATACCTCTTATATAGTGACCAAGACATCTAAAAAACACACAATAATTATCAACTTGCTTTAAGCAGATGTATCTCATTTCTTATTCCCTAACACAAATTTTAGATCAATCAAGACTTATCAGGAGCTGAGATCACTTCCAAAATACTTCTTAAGTACTCAAACGTAGGATTTGGAAGAAGTTTTGTCAATATATCAACAACTTCCTCCTTTATAGACACATGCTCTAACTTGATGCAAATTTTGCTTATAAGATCTCTTAGATAGTGATACTTGATAGGAACGTGCTTTGTCTTATAATGCAAAACTGGATTCTTTGATACACTGATTGCACTAGTAATATCACACAAAATAGATGTAGGTCCATTACTTTGGATCTTATAATCTTCCAAGGTCTACCTCATCCACACAACTTGAGAACAACAATGAGCAACAAGAACATACTCAACTTCACATGTTGAGACTGCCATAAGAGATTGTTTCTTACTTGATCATGAAACAAGAAATTTACTAACCAAATATGCATCACCACTAGTACTCTTCATATCATCCATACTACCTTCCCAATAATCATTATAATAAGCCCCTAGTTCATTTTTTTCACTTCTTCGATACCATAAGCCAACACAGTAGTGCCTTTAAGGTATTTAGAGATTCTTTTCACTACTTGTAGATGTGATTCTCTAGTATCCTCTTAGAATCTTCCAACTAAACTAATAACTTACACAATATCAGGTATTGCAACATTAACATAAATTAGGCTGTTAATCATGGATCTATATTCATATTGATTTACCTTCAGAGAATCATATTCCTTGTAAAGTTTGCATTAAGTAACCATAGGAGTACCGACATGTCTACAATCATCCATTTAAAACTTATTAAACATTTCCTTGAACTACTTGGATTGAGAGATTAATATACCTTTGTCATATTTACTTACTTGAATTCAAAGAAATAAGGAGAGATCTCCTAATATAGAAATCTCAAACTCTTTTTTCATAGATTTAGAAAAATTGTGAGTCATTTATCACTACCTCCACCAAATATAATATCATCCACATAGACTACAACAATTTATAGATGATCACTTTCACTTTTGATATACAAGTTGCTATCAACTACACCTTTATCGAAACCTTTCTCAGTCAAGTATTTATCAAGCCTTTAATACCAAGCTATAGGGGCTGGTTTTAAACCATAAAGATACTTATTTAGTTTATGCACATAATCAAATTTATCAGTTAATGAAAAACCATCAGGATGCTCCATATAAACTTCCTCATTGGGATATCCATTCAAGAAGGTAGATTTTACATCCATTTGATGAAGTTTAAATCCTTTGAATCCTGCATATGCTAAGAACAATCTAATTACTTCCATTCTATCTACATGAGAAAATGTTTCGTCAAAGTCAATTCCCTCAACTTGAGCATATCCCTTGCAAACAATTATTGCTTTGTTTCTTATGACTTCTCCATTCTCATTTAGTTTGTTTCTAAACACCTATTTAGATCTAATTACATGATTACCTTTTGTTCTAGGTACATGTTCCTAAGTTTTGTTATTTTCAAATTAATCTAACTCTTCATTCATAGCCTTAACCCAACATTCATCTTTGCTAGCTTCTACTACATTCTTAAGTTCAATTTTTGAAAGAAAAGCTGAGTTCTCTTGATTTTGAAGAGTTACAAATTTTCTACTTGTAGTGACTCCAACATCTTTCTTCCACAAAATTTGATTTTTAGGATGATCTCTCCTAATTTTCCTAAAAGGATCCTTGGTATCTTTCCTTTCTTCCTCATCATCTTCTTATTTGTTTTTTTGAACAACATCATCCTCTTCTTCTTTAGAATTATTCTCATGAAATGTTTCACTTTCCTTAGAAAAATATTTCATAGGATAATATTCATAAAACTTTACACTAGCACTTTCAACAATAGATTTCAATCTCTTGTTATAAAAAATGTAAGTTGTGCTTCTTGACATGAATAACCCAAAAAATACCTCCTTACTCATCCTCCTTGTCATCCTTGACCAAAACCCAAGGCGGTTGATAGCTGACTATAAGAAGTCACCCTCAAACCCAACCCCCAATCAATAGGTGGGTGGGTGGGTGGTCCCTTATGTATAGAATTCCTAAAGGCCCTTGGCCTCCTCCCACTCCTCTTGTTCCCCAAGTATCAATGATTGGGTGTCGGGTGGTGGCTATGGCTATATCCCCTATTGCATATATATAATAGTGGAAAGGGAAGGGGGGGTTGGCCCATGGAACTCTCTATAGTTCTATAGTTATTCTATATCGGTTGAGCCATCCTCATCTTTCTTAGTTCCTTAGCCTCCCTATCCTATATAGGGGTCGGCCTATAGGGGACCTCGACCCCAATTCCCTGAGGAGAGGGGGTACTGACTAGTCTTTAGATATTTTAGTTGAGATATAGATCTATATAGGGGGATCCATACCGAAGACTAAAAACACCCGATCTGGAATCAAACTTACCAAGATTGTCTTTAGTCATTTTGATGAAGCATCTACATCCAAAGACTCTAAAATGATCTACATTGGCTGGTATTCCTTTCCATATCTCATAAGGAGTCTTGTCACTATTCACCCTTAGATGAAACCTATTAAAAATATAAACAAAACTATAAATTACTTCTTTCCAATAACCATCTAGTAATTTAGACTCATTAAGAATGGTCCTTACCATCTCTTGAACAGTCCTATTATTCCTTTTAACTAATCCATTTTGTTGAGGAGTCATGGAAAATGAAAACCACCTCTTAATGTCATAAACACTAAAAAAATCATCAAATGAATCATACCAAAAATAGCCTCCATTATCATATCTATTACATTTTATCCTTCCATTCTTCTCATTTTCAATAATAGCTTTAAAGGATTTAAAAACATCCAATGCATCAGAATTGTTTCTTAAACAAGCTACCCAAATGTATCTAGTGAAATCATCAATAAGAAGCATAAAGTAGTAATCACCTGAAGTAATTTCAGCCCTCATAGGCCCACATAGATCATTATGAATCAGCTGGAGTGGACGTGTGGTAGAATCATGTTCATTAGTCTTAAATATCCTTCTAGTTTGATTTCCATGCAGACATGATTTGCACAATGTATCTTTTGGTTTGTTGAGTTTAGGCATGTTCCTTACAAAATTGTTAGAGCTGATTTTGACAAGATTATCAAAGTTCACATGACCTAACCTCTTATGCCACAACCAACAATAATTCATCTTGCTGATTTTTCTTTTTTGATTTCTTTATGAATAAACATGTTACTATAAAATATTTTTTCCTTTACAAAAAGCTTACCCAATTCTTGTTTCCTTATCTTGCAACCTTTCACATCAAAGGGAAGAACATACCCATGCTTAACCATTTGACTCACATTAAGTAGATTATTCTTCAATCCCTCAACATATAAGACATCCTTGGTGATAGTTTTTCCATTATCCAAACTAAAAGTACCCCTTCCTAGAATATTTATGGCTGAATTATCTCCAAATATCACATAACCTAAATAATTTTTATTTAGGGTTAATAAATTACTTGTGTCACTTTTCATATGAGCTGAACAACCACTATCAATATACCAAATCTGATTCTCATATCGACTATGAAAATAAGTTTAATAAATACCACATACTTCATTTTCTTGCAAGGAGAATGAAAAAACCCCATATATTTCATACCATATATCAAACCACAATGGATTCAAATAATCCCTCATACTGATAAAAGGAAACATACCAGATCATTCTTTAGAATACTCCATAACTATGCTTCAGAAGATATCCTTTCAAGTGGTTAAACTTCTCTAAAAGGACCTGCTCTGATACCAATTATTAGAAGCACAATGGACTGAGAGGAGGGGGGGGTGAATCAGTCCTTACAAAGATTTAAATTCAGATTTCATATTTTCTCATGCAAATACTCACAAACATTCAACCATCCATATATGTGTGCATAAAATCAATTATCACATGTGTAAGAAACCATAAGAAAGATATCAAAATAAGACACAAGATATAAGTGGTAAAACCTCAAGGGGAAGAAAACCCACTAAAACACAATCCTTATATTGATATGTTTAAAATTTAGTGAGGCACTAACCCCAGTAGGAGCACCAATCCCTAGTTTAGTAGAGCTACAACCATATAAGGAGCACCAACCCTTAATTTTGTGAACTCCACAAGGAGGCTACAACCCCCAAGATGATTAAGCACCTACTCAACCACCTTATGATGATGTGATCTCAGATTTGTTTTTTCCACAGCTGATGGAGACCAAATATTCAACTCACACCTCTTCAAACCCTCATGCAAACCCTAGGTGTTGAATCCTTCACATAAAAGCTCTTCTTTCACTTCTCAACCCTTCAAAAACTTGCACACATACTTTTTGATCTTCTTTGACTTATCATACACCTGATCTAGTCGTAATTCATGCTCACACACCTGAAAAAAAACCTCACATGGGTTGAACTTCTTGTACACACACACAACTAGCTCCAAAAAGCACCCAAAACAATGCTCTTATAAGCTCATGTTCATTTCAAATTCAAAAACAAACATTTTACATCCTTTTTATGGATACATGTATCATAAAAACATCCCAAATTTGAAATATAATATTCACAAGTGACCCAAGTAGGTAGGTCAAGCCAAAAACAACATTTCATGCTCCAAAAATGGTCAAATCCCTATGGGCACAAAGATAAAAATGCCCTAACATCAACACAATGATTATTCATGACCCATAAATCACCACACATGTTTAAATTAACATTTAAACATCATAAATTGTCGAAATTTATCTCAACCAATAAAATTATTTCATTTAATGGGCCCAACGCTCTTTGTACTTATCAAAACAGTTGTTTCCTATACCCTTAAGGACCCTAAAAAATTATTTAGGCCACCATATCACTTAAAAACTTAAAAAATAATCCATGTGACAACTCAATGGAAATGGAATAACATGTAGAACACTTCTAATCAAGTTATAAGTAATGAAACAATCATCTGATCAAACCTCAACCACTTTTGTCTTCACCAAATCCAATTGCTGAAAAAGTAATTTTTGAATATCATATGGTTAACATCTTTATAGGAATAATAAATACCTATAAATAGATTAATTATATTCCAAATCCATCCCTCTTCACATTACAGTGATATTAAGCATCACATAATCCATCTCATGCTTCAAACAACTCAAAACTTTCAGCAGATCCTGTCCTATCCCGCACTGGAAAAAATATTTTTGTCCAAAAAAATACCTATAATCCTGATCAAATATCATCATAATGATATGAAAATTATATCACTAGAAATATCTCTTAATCCTATTTCCAACACAACTTTAATCATCTCATAATTCCACTTGTAGCTCCATTTATGCCCATTTTAATGAACACTACTTTTTATGGCCTCAAAACTACCCTTTGACCAGTCAACCTGAATGAAGCTCATTTGATCTTGAAATTTCATCAAAATGTCCTAAAAAATATTTTTACATCAAGAAAAATTCACATAAATTTCACAATTCCAATTTATCTTGCAACTCTTTTGGAAAACCTTGTCTCAAAACACTCTTCTTCATAAACTGACCTGTTTGAGTGGGGCCCACTCATCACCACGACCTCTACCCTAACTTTATGGAAATATGAAGGAGTAATATACATGTTCAAATAATAATCCATGGACTCGGATGAAATTCTGGCCACTTAGGAAGTAATTATTCCATACCGCTTTCAAGCTAGGGTTTCAAACTCATAAATAAACGTTTACCTTCTTAACATTCATTCATAAAAATGTGACGATGAAATGAAGTAATTATTTTTGTAAAAAATTATAGAATCAATTTAGAAACATCATTGAAATCCACAAGGCCCCATGCAAATCACACAATTTAGGGTGAACATCCGAAGATCAAATTTGAGTTGGAAATGCATTAGTTCTTAACCCTGTCTCACCAAAACTGACCTATATTGCAAAATTCACATCATAGAAAACTTAATTTTTTCTTAAAGCATCATGACACATCATAATAAAATCTCTAATCATCAGAATGTCATCAAAATACCTCAAAATATCCAGACACTAAGACTTGTATAGCTACCCCTTAGGGTTTTGCACTGTAAAAGCTAGGGTTAACTTAAATAACACTATAAAAATCATGAAATCACTCAAAATGACAAAACCATACTTAGTACACCATGATATACCTGAATACATGCACCCATGAGCTCATATAGCTCCAAATATCATCCTCATACCTCCTATCATCCATACTTGCTCTAAATAAGCACCTGAAACATAACCAATTACATGTATCTACAACCTGAAACTTATGTGAGTGACCAAGAACTCTACAAACATGTCATCCATCATGCCAATATGCTTATCAAGTAACCAAGAATATCATGCCATCATACAACATCACCTAGGCACCTGAATGGGCTTGTAAAAGCAAGCAATCCTCATTGAATCTGCCTGTATCATCATGAACACCTCTAAACCATCATGAAAACACCATCTAAAACATCATATGACCACACTCCATCAAAAAAATTTCATTAATTTGGTTTTTGATCAATGAAAAAATGTATAGGACTACATGCCAACACAAACTTCGAGTTCCGATTTAAAGGTGAGGAGTTAGACTTCGGAACTTGGCATGTAGTTTGCATGCAAACTGCATCTGGAGTTCCAAATTATGACTGGAAAAGATTTACGAAAGGGAGGGTTTAGGTTTTTGGAATTCAGGGTGTCGTTTGCATGTAAAATTCATCTCGGATCCTAAAATTTGAAACCTACAGAAATTTTAACACTTTGGCAATTTTCTCAAAATTTTCTCGAAAAAAACTTGTCTAAGGAAAAAATTTGCTTTTTTTTTAAAGTCCCTTTTGTAAGAGGAACCTAGAACGTTAACAAGTTTCTAGATAAAAAGGATAGAGCTTGGAGTCTTATTTTCAACCCTTCTTCATAACCTTGTATGCAAAGTCATGGAGCATTAAGCTATCAGTCATGAAAGATCTTGAATAGTCACAAAGAATGAGTTATAAAAAAATTTCAAGGATTATAAATTATGTTGAGTGATCTATATGTCAACTTTAGATGCAATTCTCAACTCTATCATTCTCATTCAGGTAAAAACATTCAAATTTGAGCAAGAAACAAACATACCTTTAAGCTCAAAAATTTGCTTTTACAACAAGATCTTAATCATGCACTTGAGCACTTCTTCAGGACTCCAAATCCACATTTTGGAAGTCTTATATGCCTTGATTAACTTAAAAGGTTCATGCATTGATTCATTTCACACCTTGAAGATAACACAAGTTTGGTTTTCAAGAGACACACAAACTGGGTTTCAAGCTTCAAGAACCACTCTAGCTTCACCTAACATATTACATTCCAACACTCACTTTCATGGAAAACCATTGTAATTACACTTAAAAAAGAATGTATACTCTATGATGAACTATTATTCTACATGGATTGGATAAGGAATATCAAGTTTTCATGCTCATAACACAATCCTTATTGACTATCCTGAAATGATAGTTTTAATCCTTTAAGAGTTGTTCACAAAAAAACCTTAACACACCAGGTTGTTTTCTAAAAAATGTTTCATTTGTCTTCTTTTCCCTGTTCATGCTCTGTTTAGGATTCCAAAAAATGAGTTTGCATCAACAATCTCAATTCATATGACTGGGATTTGGCTTGTTTAGGTTCTAGTGGTAGAAGACCTTATTTGACATGGTTAATCACAAATATACAAGGAACTCGCCTTAATCTCTTTATGAACACCAAGAACACATCTTATACAAGGTTTTACAACAAGAGTATCATCTGCAACTAAGCCATTCTATAACTATAGTCTATTATGTTACTGTGCTGAAATGTATTATGTTGTTGTAAGGGGTGAA
This sequence comes from Taxus chinensis, assembly GCA_019776745.2. NCBI lineage: Eukaryota > Viridiplantae > Streptophyta > Pinopsida > Cupressales > Taxaceae > Taxus > Taxus chinensis. The sequence goes on from CM034150.1 coordinate 123,196,008, forward strand.
CGTTGCTAGGATAATATGACCCAAAGAGAGGACCAAATTTTCAACTAAAAATGATGCCTTGCAGGGGGAAGGAATGTGCACGGTAGAAACCAAGTGGCTAGATGCATGTGTTAGTAGAAAAAGAAGTAAACATGTAATAGAAAATGAGGAAGCATGTATACAAGATAGACCACAAAAAGTGGATTTCAAACATGCGACATCACTCACAATGTCACAATAAAATTAGGGCTGAAGCAGCCGAAAGCATACAAGTAATGATCAAACAAGACATAGGGCATATCCTATAAATAGTAACATATAATATATGATTCATAAGTGATAAAATTAGTAATTGACAAGTACCGTTGGCCTCTTTGATTTGTTTCTAGTCTTCTTTATGGTCTTTTACACCCTATAACACAGTCGATATTCTACTTGTTTATATTTTATGAATCTAGACACCAATGCCCAGTCAGGACGCCAATGCCCTCGTTCCATTTGGGCACCCTTGACCCTTTTATATCTTACTCACTTCTTTGGCTCTCTTTTATCTTTTGGTCATCTTATTTTCTTAGGGGTAGGATTTCTAATTGTCAATAATGAAATTCAACCAAGGGAATAATATAAATACAATGCATGTGATCAAAATAAGGGACCAAGCTCTAAGCATACTATCTAGAACCCAATCTTGCATCTAAAGGTACCTAAAGCACTTCAAAACATCTATTTGGCATCCATTACAAGGGACAAGGGACTGTATTTTCTGCATACATGCATAGGAAGGGGAAGATCATTTTTCCATCTACACATCTATTTAAATTGGTACATCTAGCTATTGCCCACTATCAAGTGCACTTACACAAGGGCTTCCTAGGGTATGATTATTTCACACACACACAAGAACTACATGTATTCTGAGATGTAGTGCATCACTTAGTTGTAAGTTCACTCAGTTAGGTGATCATCAGGATCAACCCAACTCCCCATATTACATCTTTTATATTTAGGATTTGATGTAGTTTGAGGGTTTTGTAGGTCAACATATCTTTGCAAGTTACATGTGACTTGTGTGATCACAGTGGGACATAGAGGCAACCAACAACGATTATAAGTGACAATCGTGTGACATCAGAAAAAGTAGGTTATGAGATCCTTCTTAGTCAAAAGTACCTAGAAGAGGTCTTTGGTGCCTAGGAACCCTCATCCTAGTCCAGATGCCCTGTTCTGGACTTATCTGATAGCTTGAAAAGTTAATGTCTATGGTTGTGATAGTATGCCCTTCTTGTTCATCAGTTTTCCAGTCCATATTAGTTTTAGAATCATGTGTGAATCAGATAAGTTATTCTTTCCCTTTCTCACACTTAAGGTTTAGTATTTATCTAGAGTATTTCTTGTGTCAAATATGTACTTTAACATTTATTTATCATATGTGGCTCTACAATTAGGGTTTAGCTTAAAATCCATTTTTTAAAATCATCTTGGAACGTGGCCGACCTACATGGGTCCATCTTATGAGTTTTTATTGATGTAGTGTTATGTTTTAATGCTAGATCAGTCAATTTCCTTAGTATTGACTGACTTGTCTTATGTTTTTGAATTGAAAAGCATATAAAAGTTCTTGGTTCAAATTTTAACTAGTGAAAAGAGAGGGGAAACTGAGAGATGTTTGAGAGAGTGAAATAGATTCAAGGGCATCAAATCAAAGCTGAGAGTGTGTGAAAAAATATGAAGAGTGTTAGAGAACATGTGTGTAAGAGTTTGAATCCAAATCAGGTCATGAAAGATCAAGTTTGAACGAGTTGAAGGAAAGAGGGTTTGAAGGTGTGTCAATCGAATTAGTAATATCCATTAGTTTTGACAGTAACAATATATGAGAGATATTCATCTACATGTGTTTGAGTTAGTTCTTGATCATCTTGGGGGGTTGCAGCCTCCTTGTGGAGTTGGTGCTTTACTAAACTAGGGATTGGTGCTCCTTATAGGGTTGGTGCTCTACTAAAATAGGGGTTGGTGCTCCTTGTGAAGTCATTGATTCATGAAATTCTTTTGATTTGATTAATATAATAAAAATTTTAAGTGGGTTTTCTTCCCCTTGAGAGTTTCCTGCTTATATCTTGTGTTCTTCTGTCTATTTCATGGTTATTCTCATTTGAATGAATGTGAAGCACACATTATTGTATGGTTGAATAGTATATGGTTTAAACAAGTAAATATGAATTGGTTAAAGTTTTTTAAAAGACTGATTCACTCCCCCCTCTCATTCCATTATGCTTCCAACAGTGTCCGCTCATATGTTCAGGTTTTGATCCTCTCTCAGTTAGAAGAGTTTTGTTATTGATCCTGTTTTTTCACTTTGGATTTTCACCATTATCAACGATCATACCTGTAACTTACGAAATAGGTAAGTTTTTGCACATACCCATAAACCAAATCAAATATAATAAATAAGATGAAAAATGGGGAGTTGGACTGACCTTGACGATCACCCCAAGAGTTATCTTATGACCAAGCACTGCACTACATCTCAAAATCCATGTAGTTCTATGTGAATGTGTATGTAATGATGCCCGAGGTTTCCCTTGTGCAAGTTGGACTATGATAGTGTGATATATCTAGAATTCTCTAAGTATTCAAATTTGTGAGATGAAATAGAATAAACTTCCCCTCCTATGTTGTGTATGTAGAGTGATGTAACCCTTGTCCCTTGTATGGATGTACTAGATAGATGTTGTAATTCTCTTGTGACTTTAGATGGAAGCTTAGGTGATAGTAGATAATACTAATGTTTGGCCCCTTATTTAAGAGCCAAAACTAAGTATATATGATTCCCTTGTTTGAATTTTGTAATTGAAAACTGGAAGGCCAACCCAAAGTACTAAAAGGTGACCAAGAAGTAAAAGATACCCAAAAGAATAAGAGAAGGATAGAGAGGGCCAAGAGCACCCAGGAGGGACATGAGCACCTGGGTGCTTGTTTCCTAACTAGGCACTAATGTCTAAGGCCATACAAGATAAATAAGTTAAGTTCCATTATGGATTTCAGATGTGTAAGACCAAAAATAATATAAGAGATAAAGAAAAAAGGCCAAAAGGAGTTATCAACCACTAGTTTTCTTGTTGAAGAATCATGTATAATAGCATGCTTTAGGAGCTAGAAATGTACCCAAGTATATATATTTTGTGTCTACAATTGGTTTAACAATGCTAGCATATCCTTTGATGAATTTTCTTTAGTACCTAGTATGTCTAAGAAATGTGTAGAGTTCTAAGGGATTTTTGAGAGGTTTGAGACTGCTACACCCTTAGTCCTATAACTTATATTGGATATGTAGTGCCGAATTATGGCTTACATAATCTCTATTATTTTCATATGTTATCTATTTATGCTTTTATATGTTTAGTAGGTTGGCCTTGGTGTTGGCCAACGTATAGGATTGGTATATATAGGTGGTAGTGAGGAGTATTTAATCAACCTATTGAGCATTTGAGTCTTATTGTATGGTTTGGAGGTTGCCCTCTCAAAGTGGATAAGCTATTCTACATTCATATTGCTATTATTTATCCACAATCTTGTGTTCTTTGGTGTTATATTGTTGTTTATATCTCGATTTATATAAGTAATATCATTACAAGTGGTATCAGAGCCCAATCTTGGCCAGACCTGTGTTAAACCATAATTGTGAAGGTCTGGCTATATCTCAAAATTGGTAGTGAATTTTTCTAATTTTTTTTTTATGGTGTGGCGAAATATTTCAAGTAAGATCTTGTCCAAATTTTAAACATTTTAGAGTTTTTTTGCAAAAGTTATAACAATTTATGTTTTTTCATAAATCGGCTACCTAGGGTGCAATTTTTGGATTTTTTCTAAGTTTCTTATATTTTTGGAAATATTTCCAAAAAGTAGCTAAGGTTTCTTCTTTATGATTTCCTCTATTTGGAAAGTAAATTTATGAAACCCCAAACCCTAAATTTTTTCCCTATTCCATCTACCTCAAGTCCCAAACCCTACATCATGACTGATAGATCAAATTGAGGCCAAGGGAAAATTTAAGAAACTCTAGGAATGACCTCAAATAAAGAAGATATGGATTTAGAATCTTATGGTTTGGGGTATCTGAGGTAGTCGTCTAACTTCAAGAAAGGGTAAATAATATGGTGAGTAAGGATGACCTCAATAATGAGATTATTCATCTGAAAGGTAGCCTTAGGGGTGAACTTCAAACATATTTTCAATCACTAAAGTAGGAGGTGTTGCTCACTCTTTCAAAAACAAATCCCAATTCCAATCATATGGGTTCCTCTAACAATACTCACATAGGTCTCATTCACTCAAATCAAGGAGGATCCTTTAAACATTTGGGTGGATCTCCTCACTAATCACAGGGCATTATTCTAAAAGTGATAATGTATAAATTCAATGGAAAGGATTCACTCAATTGGATTACCCAAATGGAGAATTTCTTCGATCTCCATTATATCCCATTGGGACAAAAGGTGACCATTACATCCTTATATATAGAACCTAACCAATTTGTCTAGTATTATTGATTATGTGCTCAAAGGCAGAAGAATGGTATAAATGTCGCATGGATGATTTCCACTGAAGAGCTTCAATTACACTATAGTTCTAGTGTGTTAGAGAATTACTTTAACTAATTAGAAAAATCAAAACAAACATGTTCAATAAAGAAGTATCTCCATCAATTCTAAAATATTTCCTTACGTGTGGATGATATTACAGAAGAGTATCTGAATGACCTATTTCTTGGGGGTCTTAAGGACCACATTGAGCATGAGGTGTGCATGTTTAACCCACTTAAGGTTTCTGATTCTATTATCATGGTGCGTAGGGCAAAGGAAAAATTTATTTCTAGAATAAGGCATACATTCACTAACATAAAATATCATAACACCTTACCTCCATCGTACCCTCAGCTAGTTTGACTTACACCTCAACAAATTGAAGAAAACAGAGAAAAAGGGTTCTGTTTTAACTATGAGAACAAATATGGACCAAGTCATAAATGTGTTGAGAAAAAATGTTTTACATTGAAGGGACAGGGAACGATGATGAGGAAGAATATGAGAAAATATTAAGTGAGGAAGTGGAAAAATTAGAGGAAGAATATGAAGATCCCCAGCCCACTAATTCATCACATGCTCTATTAGGTATTATCACTCCACAAACCATTTAGTTCACGGGTTATATTAATAAGTAGAAGGTGATAGTATTGATTGATTTGGGGAGCACACATAATTTCATCAATCATAAGATGACAATAAGGGTAAATTGTTTTATCTACCTGTTGATTTTCAAATAGGACTTTTTAGAAGAGCAACAGTCAGGGGACAAGAAGTCCCTCCTCTTTAATGGGAGAGGTTCCCTTATTCAGAAACGAACTTATTTACAAATATACAAAACATGATTTGTTGGTTAAACTTGGATACCACGAAAGTGTTTTCTATGAAGGTCATCAATTACAAAAGGACTAAGGAAATGAGAGCATGGAAAAGAGCAGAAAGGCAAACATTCAGAATTATAGATATCAGAGTAATTCTTTATGTATGAGAAGTCACCGTGAATTGAAAACAAGATCATTCGTATAGAACAAGTAAGATGGAATTTAAAGACACAAAGTTCTGTAAATAACATCTGCCAGAACACAAAGTTTCTTAACGTAACACAGATTCATTAATCAAGGACACAAAGTTCCTTCTTGGTTATACAAGATCACCGAGCTTGCAAAGTTGAAGAGTATGCAATCGATGAGACTAACGAATTTGAGATAAATGATCTTCACAAAGAAAACAAATGAAAGCTTAGAATAGACAGAGATCAGATAGACAAAGAAAGGAAAGTCCTTCTGTATTGATTTCTCTATAATCTATTTACACTTGCAGAAAATATGCCAAGTTCTTCCTTTTACCTGTGGCGTAGAAATGCCGTTATATAGATTACAAATCAGTTACCCTTCGTAACCGTTTCTTTAATCAAGAACCGTTAAGGACTGCCAACCGCAATACCTCAACCTATTACAAAGAAAACAGAAAAGAAAGGGAAGAGGAAAAAAGAACAAGGAGAAGAAGACAGGTGGCCAGTCGCTGAGAGGGACCCACTGACTTCAGAAACCACTGTCAGAATCTCTCTAACGCCTCAGCTATGTCCCTGCCACGAGGTCTGACGTGCTGGCCGAAGGCTGCGTCCAAAATCCAAGACGTTCCTCTATCCCTTTATCAAACTCGACGTGAGTATGATAATCATTATTGGCTTCTTCAATGGCAGACTCGAGCGGAGAAATTTGTTCCTGTTCCTGAAACTTGATCTTCATACCAGTTTGAAAAAATAGCATATTCGGGTAGAGCGGGAAAAACCAAGTATGAATGGCTTTTGGTTCACTAGGGATATGTGAGACGCGAATGCGCGAAACACGCGGCTCGGCCGGTTCGGACGAAATAAGGAGAAGACGCACAAATGTATTTTGGGACATTTGGGACAGAAATGTGCGAAGTATGCGGTTCAGGAGTTTCAGCCAAAAATGGGACAGCTTGCCTGATTTGACTTTGGGACATTCGGGACGAAAATATGCGAAGGACGCGATTCGGGTGCTTCGGCCGATAATTGGAACAACTTGCACTTTTGGCTTCGGGACAGATGGGACAGGAAAGCGCGAAGTACGCGGTTCGGGCGGATCGGCCGAAAGTGGAACAAAAGGCCCGTTTGAACTTGGGACATTTGGGACAAAAAGTTCCGTAGTACGCGGCTCGGCCGATTCAGGCAAAAATGGAACAACTCGCACTTTTTGATTTGGGACATTTGGAACAAGAAAGTGTGAAGTACGCGGTTCGGGTGATTCGGCCGAAATTGGAACATCTCGCACAAAAAGTTTTGGGACACTTGGGACAAAAAGTTCCGATGGGCCCGAAAATGGAACAACTTCGGGGATTTCGGCCGATCGGGGAATAGAATGCACTTTCGTACTTGGGACAGGCGGGACAAAAATGTCCGACAGGCCCGAAATACATACAAAATGACCCAAAACACAGATTTTCTCAATTTTCACGGCTTAGGAACTTTATAGAAAACACTCATAACTCAAAATTTTGAAATTTTACTTTTATCAGAGCAGGGAATTTTGAGTGGACAACAGCTGGCTCCTTCTGGGGATGAGTTGGCATAAATTCAAGGAATGAGGCAAGGCAAGAACCTAGACAAACTCGGGGAAAGCAGACCAGTGCCTTATCCATTGGGCCACGGAGTAAAAAAGAACACCAATGCAGAGGGAAACACACTCGAACAACAAAAGGAAAACACACCAAAAGTAGAGAAGCAAAAACACTGTACAGAATATACAAGGGACTCCCTAATCACCTAGGACTTGAACAACTTGAGGTACTGCCCACTATAAGGAAGTGGGAGGGGGGAACCATCCATGTAATCAAGATAGAAAGAATTCTTACCAGCAAAGTGTCTAATCTTGAAAGGCCCAAGCCACACGGAATCAAACTTTCCATGGCTGCCACGAGGTTCATGTCTTTTGTCCCATAACAGCACGGTATCTCCCACTTGGAACTCTCTGAACCTAGCTTTCTTGTCAACCAGAGCCTTTACCTTTTGCTGGTGAACAGATATCCTATCAGCAACCTCCAATATGTCCTCGTTCAGTTTGTGCAGGTACATAATTCTCTTATCCAGAGCATCACTGAAACTAGTATCCTCAATGGCCTTCATTAGGTGCAAGGCTGGCAGCTCCACTGTCACTGGTAACTAAGCTTCTACTCCATACACCACTTGAAAAGGAGACATTCCAATGGCTCTCTTTGGTGTAATTCTGTCTGCCCAAAGGGCATCATAGAGCTTCTTGTGCCAGTTTCGTTGAGACTCATTGACCAACTTCCTTATGATAGTCACCAGATTTTTGTTTGTGGATTCTGCTTGCCCATTGCCCTGAGGGTAGTAATCTGAAGAGTGAGCCAAAGAAATGCCATATCCGTAGCAGAAGTCCATTATCTCAGCTGAAGAGAAATTTGAGGCATTGTCTGTTACAATCTTGTTAGGTACCCCATACCTTACCAAGATGTTCTCTTTGATGAAGCTGCATACCACTTCAGAAGTAGTGCTCTTGACCGGAATAACTTCCACCCATTTGGTGAAGTAGTTAGTGGCAGTAAGTACATGAGTGTGACCAGCACTAGAAGCAGGATTGAGTGTACCAATGAAGTCCAAACCCCACTGTTGAAATGGTTCCTCAATCACAACTGGCTTGAGAGGCAAAGAAGCCAATTTAGGTCTTCTCACAAAGGTCTGGCAGGCCTCACATTTATCCACCCACTTGGATGCATCTCTGAACAAAGAAGGCCAGTAGTATCCTCCCCGGAGTATCTTATGAGCTGTAACTGTTGATGAAAAGTGCCCTCCACATGCCTGATCGTGAAAAGCTGAGAGCAACTTTCTCTGCTGTTCTTTGTCCACACACTTTAGAAATCTCCCGTCCAAGCCATGTTCAAACAAAGCATTTTCCCATAATACATATTGTGCTGACCTCAATTTAACAGTCCTCTTTTCTTTGGCAGTTAAATGAGAGGGGCATTCCCCATAGGTGAGAAAATGGGCGATGTCAGCATACCATTCGTCAACTGAACTAAGGAACAGAACAGTAGGAAGGTCAACTTTCTCCAGTAGTTCATGCTTAGCTCCTTCAACAATGAGCTCACAAAGACCTTTTCCACGAACCAGCTTGGTCGGCTTAATGTCGATGTCATACTCTTGGACCTTAGCAACCCAATTCCCTCTCTTGGATCCAAATTCTTGTTGTGTGAGAATTGACTTAACAGTGGTATCTGGAACTAGCACCATGGAGTGAGAGTTGAGGATATAGAAACGAAATTGTTTAACAAATTTGACCACTGCAAAAGCATGTTTCTCCATCATGGTGTATTTCAACTCGTGATCTTTCAGAATATAGCTCATGAACACAATCAGTAGCTCATGTTCATCAGAGTCTTCTTGGGTTAAGATAGTAGCTAGGGTATTATCTGTAGCATAGCAATAGATGATGAAATCTTTGCTGAAATCGGGACAGGCCAAAACTGGAGTTTTAGCGATAGCTTTCTTGATACCCTCAAAGGATTCCTTTCCTTCAGAAGACCAACCAAATGTTTGCTTCCCTTTCATCATCTGAGAAATATTCAAATTTAATTCAGCAAAATCAGGGATGAATCTTCTTAAAAAATTGATCTTACCGAAGAAGGAGTGTACGCCCTTTTTACTGGTTAGGAGAGGAATTTGCTGGATGGCTTGAACTCGTTCAGGATCAATCTTAATACCATCCTTGGAGACAATGTGCCCTAATAGTTTTCCCTCTGTAACACAGAAGACAGATTTTTTAGGGTTCAGAGAGATTCCATGCTCTCTGCATCTCAGCAGAACTGTCTCCAGGTGATCAAAATGATCCGCTCTTGTCTTGGAAAACACTGTCAGGTCATCAAGGTATATGACAATACACTTCCCTTTCAAGCTTCCGAAAGCCAGATCCATAGCTCTCTGGAAAGTGGCACTAGCATTAATAAGCCCAAAAGGCATTCTCTTGTAGGCAAAGGTATCCCAAGGAGTGGTGAAGGCTATCTTGTGTTGATCTGCAGTATCAACCTCTACCTGATTGTATCCAGAGAATCCATCAAGCATAGATAACATTTCAGATCCTGTTACTGCTTGCAATATTTGATCCATCATAGGCAAAGGGTAATTATCTTTCAGAGAAGCCTGATTCAGGTTCCTGAAATCAACACAGATGCGAATCTCACCATTTTTCTTCCTGACAGGCACACTATTTGCAATCCATGTCGAATGGTGAATAGGAAAAATAATTTTAGCCTTCAACAACTTCTGAATCTCCTGAAAGATGGTGTCAGCTATTTTGGGGTTGTACTGCCTTTGTTTCTGCTTGAAAGGCTTAATTCCTGGTTTGAGAGGAATCAAGTGCTGCATATCTTTTGGCTTGAAGGCTTTCAGATCTTCATAAGAATATGCAAGAACGTCCTTATACCTTCTTAGAAGATCAATTGCTTTTCTCCTTTCATCTGCTGTACAACATTTTCCAATATTTACCAGCTTAGGGTCATTAGAACTCCCAATATCAATCTTATCATACTCAGCTGATTGCTGAGGTCCAGTAGAAGCTTTAGATTTCACATACCTGTCTTGCTTATCAAATAGTTCCTCCAAACTCACCAACCCTTTAGGAATCTTGTTTCCTTTGAGATTGATGCATCCATCTTGATCTGTTTCTTCTCCTTGGGTGACGGCTTGGTCAGAGGACACACTCTCACGAGGCAGGTTGTCACTTCCCTCAAAATACAGTTGTTCAAAATTACCTTTGAGTTCCAGGAAGGAAAGCAAATGTTGATCATTATTGAAAACCTGCCAGTTATTGGCATTATCAGGTACACTAGGCCGATGGACCATCTCAATGGTGAATTTATCTCGAGAAAAGTCAGGATGAGGAATCAGCAGTGACCCTGAGACAGCCAGTGAATCAGCCCTGCTGTTCTTTTCTCTAGGTATTGCTTCAATAGAGAAAGCATCAAGGAATTCAATGGAATCCCAAACCTGATTCCGGTAATGCTTCAGCCTCCCATTTTTTACCTGAAAGAGGTTTCTGACCTGCTTCACAATCAATTCTGCATCACCACAAGCCAGAAGATTCTTCACACCTTGTTCTTTGGCCACCTGCAATCCGAGAATGAGAGCTTCATATTCTGCTGTGTTATTAGTGTTCTCGAACTGTAACTTAAATGAAAAAGGGTGAAGGACACCTTCTGGTGACACCAGTAGAACACCAGCTCCAGAACCAGCTGAGGAACAACTTCCATCAAATTCTAAAATCCAAACACCATTGGGATCTTTAGGAGACACTTTGGGGGGTTGGATTTCATCAGGGGACATAATCATGTAATTGCCATGACCCATATCTTCATAGAGTATTTGTGCCTTAGGATCATTCGTTTTCTGCACAATATACTCAGATTGTTTCTCAGGCAATAGTTTCTTCATTTGTCCATTGACAGGTATGAGTGCGTGTGACCAGTCCATTTGGATTTCCCCACCCACATCTTTACAGAAGTTTCTACTTAGCAACATTCCATAAGAAGGAGGAATGTCTGCTACTAGGATGGTAGCCAACACTTTCTTTTCAGGCAAGGCAGCAAAAGCCACTTGCACATCCTTAATCCTCCCGACCAGGGGCACTTCTTTACTTTCCATGGAGTAACAGGATCCATAAGTGCGAGTGAGGGTCAGGCCTAAAGCATGAACTACTTTAGCAGGCATTACGTTATCTGAGGCTCCTGAGTCAATGACACAATTATTGAGCCTATGACCAGCTATAAGAAGTGTTACATAAAATGGTTTAATTTTGTCACCAGGGGAGGTGACAGTAGCTACCAGACTTGGCTGTGGTGCAGAAGGAGGAGTAGGCAAAAGGCCTTTAGAAGTGGTCTTAGAGTTGGAATTAACAAAGTGGATCATTTTGGCAAAGGCTTTGGGATGGGTTTGATAGTACTCAGCTTCTGAGATTTGTACCTTGGTCTTTTTCAGGTGATCAACAATATCAAAGGATCCAGAAGTGGACGGGCCATCATCATTTGGAATTATAGGCTTATCAACTTTAGGAGAAGAAGAAGAAGCAACTTTGGTAACTGGATTGATAGGACTCACCTTCTGTGTAGACGAAGTAGGGATAGGAGATCCTCTTCTTGCAATTACAGGGATAGTTGCCGACTGCTCCTTGGATTTCTTAGGTGGTAGGGTCACCTTCTCCCTCTGCTTTGTCTGTTCTCGAGTCATGACAGCAAAAGATTCTCTGTTCATGTCTGCTACCACTTCATCATAATCATCAATGCCCTCAGTGGTAAAGAAATTCACTCGAGATCCCTCAAGTTCCTCTACCTCATCATCAAATTCTCTCGCAAACTCTTCGCAAGCTTCGTTATCTTCATCATCATCTAGTTCTTCCACCTCGCAGGTCGCATTGACAGGGACTCTAACAGGAGGTCCTTCAAGTGCTAATCTTGTTTGAGAAGCAGGCAAACGATTCCTGGGCTGGAAATTTCTCCTCGGAACGTCTGCATAAGGAGCGTGCTGAGCCAGTTGTTTCTTTATAGCAAGAAGATCATTTGCAAGTTTCTGAACTAATGGATCAGTACTAGGTCCAGGGGTGGAAGAGGAAGAAGCAGCAGACTTAGATTTGGGAGGGTCTCTTCTCAACTTCCCTGACATGATCAAGTCATCTTCGATACTAACAGCCAGTTCTTGATCCAGAGCTAGTGTTCCGAGATCAACCCTTCTTAGTGCATAACTAACTTTGGGCGATTGAGCATTTAGGAAGAAACATTTTTGAATTTGGTCGACAGATCGGGTAGGCGTTGGAATTTTATTTACCAACCTGTTGAACCGGGCCACAAATTCCCTCATGGGCTCTTGTGAATCTTTCTTTATCTGAGAGACCTGGGCAAGCAAGGCATGCACATCTTCTGCCGGGTTGAAACGGTTCTCGAACTGAGTTCTCATTGTGTCCCAGTCGGTTATAGCACCGGCCGGAAGGTGATAGAACCAATCAGCAGCATTATCTTGTAACGTCTCAACAAACAGCCTTACGGAGACGTCTTCATATTCGACTCCCAGAAACTCCACATGTAACAACGAAGGCTGCGATGTGTTCGTCAGGGTGCACTTTGCCATCGCCTTTGAATTTTGGGAAGTTCTTCCAGTTACCTCTGGGTAACTCATGCAGAGGCTGAGCAAGGGCCAGGGGCCTGACACGATGACCCCATGGTAATGGTGCCGCCATTCTTTGAAAAACGGCTTGGAGAGGAACTGTAACACCAGCAAGAATCAAAGCTTGAAGATTAGGGCTAGCTGGCTCTAAAGGAATACCACCCGCATGACTTCTTTCTTGAACAGGTGGTGTGCTTGTCGAACGAGTCCTTCTATTTCTTGTGGAAGGAAGAGGAAAACCCTGCTGCTCCAAAAGCTGAAACTGAGAGTCTTCAACACCAAGGGTCCTTCTCCCTCGAGTAAAACGCGGAGTCGCCAGATCAAAAGATGATCAAAAATTACTGAACTGGAATGTGATTTTCCCCAGTAGAGTCACCAAAAACTGTTGGTTTTCAAATAGGACTTTTTAGAAGAGCAACAGTCAGGGGACAAGAAGTCCCTCCTCTTTAATGGGAGAGGTTCCCTTATTCAGAAACGAACTTATTTACAAATATACAAAACATGATTTGTTGGTTAAACTTGGATACCATGAAAGTGTTTTCTATGAAGGTCATCAATTACAAAAGGACTGAGGAAATGAGAGCATGGAAAAGAGCAGAAAGGCAAACATGCAGAATTATAGATATCAGAGTAATTCTTTATGTATGCGAAGTCACCGTGAATTGAAAACAAGATCATTCATATAGAACAAGTAAGATGGAATTTAAAGACACAAAGTTCTGTAAATAACATCTGCCAGAACGCAAAGTTTCTTAACATAACACAGATTCATTAATCAAGGACACAAAGTTCCTTCTTGGTTATACAAGATCACCGAGCTTGCAAAGTTGAAGAGTATGCAATCGATGAGACTAACGAATTTGAGATAAATGATCTTCACAAAGAAAACAAATGAAAGCTTAGAACAGACAGAGATCAGATAGACAAAGAAAGGAAAGTCCTTCTGTATTGATTTCTCTATAATCTATTTACACTTGCAGAAAATATGCCAAGTTCTTCCTTTTACCTGTGGCGTAGAAATGCCGTTATATAGATTACAAATCAGTTACCCTTCGTAACCGTTTCTTTAATCAAGAACCGTTAAGGACTTCCAACCGTAATACCTCAACCTATTACAAAGAAAATGGAAAAGAAAGGGAAGAGGAGAAAAGAACAAGGAGAAGAAGACAGGTGGCCAGTCGCTGAGAGGGACCCATTGACTTCAGAAACCGCTGTCAGAATCTCTCTAACGCCTCAGCTATGTCCCTGCCACGAGGTCTGACGTGCTGGCCGAAGGCTGCGTCCAAAATCCAAGACGTTCCTCTATCCCTTTATCAAACTCGACGTGAGTATGATAATCATTATTGGCTCTTCAATGGCAGACTCGAGCGGCGAAATTTGTTCCTGTTCCTGAAACTTGATCTTCATACCAGTTTGAAAAAACAGCATATTCGGGTAGAGCGGGAAAAACCAAGTATGAATGGCTTTTAGTTCACTAGGGATATGTGAGACGTGAATGCGCGAAACACGTGGCTCAGCCGGTTTGGACGAAATAAGGAGAAGACGCACAAATGTATTTTGGGACATTTGGGATAGAAATGTGCGAAGTACGCGGTTCAGGAGTTTCGGCCGAAAATGGGACAGCTTGCCTGATTTGACTTTGGGACATTCGGGACGAAAATATGCGAAGGACGCGATTCGGGTGCTTTGGCCGATAATTGGAACAACTTGCACTTTTGGCTTTGGGACAGATGGGACAGGAAAGCGCGAAGTACGCGGTTCGGGCGGATCGGCCGAAAGTGGAACAAAAGGCCCGTTTGAACTTGGGACATTTGGGACAAAAAGTTCTGGAGTACGCGGCTCGGCCGGTTCGGGCGAAAATGGAACAACTCGCACTTTTTGATTTGGGACATTTGGAACAAGAAAGTGCGAAGTACGCGGTTTGGGTGATTCGGCCGAAATTGGAACATCTCACACAAAAGGTTTTGGGACACTTGGGACAAAAAGTTCCGACGGGCCCGAAAATGGAACAACTTCGGGGATTTCGGCCGATCGGGGAACAGAATGCACTTTCGTACTTGGGACAGGAGGGAAAAAAAATGTCCGATAGGCCCGAAATACATACAAAATGACCCAAAACACAGATTTTCTCAATTTTCACGGCTTAGGCACTTTATAGAAAACACTCATAACTCAAAATTTTGAAATTTTACTTTTATCAGAGCAGGGAATTTTGAGTGGACAACACTACCCAACACTTGAATTTCAAGTAATTATTGTAGATGGTGGCACAGTCTTATGTTCAGGTAAATTCCATAAAATCAAACTTATGATGGGTGACTACACATTGGAATATATGATGTTTCATATTCCCATGGGCGGGGCTGAAATTGTCTTAGGTGTTTAGTGGCTCACAACTTTGGGAACCATAGAGCTCAACTTCTAGTAATTATTCATGCACTATCATTTTGAGGGTAAATAGTTTGAAATTTGAGGACTACAGGTAAAAAATCCTCAGGTGGTTAGTTCTCACCAAATGCAGAATATTATTAAAAATGGGGTTGAAGGATTTGTAGCACAATTGTTCTCCATGGAAGTTCAACCACAAACGATGGTAGTGCATCCTAATCTTCAGAAGGCTATTGATCAACATGTAGTTGTCTTCAAGGATCTTGGAGGATTTCCTCCTGAAATAGATCATGATTCTATCATTCAGTTAATTATAGGAATCCAAACCCCCAACATCAGGCCTTATAGATACCCATATGTGCTAAAGAGTGAGATCAAGAAGATGGTGGAGGAAAGGTTCAAAATGGGTATTATTCATCATAGTAATAATGCTTATTCTATTTTAGTGGTGATGATGCGCTATAATGATGGAAGATGGCGCATGACTATAGAGAACTTAATAAGTAAAATATCAAAGATAAGTTTCCTATTCCTATCATTGATGATTTATTATATGAGCTACATGGTGCAATTTATTTTACAAAACTAGATCTACGTTCTGGGTATCACAAAATTAGAATAAACAAAGACTATATTCATAAGATAGCCTTCAAAACTCATCAAGGGAATTTTGAATTCCTAGTGATGCCTTTTGATCTTACTAATGCACCATCCACATTTTAGAGTTTGATGAATTCAATATTTAGACCATTCCTACATAATTTTTTCTTGGAATTTTTTGATGATATCCTTATCTACAAAAATCTTGGTATAAACATTTACAACATGTCAATATAGTATTAGAAGCCCTAGAGAAATATCAGATATATACCAAGCCTTTGAAGTGTTCTTTTGGGGTACATGAAGTGGAATACTTGGGCCATATTGTATTTAATGAAGGTGTTATAGTGGACCCTCACAAGATCCAAGCCATGATGGAATGGGAAGTCCCAAGAACCCTCAAGCATTTACGAGGTTTCTTAGGTATCGTAGGATACTATCATATATTTGTAAAAAAATATGGCAATATAAAATCACTGTTCACAAAATTATTGAAGAAAGAATCCTTTCATTAGAACGAGGAAGCTTCCAGGGAATTTGAAAAATTGAAGGAGGTAATCTTCACCACTCCAGTCTTGGCAACCCCATATTTATCCAAGACCTTCATAATTGAATGTTATGCTTTAAGAAATGGGATTGGAGTAGTACTCACACAAGAAGGACATCCCATATTATTTAAGAGACAAAAACTAAAAGGAAAGAATTTGTTGAAGCCCACTTATGAGAAGGAAATGATGGCAATATTACATGTAGTCAAACAATGGAGACCATACTTGATGGGTAGATACACTTCAAGGTAAAAAATGATCATGATAGTTTAAATACTTCTTGGAGAAATGACTATCTTCAGAAGAGCAACAAAAATGGGTCACAAAGATGTTGGGGTGTGAATTTGAGATTATTTATAAGAAAGGGAAGGAAAATGTGGTCCTTGATGCTCTATCTAGGAGAGATGAGTCCACAAAAGAATTGTTATGTGCCATATCTATAATAAAGAAAGATTGGGTAGATAAAACAAGGGAAGAATGGAAAAAGGATGGAGTAACCCATACTCTCATTCAGAATCTCCAGACTGATCCAACCATATCAGAAAAATTTATAGGGAAGGGGGATAAATTGTGGTATAAAGATAGGATTTATATAAGAACTCTAGATTCTAACACCATGTTCTTTCAGATCTCCATACTTCTCCACTAGGTGGCCATTATGGGTTCTTAAAAATCCTTCATAGATTTAAGAAGGATTTATTTTGGGAGGGGTTGAAAGGATATGTTCAATTTTTTTTGGCAGAATGTTTAGTGTGTCGACGTAATAAGGGTGAGACCATTAAGATGCTAGGTCTCCTCTCACCCTTGTCTATTCCTAGTGAGAGATGGGAAGAGGTATCAATGGATTTCATAACAGGATTTCCTAAATCAAAAGGGAAAAGTGTCATCATGTTCGTAGTAGATAGACTTACCAAGGATGCTCATTTTTGTGTCATGGCTCATCCATTCACAACTAGTAAATTTTCCATCTCATTTATGGAAACAATTCAAAAGCTCCATGACACACGCAAAATTATAGTAAGTGGTTGCAATCTAATATTTACAGGTAATTTTTGGACTAATTTTTTCTCTTGTTTAGGTACCTAAATGACACAAAGTTCATCTTATCATCCTAAATCATATGAGAAAACTAAGGTTGTAAATAAAATTTTGAAGGGATATCTTTGATGTTTGACTTCAGATAAAAAAGAACGTTGAGTGTAATGGTTGCCACTTTCAGAATGGTGGTATAATAGTTCATTTCATATCTCCATTTCTTGAACTTTACGGGTACCATCCTCCATCACTCATCTCTAGCTTGAAGGTCAAATCGAAAGTGAGAGAAATCTAAGATCACATTCAACACCATCATGAGGTACTCTCTATTCTTAGAGAGAATTTAGCAAGGGCACAAAACCGCATAAAGCAACAGGTTCATCAATATCATAGTGAGTGACATTTTGAAGAGGATGAATTTGTTTTTATACGGTTGAATCCATGTAAGAATTTATCGTTAAAACAACAAAAGAAGGATAATAAGCTCGATCCTAAATACTATGGCCCTTACCGAGTGTTGCAGAAAATTGGTAGTGTGGCATATAAGCTGGAGATACCTCCGGGAAGTAAAACACATCTAGTATTCCATGTTTATTTCTTGAATAAATTTATTGGGAAACACATTTCCACCCAGTCAATGCTTCTTGAACTGGATGAGGAAGGAAGGATTGTAATGGAGCCTGAAGGTATTCTTCAAACATGCACCAAAATATTGAGGATTTGAGTAATTATTGAGTACCTTATCAAGTGGAAGAATATGAATAGTGAGGATGCATCATGGGAGGATGAAGAATTTGTGCAACAACATATATACTTCCCAATGTTGGGGACACTGTTGCTTTGAATGGTAAGGGCATGCTACGCCCTTAGTCCTAAAACTTATATTAGATATGTAATGTCTTCTTGTTGATTACTTAATCTCTCTTCTTGTCATATGTTATCTATTTCTGCTTTCATATGTTTAGTAGGTTGGACCTTGTGTTGGTCATACCATATGATTGGTATATATAGGTGGTAGTGAGAAGTAGTTAATCATCATATTGATCATTTGAGTCTTATTGTATGGTTTGGAGGTTTCCCCTAAAAGTGGATAAGCTATTCTAATTGCATATTGTTATCATTTATCCACAATATTGTGTTCTTTGGTGTTGTATTGTTGCTGATATTTAGATTTATACTAGTAATTTCATTACAGAGAGCAATTATAACTATTTTTTTTCTTGATCTACTATATTCCTTCTTTGTAAACAACATGAAAAAGTAATATTCCAATAGGTTTAAATAAAAATCATTTCCTCAAATTCAATTCAATGTGAAATTCTCTACAACATTCTAACATGATACATACCTTAGAGATGTTTTCTTTGAATAGAGAGAAAAATTCCCAATCACCCAAATACACTTCCAAGAAATCATGTATGGAATCTTTGAACATGATGACAATAGCTCTAGAGAAGACTGCAAGTGCATTCTTTAACCCAAAATGAATTACCCAATAGGAAAATATTTTATATTTAGTTAGGAGAGTGTTTTTTTCATATGTAAATGAATACACCTCATATCCTGCTACTAATTCCAAAATTTAATCAATGAATGGTGTTTGAAATGGATAATTTACACACACATCATTTAGATATCTATAATAACCATAAATTATAATCTCTTATTTTTTCTTTGGTTGAGTGATTACCGGGCTCACCCAATTTGATTTCTCTATGGGATGGATTAGTCTTGCTTCCACCATGCGGTCTAGTTCTACATTATCCTTTTCGTTCATGTTTGGATTCAATCTATAAGTATTTTTCTTGACAATATTTTCTCCCACCTTTATTTCTATATGCATTTCACCTAATGATGGATCCACTCCCTTTAGTTTACTGAATTTAGTGGTGATTATTTCTTCACAGTCTCTCAATAATTAAAAAATATCCAACATTTCTTTTTCTATCCAATAGTCTTAAATAGTGTCTAATTTTACAATGCTTGATGGATTGATGTCTTCTACCCTCTTGTGCACTGGTTCATTATATATTTTATCATTTCCTTTATCTTTGGTGTGTTTTACTATTCTCAATCCTTATTTGTATTCTATTTTTAGATTGTGAAGATGTTCTTCTTCCTTATTTCACAATTATTTTTTGGTGAGTAGATGTTCAATACATTCGGTTAAAAATTTATTGTTAATTATGTATCCTCCTTAGCATCATTTGTGTACTTTGTGGCATGCCTCCACTTTACGATACATCTCATTTTTCATTGTTTTCATTCCTACTATTCTTATTTGCATATTTTTTATGATTGGATTCTTTAGATTTGGGAATTCATCTCCTCCTTCCGAGTCCTTAGTTCCATGACATAAGACTGTTATAATATTTTTAAATATTTGTATCTACCATGGGGTTCCTATCTTCACATGTAAAGGTTTGAATAAATTCCTCCCACACTTGTCTTCATTTGAACCTTTCTCTTGTCCTCTCCTAATGAAAATACCAATCATGTAGTAATGGAGTTAGTGTTTATGGGAATATATTGTAGACACCAAATTTGTGTCTTACGACCCCTTGTGACCCGCATCGCATTTCGCAACCTAACCTCATCACCTAAACCTTACACAATTATTTATTAATTACCTTATAATTAATAAATCCACATCACCATACCTGCCACCTCATGTCACCACCTCATCATGACCTAGTCTTAACCCTAAACTAACCTAATTAAGACCTATAACTTGGTCCAATTCCACACCTATGACTAATTACTCCTCATCCGCACCTAAAACCAACTTCATAATGACTTGACCAAGCCCGCTACCAATCCTTCGGAAGAAAAGGAGGGAAAGTTGGCTATTTTACCAAAAATAGCCTGCTTTGACCTGACCGATACCGGTTCCTACTCGACCGTCGTCGGTTACGTAACCGCCATCGGTTCCCTATAAATGACCACTTCCAACCAAAAACAAAGGATGGGATTTTTCATTTGATCGGGAGAAGGGGAAACCATCGAGGGAATCCAGATTTTGCTTGGCCGAGCAGAGACAAGTGAAGAAACAAGAAGAGATTGTAGAGAAGGACATCAAGCCCAAGACTGCAACTGAATAACCAGAGCCCAGTAACACTCATCCGAGCATCAGAAAAGAAAACTGCATCCAACTTGGGTCCGGTCTTCATCATCACAGTCCTGAAACTTGCATATGCATTAGGGGCAAGTAAGTAGTATGTTATATGTTTCTAAGAACCATTTTCTTGAGCCTGTTGATTAATAGTAATCATAAGTTTATTCCTAGATCTACTACCAGCCACTACTGCACTTAACCTTCACCCACACACCCTGATATTACCTAGAAGGCCATTTTACCACACTCTGAGTCTTCCCTATCCTCCCATCATTCCCCTCAGCCATCTACCAATCTTAATAACCCCACAATCACCTTGCAACCAACTTCTATCCAAAAGCACTTAGATTGCTGCCCCTACCGGCATCGGTTCTCTAACCGTGGTCGGTTACCTAGTGACCGCCGTCGGTCACTGTGACTTATACCCCAAAACCTTTTGCTTGCCTATTTGCCACCTCACAACCCCAAATCCAGCTTGGTTTATCCCTATAACTCAACCTGAATGTATCAACGACCAGGAACCGAACAAACAACGTGACGCTTTATTATTGATAGTTTAGTTTCTATTGCTTTGTAACGAGATACCTAAATCATGATTTTGCAATAGCTTTCTATATAATCATTTTTGTTGAATCATATTAAAAGGGGAACTGACCACCTTCGAAAGGAAGTTTTTTATATTTCCTGGGCCTAAGGCAGATCCCTCATTTGTTGTCTAATTAAAATCTTGTGGTCTTGTATTCTTACTTGCAGGTAGTCCTTCCAAGACAAAAAGGAGTTCTTCGCAGTCGATCTGATCTTTCTCTACGGTACGCGCACACCATCTCAACATTCAACAGGTATTCCTCCTAGCCCTAACCCTTATATGTTTCTCAAAGGAATGATAGGATAGAAGCAAGTCTATTCTGCAGAGCCGAAACATTCCGTGCAAAACATTTTGGCACGCCCGGTGGGACCCATTTCGGGTTTCTGTTTCTCTTGCTTGCTTTCATTTTAGGAAGCATAATTGCTGTTGCTGTTTTTGTTATATTTAGTGAAGAATTTGTCTTGCTTTCCCAGTTTCGCATTAGTGAAAGACATCTCATTTGATTAATCAAATATCATTTTCGATTTGGGTTTAAAACACGCGCATTAAATTCTTGCTTGTTGTTTTCGATTCTAGTGAACATAGACTAAGTAACAGGTCGTACACGTGGGGGTGATTTCCACGGTATTGACAGGAAATTAATCTTACTTTCACGGCACAACACATACCAAATCACTTCACAATTAACACAACAACTCAAAACATCCCCCCTTTTCCGCGGTATTCCTCCGCCCGATTGAGGTAACCTTATAAGCCAAAACAAACTTGACATTTTCCCTAAGTCTTTTGTTTAGGATTGACATCATTCCACGTCTAAAGGCATAAGCCCACAATAATTAAAATTAACCCTAGGGTTAGTCTCTGGATTTGCGTGTGCATCTTGTTTATTTTCAGTTCTGTTTTCTCTGTTATACACTGTCTTCTGTGATTACCTTAGAACAATTGATAAATGTACTGAGCGTAGTTAACAATCAAATCAGCAGCTTCTTATATTTTCTTATACCAGTCTTATTACACTGACATCGGTTAACTGACCGACATTGGCTACAGTCTAACCGACATCGGTTACTAGACCGACATCGGTTACTGTCTTTTACAGTTCCTGACAAACCAGCAACCTACCAATATCACCAGTCTGAGTCTGTTTCTGTAATAAACTCAATGCAAAGATCACAAGATAAACTCAAAACTACTTATATTGATTCTCAATTCATATCAACACACTTCTATTGATATTCAAATTATATTATAGTGAATAATGTCTTCAATAATGATCAATAAGATACAATCATGAGTTCTCAACAAAATCACCCTTGTCTCATAAATACATATGAAGATATATTATTTTACAAATGATTACAACTCAATATCAGATCTGAAGATGATTCTAAAACCTGAACATAACATCAAAATGAAATGAATATAGCATATAAACACAAGGATCCAAATCTTCCCTCCTTCAACTCACTCTCAAAGAAACATCATCATCATTACTTTTCTCAAATCCACCACATGAAGAATCAACCATCAACAAACCAAGAATGAAATTTTAGGGTTTTTGGGCTAGGCCCAATGGGTTTTTCTTTGCATCAAATGTTTCTTCAAAAGAAGATAAAATGGGTTCCAAAAGATTAGCACCTTGTACCCAAAACATCATCTTTATAGCCTCTCCTTGATTTAAATTCAAAAGAGGACGGTTTCCCTCCACTTGAATGACCAAAACAGCATAACAATATCCTATAAGAATCACTAGAACATTCACAATTGACCCATATAGGTCGGCCTACCAAAAAAACTTCATCCATGCACCAAAAATCCCAAAAACCCTTCCATTGGAATGAAAAACAAAATCCCATCATTCCAAAACCATGTTTAATCATGACCCAAAAACCACCATGCATAATTAAAATACCATTTAACATCTATACATGGTCACAATTTATCTCAACCAATCAAATTATTTTGTTTAATGGGCCCAATACTATTTGTATTTCTCAAAACTGATGTTTCCTACACCCTTCAACATCCTGAAAACTTCATTGTGCCACCAAATCACATCAACTAAACAAAAACATGCCACATATCCACTTGATGGAAATTAAAGAACCTGTAGAACATTTATAATAAATTTATAAGTCTTGAATCAACCACCTTCTCAAAGCACAACCACTTTTATCTTCACCAAATCAACCTACCCAAACATTTGTTTTCAAAGATCAACTCATAAAAACATTTATAGAAACATTAAAGACCTATAAATGGATTCATTAAATTCCAAAATTGATCCCTCTTTTCATTCCATCTAATATAAAGCATCACCTAGTCCATCTCAAGCTTCAACCAACTCAAAACTTTCATCAAAACACATCTTATCCTACATTGGTAATAACCTTATTGTCCAAATATTAACCTATAAACCTCATCACAACTCCTAATCATAAGAAAAATTTCATATCCCTAGAAATATATTGAAATCTTATTCCCAAAACATTTTTAATCATCTCAAAAATCCACCTGTAGCTCCTGTTATACTCACTTTACTTAACATTGTTTTTATAGCCTCAAAACTGCCCTTTGACCAGTCAACCTGAATGGAACTCATTTGATCATGTAACTACATGAAAATTTCATAAAACCTCCATGAACCTCAATAAAAACTCACATATGTCATTCACTATCAATTTAACCCACAACTCCTTTAGGCAACTTTGTCCCAAAACACTCTTCTTCAGAAACTCACTTGTTTGAGTGGGGCCCACTCATCACCATGACCTATATCATACCTTTATGTAAATATTAAGGATTATTTTACATGTTCCAATCATCACTTTATAAAAAATAATTAAAACATGTTCACTATACCTATTCTTCTGCAAGCTACTCCTAGTTAGGATTTAGCTAGTGTTTTAAACCACTTTGTCTTCTTAACCTTCATTCATAAAAACCTGACGATGAATTTGTTAGGAATATCTATGTTGTAGTGTGAACATAGAATATTATGTAAGTGATTATATTATCTAGGATAATATAATATGTGTTGTAATAATTAATTACATTATTTTAAATGTAATTATGAGTGGGTGACTAAATATTGTTATGAGTTGTTGAGTAAACAAATCATTAACAACATTAGTTTTGTGAGAAAACAAAATCTCACGTAAAATAGCATGGAGTTGTTTTAGGAGTTATGTGTGGAGATATTTATGGAGATTATATCTCCTTAAATATAGGAACAACATCTCCTATTTAAATGGATGTAATACTTCCTATGAATGTAGCAAGAATAAAGAGTAAGATTTTGAATTTTCTTTATGCAATTATGATATTAATTTTTCATTTGGTAACAGAGCAGGTTTGATGCAAGAAATTTCAGTGCTTTCATGATCAAATCCGTCTCAAAGAATATATCATAGTTTTCGTTTCCAGATGTGGGTTTTTCTAGAATTTTTTGTGCAGAATAACGTGCTGGTCAAGAAACTATAAACGAAATTTCAGAAGAACCCAGTACGTAGTTTGGAAGAAATAAGGATTTTACTATGCAGATATCAAATTAAGCACATCAATTCTTCTACTGAAAGTTTTCTCCAATTTTCAATAATGTTGAATTGTTAATACAAGTTCTTGACTTGCTTGGAGGTTAAAAGGTATTCAATATAAAATTTTAAAGTACTTGATTCAATTTTGTATTTTTTTATCAGTATTGTACAAAATAATGGAGAAACTAAATCTAATTGAAAAGTTTGAAGGACAAGATTTCCATACATGGCAACTACAGATGTAATTACATTTAATAGAAAAGGATCTATGGGATGTGGTGAAGTCTAATTCAACTCCACCCACTAGAGGAAATGAATTGGAAAAGTGGAATGCAAAATATCAGAGAGCATTGGGTACCATTGGTCTGGGCTTATCAAAATCCTATCTACATCATGTGGATTTCACAAAATCTGCAAAAGAGATTTGGGAGTCTCTTAACAAATTATTTGGTGTGGAAGAAGCAAACTGCTTAACTCAGCTTACAGGGGCAAATCATCTACGTACGGTCCTCTGACTATTGTGCAATCCTCTGACTGCCATACTTTGGTGGAAGGTACTTCGTTGGAAGGTGATCAATCGATGAAGATGTTCATACGACAAGGATGATCATTAGCAGCAAGATCCAGATAGCAAGATCCAGTAGCAATGGCTACTCCAACAAGTTTGATGTTTCCAGGAGCTCTTACCCCATGTTCACACTAAGGGGGTGAATGTTAGGAATATCTATGTTGTAGTGTGAACATAGAATATTATGTAAGTGATTATATTATCTAAGATAATATAATATGTGTTGTAATAAGTAATTACATTATTGTAAATGTAATTATGAGTGGGTGAGTAAATATTGTTATAAGTTGTTGAGTAAACAAATCATTAACAATATTAGTTTTGTGAGAAAACAAAATCTCACATAAAATATCATGGAGTTGTTTTAGGAGTTATGTGTGGAGATATTTATGGAGATTATATCTCCTTAAATATAGGAACAACATCTCCTATTTAAATGGATGTAATACTTCCTATGAATGTAGCAAGAATAAAGAGTAAGATTTTGAATTTTCTTTATGCAATTATGATATTAATTTTTCATAATTGACCTTGTTAATTTTTTTAAAACTTAAAGACTCAATTTAGAAATATAATTATTATTTTTTAAACTTAAAGACTCAATTTAGAAACATAATTTAAAGCCACAAGTTCCCATTCAAATCACACAATTTAGGGTGTGAGCATCAAAAGTTCAATTTCAAGCTAGAAAACACACTACCAAGTACCCTATTTTACCAAAACTAATGCATCTTGAAAATTATTCATCATGGAATCTTGAATTTTTTATCATAGAATCATGACACACCCTAATAAAATCTCCAATATTTTTCATGTAACAAATATCTCTAAGTATTTCCAATCATTGAGACTTCCATAGCTAGCTATTAAGGTTTTTCACTGTGAAGGCTAGAGATAACTGAAACAACCTCAAAACACATCATAGAAACACTCCAAATAATCCTAACATACCTGATACATCATGATATACCTGAATACATACATCAATGATCTGCATATAGCTCCAAATATCAATCTCATACCTCCTAGTAACCATGCTCTGCTCCAAATGAGCACATGTAACATAGCAAATCACTTTTATCTACATCATGCAATTAATGTGATTTCCCAAGAACTTTCCAAACCTATTTTCCATCATTTCAACATGCTTCTCAAGTATCCAATAATCTCATACCATCATGCAACATCGCCTAGGCACCTGAATGGGATTGGAAAAGTAAGCAATCATCGTTGAATATACCTATATCATCATGAACACCTCTAAACTAGTATGTTAAAACCATCCAAAGCATCATTTGACCCTAATCCATCATCCAATTTTTTATTAATTTGGTTTTGTATCAATGAAAATACCTAATAGGAGCACATGCCATCATTATAAGCATGTACCAATCCATGTACCATACATCCAATTCAATAGACTAAGTGAATGCATGTGTGTAAAAGATAAATAATCATGTTATATGTGAAACAAAATTTATTTAAAACATGGATAATGTAAAGCACTAATAACTCAAGTAAAATGGAAAGGTCTTCATTTTGTATTTTTGCAAATATTTGAATGTTTTTGTATTATTGGAATGCATAGATATGTTCAAAAAGTATGAAGTGCATGAAAAATATCCAATGAGAATCTCCTAAAGAGGTTGAGAAAATGTTAGGGAATATGAAGGTTTAGGCCTCAATTTCGATCTAAATTTCATTAGTTCCATAATGGTGATATGTGTTGAAGAATACATATGAGATATAGGATGTGTATAATTAGCAATGAAATACTTGCAGCGATGTGGTGGGCTAGAAGAAAAAGTATTTCAGATACAATAATGTATTGGAGAAGTTATGCATATAGTACATACACTAGAGGACTGGCATAAGAACCTAGGGGGAGTAAGGATGATGAGAAGTTTGGCATGGGGTTACAAACCTATGAGATGACCTAGAGATGTGATATGTAGTGTGGTAGAAATATAGGCTTTATTAGGAGACCTAGATTGAATGGGAGTGACTAGGGGTAAGATGAAGGAGTACGAGACTAGGAAAGATCCTAGGAGTGCTAGAGACATGAGAGGAAGTGGTGCAAACTTAAAGACATGTTTATAGATATAAAAGGACTAGGTAATCTAGGATGAGGATCCTCAAGGGGAATATAGCTAATTGTGATAACATGTTGATTACAAATGAACTTGACATATTAGTGAATTATCAAGGGAGTAGCCCTAATATCACACAACCAAGGGAGAGCTAACCACAAGCTAATAGAACTAATATTAGAAGAAACCAAAAATGAAATGGAAGTAGTGATAGAACAAAAAAATATAGGTAAAGAAATGCACCAGTAGTGGGGATTAGTATCAAGTGTAATATTATCTGAGGAAATTCTAAGAGATTGGAGTAACGTGTGGGAGTAGACATTATCCTTATTTTGTGGATAAACTAAAACACTATATATGTACTTAGTTAATAGATATAGGGATGGGCAACGTGTATGAAATATTTTTTCCATTTAGATCAAATTTATCAAAGGTAATAAGTGGTGTTGAATATGGTGTGTGAATAACAATAACATTTATTGAATCTAAGGGGTGATTTTCAAAGGGTGGTGGAGGTACCACATGATAAGTGTTGTTCTCTGTAGAAGTATATTTATCAGTGTCATGCTTAGGAAGGGGATCATTGAATATTTTTATATTACCATTTTCATTTATAGGATTTAAATATCCAGTGGGCACATCCTGTTCAATATCTTTAGAATCAATAAGATCTTGGATAACATGACAAATATTTATACATTTATTAGTGGGGTGACTAATGCATCAATGATAAACACAATAGGCATTGGCATCGAAACACTTATTTTGATAGTTACTCATATTAACCTTAGATGATAGAGGGAGAGATGTGATATCATATTCAAGCAATTGTTTCAATATAATGTGAGGAGGGATTTGTAAATTAGTTAAATGACACCTTATGGGATGAATTTACAACTTATTACGCTGAGAAATAACATTGATGATATCTTTAGAAGAAACCTTAACATCATCAATATTTCCTTTAAATGGTTGGTTTGTTGGAAACTTGATATTAGATGTGGGGGGAGTGTTAGCAATGTATTTAAGTTTACTCATATATAACAGATTATCTTTGTATTCTTTCAAAATATAGCATAAATGGTCAAAATATCAAAACTTGTCAAATGACCAAGTTTTTCAAAGGAGAAAAAAACAATTGTGTAAATAAGTCTTTCAACTCACTACCAACTAAAACATTGTTCATTTTGGTGAGTTTAGTCTTGTAGGGTAATACACAATCATTCATAAGTTCATTAGAATCTTGTCATAGTTTAGAAAATTGTGCATAAAATATTTTGGCCCTATTTTTGATAGAAAATTGTGCAAACAAACATATTTTCCAAAGCATTGAATGAGTGTATAAAGTGAGTGGGGAGATCATAAAACCAGTATACATGAATTCTTTAGGTTGTGATGGAAAATCTTTGTGATAAAGATGCCATTAAAAGAATAATCAAAACAAGCCACATAAAATGAGTGAATATGCTCATTGAGATCCCCTTTGCCATCATACGTAGGAAGCTTGGGAGAAATAAACTAATAAGAAAATGACAAGAAACTACTTCTTATGGGAGTAAAAATCAAATGCGTAGGAATCCATAGTGTGAGAAGAAGTGGATGCAACTTGTTATAACTGTAAGATTTGATCTTGAAAAGTATAAGAGATTCAAGGGTGTGCATGCTAGAAGATGATACATGTAAACTATGAGGAGTAGGTGTGGGTTTTGTAGTGACCACTATAGTTATAGGGATAGGTATAGAAACATTGGGTAATTATTAATGAGGGTTCCCCCAAGGATGTAGGAACCACCAATGTATGAAGAATAGATGTTTTTTCATGTGATAAGAAAACATGATTAAGCTGATATTGTGAAGTATATAGTAAAATATAAATGTTAGAAGGTTTCTCATGGTATTTATTGGGAATATTTTACTGAAAAAATTATTGGGAATCACCATTGGGAAGAGCTTGATCATGGTATTTAGGGTGATATTTATAACCTTCTCCTTGGGCATGGTTGGTGTGAAGAGTTAAAACATTGTTGGAGAGAACATCAATAATAGTAATAGATGGAGGAGTAGGAGCCATACTGATGATAGGTTAGGAAGAGGGGGGAAATAAAAGGATCAATGAGATTAGGATTAGTTATTGAGAGGACATATTGAAGACAATAAATGGATGGGTTAGGATTAACTTGAATTAGGGTAATTATAACAATTTCACACTCATAGTGACACTTAATATATTCAAGTAAATATTTGGGTTCAATATGAGGAGAAACCATTATAAAAATCAATAAGAGAATATCATATCAATATGCCTAATTTACAAGGAAATAATAACATCCTATATCAAGGTGAAGGGTTCAATCAAAAGTAGGCTAACCAAAAATTTTACACCTTTATTAGATTAGGTCCTATATGGTTTGGTAATCTATTTATTTGATGAGCTCATATTTACACTAAATGGATGTAGATTAGATACAAGTTGTTATTTTGATTAATTAACTTCAAAAATTAATAATACAATATCAAAGTAGCATTCTAAAGCATGCAATATAAGATATGAACTTGAAAACACAAAGGAATGAGTGCACTTAGCTTAGTATAAAGGATTTTGGGAAGTTTTGGGATTTTGCAATACTAGAATAGGGAGATCTTAATCTATAAGTGCTTCAAAATTAATACTATAACTTTAAACCACGTTGGATTAGGACCTTACCATTCTACCTGGACCACACCATATGATATAGCCGCTTCTATATGGTCTTGGACATGCTCTGCTTCTACTTATGCAACTTTATGTGATTTTTTTGTCTCTATTAAACCCTAGTTGTTGATCATGCAATTAATATTCTTTGAACATGTTCAACATCATCTCAAACCCTAGCCATGGATAAGTGTCTTGTAAAATAAACATTAATTTTATTTTTGTAACCCTCATGTACCTCTGATGCTAGAACTATTCTGAATAGGCCCTATAATTCTCATCGTACTCCACCTAGCATGTGATATCTAAATAGATCAAATAGATTTTGTAAATTTTTTGGAAATGCTTTTTTTTGGCTTTGAATATTACTAAAGTACTCAAAATATGGATATTTGAGTGCTTGTATATGAGAGATAATGTTTCCTTATATATCAAACTTGATGTGAGTGTTTTCCCTAATGACTGTGGATGTGCTATTACAAGATTTAGTGAGTTGTAAATGCCCTTTGTAAGTGTAGGAAGTAAGTGTATCATTGATTTTCCATAGAATTTATAGGTTAGAAAATAAGGTAATGTTTACTTTCTCATATAGGGTTCCATAGGTGGTTTATCAAAGAAAGGTTAACCCAAATGAAGTATAATACCCAAAAAATATATTAATTTGAAAGTAGAGTTGGAGGATATGTCGGTCCAAGACCATACAGGTCAGCTAGGACTGAATATAAATTCCTAAACCAAACTGTACAACATTGAATCAGGATAGAAAACCTATAAAATGAAGTTTGGAGCTTGTTAAATGATGTTTTTTTGTGGATTTCATGCATTTTATTTTCAGAGTTTTTCAACATGTTAGTGCTAAAGAATAAACAAACTCAACAAGTACTAAGTGAGAGTGGAAATATGGTATTTATCATGACAAGAGTGCATTATCAAATCAAGTGTAATTAAAGTAGAAATTTCCATATTTGAGTTTCTACAGGTGCATCTAGTAAAAAAATAGAAGAAAAATTGGTGTAATAATGTGTAGACATGAGGAAATACATGAAGGAAAGAAATCAAATCTTAGTATATAATGCTTAGAGTGTGGAGATGAAGGACACCATAAGAATGAATGCACTAAGAAAAATTCAAGGGGGTGAGGAGAATATTCCAAATTATGGAAAATATGGGGATACTCACTCAACAACTTTAATTTTCTACAACACTGTGTTAGAAAACCTCATAGCGTACTATGCACTTTTTGCAGAGCTATCATGCCTAAAGCTAAGGATTGTAGAGATTTGATGGATATGAAGGAGGAGGTTGCTTGTAGTCATATTCCTAACAAAATTGGTCGTTAAAGTGCAACCATCTATAACAAAAATTGATATGGTCACCTCTCATTGACCGAGTGTGCAATGGGATCTTTCCTCGCCGCAACCAAACATGTAATGGATATCGAAATATCCACAAGATAGTCCAATTCGGGATCCACTATCTACACAAAATAATATGGGTTTGGAACCTCCTTTACCATAGAAATCACCTGGGTGGAACACACCTCTGCCGTAACCACGTATGGAGGATACCAAAGCCAAAAAAAATGATGAAATTACCTCTAGAGGTAATATGGTGTGAAAAAATTGTGGATACCAAGGTGGTTATTATAAAACTAGGATGGGGCCCTGACTGCATATAAAAAGGGCGTTTTCTTTTATCTTTGTTGAGAACCAAATCACATTTTGTGAATTTGTCCTTCAAATCAATAGTGGGAAGTATTTTCAACATATTGTAGGGTACATAGAAGACTATCCCATGTTGGATAAAAAAATAAAAGAAAATAAATTATGTGATGTTAAAATGGTCAATGTAGTCCCCAATGATACTGGAAATATTGAAGTTGTCACCAGAGCACAAAGGAAATAGAAATTGTTGGAACATGTGGAGATTCCAAATGATCCCCAAATATGACACACATATAAGGATACTTACCCTGACATAAAGAGGGAAAAATTAAATCTTCAAGAAGAAATTGTATTGTTACACTCAATCTATAATAAATATGACAATGACCAAAATACAGGGGAAATAGAAGTGTGTATTTATGGACGTAGAATGATATTTTTAAAGCATGGGGGAGTGGTTTCCACATTAGATGATCTTTAAAAACTATTAAATGTTTTGTACAACAAGGATATTTAACAAAACATCTCTAACTTACTCAGGACTCTATTAGAAAGCACATCAAATGGAGTAGTACAATTAAAAAAACCTATATGGTACGTGAAGACTAAGAAACCATGGGATGTGGATACTAGATTGAATATAATACTTGGGGATATGTAATAAAAGATGCATCCTTTGATTTTAGAAGCACCATCAACATGATGCTGACATCCACTTTGGAAGCCATAGGAGCTCCAGTTTTGGTTTATATTCTTGTTTCTCTTAGCCTCACAAACTATGAGAGAGTAGATCCAATTAATTGAATTGAGGATATAGAAATTCATGTCAAACTCTTATTTTTAAAATAATATTTTAAATTTATTGACATGAAAATAGATAAAATGCACTATCTTGTGATGATTAGAAATAAATGGGAATATGATGGTAATATGAAAATTAACTGGTTGATAGGCCCTTCGGGGGGAGGGGACTCCTTCTCGGTAGGCCGACCCTCTCTCTATGAATAGAGACCTATTATAGATATAGAGAGAGCCCCCTAAAGATATATATATCTAGCTCCCTTATATATATTCTATATCTAGAGGCTTCCTCTTTCTATATATATATATATATATATATATTATATATATATATATATATTATATATATATATATATATAGCCCCCCTTCTATATATAGAGAGAGGCCCCCTATATCTATCTATCTAGAAGGCCCTCCCCGAAGTGTACCTCAATGACTCTATCATTTTCATTCCAAGGAATAGGACTAAACAAAAACCTTACATTGTTCCTAAAGAACTTATGTCTCCATATGTGTATGGTGTGAAATTTGATTTAAATTTGGACATCAAGAAAATCGTAAATCTCCATAATACATAAAGGAAATGAATTTAGATTTCTTCAGAAATTGGGGAGAATTATGTTGTTATGAAAACTATGAATATTTTTGTAGATGAAGAATTACAGTACAACATTAGGTCTCTGACTAAGTATTAGATAAAACAATTCTATGTGTTTGTGCAACACAATCAAGATATACCAAGAAAAATGGATAAAATTCATATCCCAATGTCTGATGGAATCTAGAATCTTCAATTAGTGGGTGTTAAGATGCAGACTTGAACCATTGGATGCACAAAGAACATAAAGTTATGACAATGAGAATAGTTTTTGGTAGAATTAAAAATTAACCCCATAATTATTCAGGATATCTAGTCTAGATACATTATTGGTTGAATTTGATAAACATGTACCACAAGAAGACATGATAATCAACACACTGGAATATACACTAAAGGGAATAACAACTACATGGTGGCTCATGCATAAAACATGGAACTTCGTAAGGACTAAAGCAGTAGGCATGATGCATGTAAGATTTAATTTACCTCCTATACTATCTAAATATTTTCCTAGGTACTGCACATAACAATGACAAGAAATTAACATTCAAAGGTGTATTGTGGCCTATAAAATGCAAAAAATCAATCCTAAATGGTGGGTTCATATATGTTTCGCACAGAATGTTTCGGCTCTGCAGAATAGACTTGCTTCTATCCTATCATTCCTTTGAGAAACAGCTAAGGGTTAGGGCTAGGAGGAATACCTGTTGAATGTTGAGATGGTGTGCACGTACCATAGAGAAAGATCAAATCGACTACAAAGAACTCCTTTTTGTCTTGGAAGGACTACCTGCAAGTAAGAATACAAGACCACAAGATTTTAATTAGACAACAAATGAGGGATCTGCCTTAGGCCCAGGAAATATAAAAACTTCCTTTCGAAGGTGGTCAGTTCCCCTTTTAATATGATTCAACACAAATGATAATATAGAAAGCTATTACAAAATCACGATTTAG
This sequence comes from Taxus chinensis, assembly GCA_019776745.2. Taxonomy (NCBI): domain Eukaryota; kingdom Viridiplantae; phylum Streptophyta; class Pinopsida; order Cupressales; family Taxaceae; genus Taxus; species Taxus chinensis. Next base: position 123,229,940 of record CM034150.1, read on the forward strand.
GTATCTCGTTACAAAGCAATAGAAACTAAACTATCAATAATAAAGCGTCACGTTGTTTGTTCGGTTCCTGGTCATTGATACGTTCAGGTTGAGTTATAGGGATAAACCAGGCTGGATTTGGGGTTGTTAGGTGGCAAATAGGCAAGCAAAAGGTTTTGGGGTATAAGTCACAGTGACCGACGGCGGTCACTAGGTAACCGACCATGGTTAGAGAACCGATGCCGGTAGAGGATAAACGATACCGGTAGGGGCAGCAATCTAAGTGCTTTTGGATAGAAGTTGGTTGCAAGGTGATTGTGGGGTTATTAAGATTGGTAGATGGCTGAGGGGAATGATGGGAGGATAGGGAAGACTCAGAGTGTGGTAAAATGGCCTTTTGGGCAATATCAGGGTGTGTGGGTGAAGGTTAAGTGCAGTAGTGGCTGGTAGTAGATCTAGGAATAAACTTATGATTACTATTAATCAACAGGCTCAAGAAAATGGTGCTTAGAAACATATAACATACTACTTACTTGCCCCTGATGCAGATGCAAGTTTCAGGACTGTGATGATGAAGACCGGACCCAAGTTGGATGTAGTTTTCTTTTCTGATGCTCGGATGAGTGTTATTGGGCTCTGGTTATTCAGTTGCAGTCTTGGGCTTGATGTCCTTCTCTACAATCTCTTCTTGTTTCTTCACTTGTCTCTGCTCGGCCAAGCAAAATCTGGATTCCCTCGATGGTTTCCCCTTCTCCCGATCAAATGAAAAATCCCATCCTTTGTTTTTGGTTGGAAGTGGTCATTTACAGGGAACCGATGGTGGTTACGTAACCGACGGCGGTCGAGTAGGAACCGGTATCGGTTAGGTCAAAGTAGGCTATTTTTGGTAAAATAGCCAGCTTTCGCTCCTTTTCTTCTGAAGGATTGGTAGCGGGCTTGGTCAAGTCATTATGAAGTTGGTTTTAGGTGCGGATGAGGAGTAGTTAGTCATAGGTGTGGAATTGGACCAAGTTATAGGTCTTAATTAGGTTAGTTTAGGGTTAAGACTAGGTCATGATGAGGTGGCGACATGAGGTGGTAGGTATGGTGATGTGGATTTATTAATTATAAGGTAATTAATAAATAATTGTGTAAGGTTTAGGTGATGAGGTTAGGTTGCGAAATGCGATGCGGATCACAAGGGGTCGTAAGACACAAATTTGGTGTCTACATTAGCCCCTTATTGTCGTGTAGTTTGTTTTGTAAAGCTGCACGGACAATAATAAGAAGTGGTTACTCCTGTTAAGGGTATAGGTAATCCCCCTCAAATCTATCACAGATTGAGGTAGCGTGAAATCAGGGATAGGGTTGATAAAAGGTAAATGGTGTAGAGATGATAGTGAGACGGTGGGGTAGATCCAAGGAAGCAGACGCACGTTAAAATGCAATAGTGCAACTAGGGTACATGATTTGACGAGCAAACCAGCAATGCATAGGAAAAGGTCGATAGTTTATCCAAACATGGGTGATATAATCCTGGTATCCAAGGCATAGGAAGTAGATCCAGGGTATATAACAGGTAAGGTACAGGAATGTTTAGGCATGTTCGGCAGTACCAAATGGTTGGTTTGGTTGAGATAAACGTCATGGTCTAGGTCTTAGGCAAAGTTGGTCAACAGATCAAGTCAAGGACCCTAATCATGCTAAAACACGAACAGGTGCGCTGGATTGAACAAAAGGCTACTGGGTGGATAAAAGTGTATGTTGTTGATGTTGGGTGAAGTAGTTAAGTGGTACGGCGTTGGGTCGGGCTAATTGATGAGTGAGGGCCGTGGGTCAGGCCAAGTTGTTGGGTTGCGACTGTGCGTCGGGCCAAATGGTTGGGGTAAGGCCTTGGGTTGGGCCAAGTTATTGGGTTGCGGCCTTGGGTCAGGCCAAATGGTTGGGGTGAGGCCTTGGGTCGGGCTGGATGGTTTGGTTGCGGCCTTTGGTCGGGCCAAATGGTTGGGTTGCGGCCTTGGGTCGGGCCAAATAGGTTGGTTACGGCCTTGGGTCGGGCCAAATGGTTGGGGTGAGGCCTTGGGTCGGGCCGGATGGGTAGGTTACGGCCTTGGGTCGGGCCGGTTGGGTAGGTCACGGCCTTGGGTCGGGCCAAATAGGTTGGTGGCGGCCTTGGGTCGGGCCAAATGGTTAGGGTGAGGCCTTGGGTTGGGCCAGATGGGTGAGGCCTTGGGTCGGGCCAAGTTGTTGGGTTGCGGCCGTGGGTCGGGCCAAATGGTTAGAATGTTTGCAGCAAATGTTGATATAGGCGATGCGGGTGAAAAAGGGCAAATAGTAAATAAGGGCAGAAATTGGGGGAAATTTGGAATAAAACTGATGTCGATTCTATATGACCGATATCGGTTATGGTACCGATACCGGTTCCTTAGGGCACAATAAAACCGATATCGGTTATGGGCGAAAAACCTATAAAAAGAAAAATACGGCCGGTCATTGTCACTTTTGCAATTTGGAAATCTATTTAGTTGTCTGACGTGGAGAGTTAAGATTGGAGCATTATTTGCGTGAGGTGGCGCTATTTGACTAGAGGAGGTAGTTGTTAGTGGGCCCGAGTGAAGAGGAGGCAGCAGTTGATTGGTGGAGGACCCAGAAGACGACATTTGGAGCCATGGCACAACCAGGAGGAGTAGGAGGGGCTGGACCAGCTAGACCACCACCACCCATCCCTCCACGACGACATGTCATCGTACGAGTAGGTTCGAAACCCCTCATTGTGTGTATTTTATTGCATTATGCTATATTTGGGGCTTGGGTAAGAATGTACATTTTTTAGGAAATAATTAGAAAATGGAAATGATTTGAAAAAGAGAGAGGGTAGATAGGTGAAATAAGCCAAGGTGGCTGGGTGGGTAGGTTTTTAGGGTATTTGGATGGGTAAATTGGTAAAAAAATGAAAAAATGTAGGTGGGGGGGGGCGGGGGGGGGGGGGTCGCGCGGGGTTCGTCTCCGGGAAGTTACAGCGACTGATGTCGGTCGCTAAGTGACCGGCATCGGTCGTAAAATTTCAGGGGCAGGGTGTTTTGTGTTGGACCGGCGTCGGTCGGTTGTGGACCGGCGTCGGTGGGGAAGGGGACCGCGGTCGGTTATGGGTGACCGCTACCGGTCCTTAGTGATTTTTAGCTATTTTTGTTGGTTTAGGTTATGTTGTTATTTTTGAGTTTTTGGTAGTGATTTGGGCATGGTTTGGGTTGGGGTGGGGGTGTTGTGGTATTGTTTGGGTGTTTCAGTATAGGTGCGGTCCTAACTTAGGTTTATGTCAATTTGTTGGTGTGGGTTGTGATTTTGTTTTTGAGTTTTTAGATGTGGTTTGGGTATGGTTTGGGCATGGTGTAGGGTATTTGAGTATGGTGTGGGTTGTTTGTTTGGGTGTGAAGACTGAGGGGGAATAGCGTAGAAGTTTTTAGGGGAAGATAGATGGGCGTAGACATGTGGTATGGAGTCGGGTTGTGGTCGGGGGGATAAAAAAAAAGGGGTATAGAGGGTGTAAGTAGATGTTGTGATAAAGAGTAGGGCTAATACTGTGGGTTGGTTTTGTAGGCACGTCAGCAGCTGACGATGCGGGACAGGATGCCCCCGCTGTTGGTACGGATGTGGCCACACGTATCCGTAGCACACTAGGGTATCATGTGCGAGGTGGGACTTGGCGGAGTCCAGCGGTACAGAGCGATCGATAGGGATCATAGTTTGATGGTCGCCCTCATCGAGAGATGGGATCCGGCGACCAATGTGTTCCATCTCCCGACTGGGGAGATGACTATCACATTGGAGGATGTGTATCGTATCCTTCGACTGCCGATTGAGGGAGAGGCAGTCTTTCAGGTGGACGCAGAGACTACCATGGACAGCATCCTACAGGTTTTCGGGGATGCAGCCGCTCTATTGACGTATCACAGCGCGAGCATCGGGTATGGGGATATGTACCGTGCGCATTGCCATGAGACACGGCTTACCGTGTTGATGATGATCGGGATCACCTGCTTTGCCCTCCCAGACTCAGAGGGAGGCCGCTTTCCACGGGCGCTGATGGGGGTTCTACACGAGATGGTGGAGGAGCACACCTGTTATGCTTGGGCACCAGTATACCTGGTACAGTTGTATCGAGAGCTATGGGGCTATCGCCGGATGAGGTGATTCGAGATTTGTTCGACGTTTTTGCTGCATTGTTGGGCATATGAGCACATCATATGCCTTAGACCAGTAGGGCTGCCCCAGCAGCCAGGGCCACAGGTCATATATAGATATGGCTTTCAGAGGTGGTTGGGGGTCGTGGGTCAGCCACGAGCAGTGCTTGTAGGGCGAGACGTTACTTATTACAGGCATTTATTAGAGGGCCTGACAGCGGCAGATATCATATGGAGACCTTACAGATGTCATCACCCGTGCAGAGGAGCCCGATTACAGTTGCGCTTGATCTAGTACACTTTCTGGATAGCAGGACGGAGGCCAGGAGAGTATGAGAGGATACCCCTAGAGAGGGTACGCAGGCAGATGGGGCTGCGACAGGACAAGCCACCTCCCTTCCCTCAGTACTGGAGGGATGATGTAGAGGCTCCACTACCTGCACCACAACCTTTGGACCCAGATTGGGTTGCTGAGAGGCCAGCAGATGATACTGTAGATGATGCTGGTTATATGGGAGCATATATGGTTTGGTGGGCTGGTCAGAGAGCAGCGAGGATAGCACAGCCTGCACAGCCAAACTTAGCAGTAGTGACAGTAGAGTGAGATCATCTCAGGGGCCAGGTATAGTTATTACAAGGGCAACTTGCTGCTGCACAGGCACAGATAGGTGTTTTACAGGGGCAGCTAGCCCAGGCTCAGGTACAGGCACAGGCACCACCACCAGCAGCGGCACAGCCACAGCCCCAGGCACAGGTACAGGTACCACCACCAGCAGCATCACAGCCATAGCCACAGCCACAGGTACAGGTACCACCACCACCAGCGGCACCAGCACAGGCACAGGGGGCACTGGTAGTAGGTGTCAGGGGACCAGCCCCAGCACCTACGGTGGCATGAGAGCGTTACATGGAGACTAGAGCGGAGGCCCGATACTATCAGGATATTCTTGATGGTACCGGGGCTGATTATCAGCCCTAATCAGCCCTATGCGGCACATAGAGCAGAGACCTCTCGGAGCCAGAGGTCTCAGGGAGGTGCAGCCACAGCTGGTGGGTCCGTCACAGGCAGGAGGCGAGAGGTAGGACAAGGAGCAGCAGGCAGATAGGCAGAGGGAGGTGGAGAGAGCTGAGGGGTCCCTGCACATTTTGTATATTGGACATGGGCACCGGTCTGCGAACCGGTTGTGTTGATAGAGGCATGCGTGCCTATTTATTCATTTATTCATTCATTTATTTATTATACCGGCCTGTGAGCCGAGTACGGGTTGTACAGTTGATACCGGCTTGCGAGCCGAGTATGTTTTTGATATGAGAGACCAGCCTGCGAGCCGAGTTGAGTTTATTGATGGTTATTACGGCCTGCGTGCCGGCTTTGTTATATTATGAGATTACGGAGGCCCCGATGTAGGGCACATTATATTTTTGAAACTTTGTATATATATATATAGATATGATGTTTTGACCCACATGCTGTGCGTAAAAAAGGTTAAATGTTTTGTCGATGGTTGTGAATGTGATATATGATGAGTTTGATTGACATGGTGTTATATATGAATGATGTTGATGTCTTTTGTTGATGGGATGTATATAGATATAATGATGAGTTTAATTGACATGTTATATTATGAAATGTTGTATGTTTGGTCACTGGTGTGTGAATATTAAATGGTTGTAGCTGTTGATTTGGATCCAAATGGTGTATAGAGTAATGGTTTTGATATTGGTTATTGATGGCTTGTTTGTTTTGTAATATAGAGAAATGATGTTAATGAAATTTTAATGAGATGTGGATTTAATGAAAAATATGGATAATGGTGTTGTTCATGCAGGAAAAAGGGACGGGCGCCACAAAAATTTCCAAAAATGAAGAGACGAATTAGGGTTAAGCAACAAGGGGTAACTTGACCGATATCAGTTATGTAACCGATGTCGGTAGATATATAACTGGTATCGGTTAAGTAACCGATATCGGTTATGCAAGAATTGTTTTCCTAAAAATAGAACTGTTGGGTTGGCAACTTAAGTTCTTATTTTTAGAGCCATGCAAGAAGTTAAATACGCGAACGCGACGCTTTTTGACGACTGAGATAGGGAATTGCATGAGAGATTTGAGTGAGAAGGAGAAAAGAGACAGGGAAAGTGAATGTGATCTGAGATTCAGAAGGTAGAAAGGCAAATTTGAAAAGGGTGGTGATCATGGCAGAATAAGGAGAAGCATCCAGCAGACAGGGACGAGAGGGAACACGAGTGCCACCTCAAGCTGCTGTAACCCAAGAGGTAAACAGTTTGGTTGTAATTTGATTTTTGCATGTTTTCTGAATAGGATGAGAGAACTTTAAGTGGTTAGATATGAGAAATAAAATGTGATAGCAAGGGTTGGGGATGGTATGAGTGCTACGGGGCAGGTAAACAGGGTGGGCCTGTATGTTTTTAGGTAGAAATAGGAGTAAACGGGCTTCATAAATATCAAAGGTGTATGGTTGAAGCAGGGTAGGTATATTTTGACAGTGACCGGTATCGTTTATAAGTAACCGGTATCGGTTAGCCAACCGGTATCGGTTATGCATAACCGCTATCGGTTACTGTAAGGGTTTCCATATTTTGAGAAAAAACCCGTAGAGATTTGTTCTTTTGAGTAATTATGTGTCGTTTTGATGTATGCAGGCAGAAGCAAGGTTAAGGATGAATGATATTGTGCCAGCGTTGTTGTCACGAATCCGACGGGGATGTAACACCAGCTGAAGGGCTTTGATAAATCGGTTGGGGTTAAGTGGAATCCGCTATTATTCAAGAATTGCGCGTAACCATGCTATGTGCAGGCGTTGATTGAGAGATGGAATCCAGAAAAGAATACCTTCTATCTACCAACAGGGGAGATGACAGTGACTTTGGAAGATGTGTTCCATATTTTGAGACTCCTAATGATAGGAAAAACAGTGTATCAGGCGTTGCCCAGCGCAGGGCGGGCAGCGATAACAGCAGTATTTGGGTCAGCTGCACGAGATTTGACACAGCGAGGTTTATCATTACGTATGGTACAATGTATGCAACACATCCTGAGGAAACAAGGGTTGGCATGCTATTAATGATAGCAGTGGGGTATTATGCATTGCCGAGGGCGGGAAGGTGGAAGATTTCCTAAAGCATTGATGAGTGTTATTTGGGAAATGATAGAAATGAGCGTGACATTTGCATGGGCACTCGCCTATCTGGCAGAGTTATATAGGGGTTTATGGGCATGCAAGCGAAAACACAGGACGACACTAGATTGTTCGTACTTATTACATTGTTGGGCCTATGAGCATATTGTTTGTGTACGTCCAAGAGGCCGACCCATTGAGTCGGGAGAGACAGGAGTGCAAAGGTTGGGATTCAAACAATGGGTCTAGACAGAACAAGAAGCGAGATCCCAGACCGTGATAGATGACATCAAGTATTATAGACAGGTATGGGAAATGGTGACTGTTGTGGATATTTGTTGGAGGCCGTACGGAAACTATATGGTGACAGAGCACATAGCTGAGGAGTTGCGGGTGTAGAGTGATTGAGGTTGGATCGCAGGGCATAGGCTGGTGGTGAGTACGAGGGATTCCTCTAGATCACGTGCGGTGACAATTTGGGTTTGTTCAGGATATTCCCTATGACATAAGACCCATACATGAGGATCGACGCCGACGAGGCAGCATTCTCACCTCCCCGGCGCACCCTCCAGAGGGCCAGAAGAGATAGCAGCCGCTCGTTTAGGGTTATGGATGCGGGAACGACAGAGGGCCTATAGAGTATGGTGGGTAGCAGAGCTGCAAGGTGCACGTGAGTGCCCTGACATAGTTGTGATTACAGCGGAGAGAGATCGTCTGCAGGATTTGGCTCGCCAGCTTCAAACACAGGTGAATGAGACAATGGGATTGTTAGAGGCTTCACAGTTAAGAGTGGAAGAGACTGGAGGAAAGATTCCTCCACGCAGAGGACGTATTCGTATGTTACAGGAGATGTTGGAGGATCAATGGATTGAACCAATGGCAAGTGGCACCCTTTGAGGATGGAGAGGCAGCGGAGAGCATAGGAAGATCCATGATACCACATGATCTCGGGAGGAGGTGCAAGAGTCTAAGGGATTTTATAGGAATATTAGAATAATTAGGTGCGGACCTGCGAGAGTCGATGATTGATAGAGGATGGATTGGTTAACATCTAAATTAAAATAAAGATGATGTTCTTTGAGTGATGATTAATATAAGAATGGTTGTGGTTTGGATTGGTGTTTTTGTTTGGTTTAAAAACAGGAAAAAGATGAACGTTGGCGAATAGAAAATGAGAAATACACAAAACAATATTTAATGACAACAACCAGATAAGGATGGTCGGGGATGTGGAGCTAACTTGGGAGACTCCAGTATCTAAGTGGCTGCCTACATAAGCATTGCACAAAGCAGAGGGGCCTCAGACCGATGTAGTGTCCCTTAGGAGCAGGGAGAGGGTGATTCAGGCAATTTGGTGTGGGTTTTAGGCCAATTTGTTGGTTAGTAAAAAATGTTGATGGTGGTAGGTAATAGTGTTGGTTGTTTGTCGGGTAATGTGTTGGTGAGGTATGGGTGACAGCGATAAGTGAGCATACCAAGTAGTAGGAATCATGTCACTGATTTAAGGTCAACATCATCAGTAGAGCCGAGTTAAAAGACGGGCAGAGTGTCCCGAATAGAAGAGCTAAACAAAACCAAATATGAAGTAGATGAGCTGAATCCCTGGTACCTTGCAAGGCGAGAAGCGATAGGTGAAAAGAGTGTTATAATCACAAATATCGGATATTACGTCACGTCCCTTGAGTTTGTTTGTTTTGACAAATGGTGAGGTGAGGTGGTTGATTGGTGAGGGTGCAGAGAATTATTATAAGATGATGATTCTGACAAAAGAAAGAAAACCAAACATAAATAGACAAGTCCCTGACTCAAAAGTTGCCTCTTGAAGTACTGATTTTATTTTTTATTTTTCTGGATATATACTGATCGATTCAGGAAAGTCTACAGGGATATGTATTTGTTGTTT
>CM034150.1:123239621-123513635 GCA_019776745.2 Taxus chinensis
TATGGAGGGTATCAATGACTGGGAACTACTTAGAGAATGGTACATGAAAATTAATTGGCGATTTTATGAGGGTGGGTCATGATAGCTCATGAGAGAAAATTTCAAGATCAATGTGAGTAATTTTCATTGATCATTAGTTGGTAAAATCGGGGTACTTGGAGTGTGTTTTCTAGCTTGAAATGAACTTTGATGCTCACCTAAAGTGTGGGATTGAATGGGAAAAATTTTGGCTTTAAATTATTGTTTCTAAATTGGTCTTAATTTTTAAATAATAATGAGGCAATTCATCGTCAGGCTTTATGAACGAAGGTTTAAGAAGACAAAGTGGTTTAAACCACTCGCTAAAATCCAACTAGAGTAGTAGCTTGCGAAGAATAGTATAGTGCGCATGGTTGTAATTATTTTTTATAAAAGTGACATGGGAAATGTAAAATAATCCTAATATTACATAAGGTATGCATAGGTCATGGGTGAGTGGGCCCCAATCAAAAAGGTGAGTTTCTGAAGAAGAGTGTTTGGGAGACAAAGTTGCCTAAAGGCAGGGTTGGGGGTTAAATTGATGGTGCATGACCGTATGTAGTTTTTATTGGGTTCAGGGAGGTTTTAGAAATTTTTCAGGAGTACATGATCAAATGAGTTCCATTCAGGGTATGACTAGTCAAAGGGCAGTTTTGAGGCCTCAAAAACAGTGGTAAGTGGAGTATAACAGGAGGCTTACGGTGGATGTTTGAGAGGATTAAATTTTTTTTTGAAATGAAGATTTCAATATTTCTAGGGATATGAAATTTTTCTATGATGTGAGGAGTTGGATGAGTTTATGATAAATTTGGAACAATAAGGTATACCAATGGTGTAGGATAAGATGTGTTTGATGAAATTTGAGTTTTTTGTTTTGGTTGAAGCTTGAGAGACTAGGGATGCTTTATATTAGAGGGAGGTAAAGACCGGGTTAATACTAATTTCCTTCGGAAACTTTTAACTTCCATAAATCAAACCTTCGAAGAGTTCTTTAATGCTTTCTTATAAAATTGTGTGTTATGATGTTGATCTTGACAATCAAATGTTTGGGAGGTTGATTGGTTGAAGCTAAAAGTGGTTGGGCTTGAGAAGCAACGGTGTTGATCAGAGGCTTATTAAATTATTATCAAGTTCTATAGTTCTTAATTGCATCACGTGGATATGTGGAGTTTTGTTTAGTTGATGTGATTGGATGGCAAATGAAGGTTTCAGGCTGTTGAAGTTTGTAGGACACTCAGTTTTGAGAAAATACAACATAGTATGGGCCCATTAAAACAAAAAATTTGATGGTGAGATAAATTGTGACTAGATAGATGTTAAATTGGAATTAATATGCATGTGGTTTTGGGTCATGATTTTAAACATGGTTTTGGAATGATGGGATTTGTTTTTATTCCAATGGAAGGTTTTGATTTTTGTGCATGGATGAAGTTTTGGTTAAGCCGACATATAGGGTTCAATTGAGAAATGTTCTCGTTATTCTTATAGGATTATTGTTATGTTGTTTTGGGTCATTCAAGAGGCGGGACACCGTCCTCTTTTGAATTTGAATCCAAGGAGAGGTATAAGAGATGTTTTGGGTACAAGGTGCTATATCTTGGAACCATATTGTTATCTTCTTTTGAAGAAATTTGATTGCAAAGAAAAATACCCTGGGGCCTGCCAAACACCTAGAATTTCATTCTAGGTTTTTTGATGGTTGATTCTCATGTTTGGTGGATTTGAGGAAAAGACATGTGATGATTGTTTTTGAGAGTGAGTTAGTGGGAGAACGGAGGGAAAGATGTGGTATCCATTGGTTTATTATGCTTATAGTCATGTCATTTTGATGTTATGTTTCAGTTCAGAATCATCTCAGAACTGAGATGAGTTGTAATATTTGTAAAATAAATATTCAATGTATTTATTGAGGACAAGGGTGGGTGTTGATTTGTTGAGAACTTTGTGATGATCTTTATTGATCAGATTGAGAAAGATTCACTATAATATATTGAAATATCAATAGAAGTGTTGTTGATATGAATGAGAACAATATAAGTAGTTTGAGTTTATCGGTGATCTTGGCATTGGTTTATTTCATTGGAATAATATTATGCTTTGATGCATGTGCTTTATGAGATGGTGTTGTTTGTTTAGGGTTTGAAGAGATAAGTGAGAAAGTTTTATTAGGGAATGATCACCCCCCCTCTTAGTCATTTTTACCTCCAACAAATTTGTATAGAGCAGGTCCTTGGAAGTAGCCTAACAAACTAGAGGGAAAATATTTGGCCGATAAGATGAAGCCTCCCTCATTGGAGCTAATTCGATTTAATACCAACATGATAAGTAAATAGTAGCTAAGCCTAGGTGATATATTAAAGTGTATAGATCTACTGAGGAAATAATCAAATCATTAGAGAATAATCTGGGAGGGCCCAATTGAGGTGACGATCAAGAGAAAAGAATTCTAAAACAAGGCTGAAACAAGAGGAAATGAAGAAAGATCTATCGCCATTGAAAAGAAAGGTATAGATTTCAAAGGAGCCTCAAAAAATCTGAGTAAGATCGTTAGAAAAGAAAAATGTTTATGGTGATAGAACATGCCTAGGATTCAATGAGGTTCATTTGATTCAAAGAAGAATGATGAATAATCAAGTCCAAGGATCTAAGAGCGGAAGGAAGCCCAATAAAGGGAGAGAGTTCAGGCTGCCATCTCATGAAGATCATCTATTGAGGGAAACAAGATTCATATATGTGTGGGTTTTTTTCATAGGTAATTACATACGTGTGGTTTTATGGCCATATAACTAGCGCGTGGTAGTCTAAGGCAAAAAACGGATGATTGCAAAGGGACAAAGGTGTTTAAGAAAATTTACATGGAAAGAAAGAAGGAAGCGGGAATTCATGCGAAAGGAAGAAGGAGGAAAAATGTTCAAAGATTGGAGCTTGAATGTTATATTTTTCATGAAAGATGTCATCTTGAAAAGTATTATTAAAAGAATGGACAACCAGCACAAGAAGGTATGGAACACAGTCAAGGATTATGATTTTATTGCAATGGTTATGGGCATAGGATTTTGAGTGCAAGGAGCAGACAAGTTGAATACGTTAGGTGCCACAAGGTAGGGCACCTTGCACCCAGCGGTTTGTGATGACATGAAAATTGAAGACAAGAAACTCAGGATCAAAGCAAAAAGTTTAGACGTACAAGAAGAAGGAGAGGGCTAATCAAAGCCTCAAAAGGGGATTTCAAGAGTGTGACTAATAAAAAAGAAGAGTCTACTATGATTAATGTAGAATACAAAAAAGGAGGATCAATTACGCTACCAGAAGAGGGCTTGATACCCTTCTTAGGTCTCTAATCATGCTCACCTGATGATATATGCCATCTACTCTTGCCTCTTAGAGGTGATTACTTTCAATGAAGGCTTTGGAGTGAGGGGGGAGCGGTCTTGTCAGTGGTCTTCTCCATGGTTGGTGTTACGGTTTCCATTTTCAAGCTTAAGTCGGTTTTTGAGGTTTTTAAATGTTGGTCATGGGCAGTTTGTAATAAGTTACACGTTTGAGTGAATTGTCTGAGATATTAGGGTTCCGAATCTCCTTTTTCAGAAGAAAAAATAGATGTTGGTATCTTCAGCAGTATGTGGATCATAAAAAAGTACCATAGGAGGTCACAATATTGTCATATCATCCTTGTGAAAGGATTCTTACTGTCATTTTATGTCTAACATTCAAGTGTCTAGAGTCCATGGTCTGTGTGGATATCATTGAGTCAATTATGAGTCAAAAGTTGTTATCATGAGGTTTTATATAACTAAAATGTAATAATGGTTGTGAAATAAGGTGTTCAGTATATGAGGTCTCAAAAGAGTAAGGCAATTTGGAGAATATTCTGGTGTTACAAGTCAATGTTATCATGTATTAAGTCATGTAGCCAAGTATGAGTTCTGAGTGAAAATTTATGCGTCCTTTGTTGTGCCCTTCATCATTTATGAGTTGGAGTAACGTGTTCTCAAGTGTTATACTATCATATAATGTGTATGAAGTTTTGACAGGTGTCACTGAGGAGTGGTCACGTTCATCACTAGTCTTAGCGTACTCAAATCTTCCTAATAAGTATAATATTGGAAGTTTCAAGGTTGTCCTGGACATCAGTATGTGTATGTGCTTCATGAGTCTTGTGCATGTGATTCAAAATATTAAATGGTCCTTTCCAAGGCATGAAGATGTTCTGCGCCTCCTGAGGGTTGACCTATCTTTCAGTGTGAAGAAGATGAACAGTGTAGTGCTCTTAAAGGCTAAACAAGGGAAAATCAGGAAGTTTCAGGTATGAAATTCCACTACAAGGTTCAATATCAGGTCTATAAAGTGATAAAAATGTTTTAGGATGTTCTAAAAAAGTTTATGATGAGTTTTGTGGTTCCTAAGAGAAATTTGAGCCTGTTGCTAGATTCTCGCCCTTGATTGTGTTTCTCGGATCAATGAACAATGTGGATGGAAAATTAGGGTTTGGAGGGACCAATGATGGAATTTTTAGGTTTAAAATTTTGAACCCATATTCATCTTGACAAGGGGGGCCAACAAAGGGATTTAAGTGGGTTTAGTCCTAAAGAGGCCTAAAAATATTGGGATATATGACAGTACATGTTTTTTGAGTGGAAAGCACTCTAGTGACCCAATTGTGAAGGTTGGATTTGTAATGGGGTATGTTTTTTCATTGGAGAAATTCTTCACAGTCCTTGGAAGAGTCTAAATGGACTAATGCGTATTTTTGGAAGCTGGTAAAGTTACTCATGAAAACTTGTATACCAAAATTTTGTGAGTATGTCTCTCTGGTAAGCTGGGCTAAACGGCCTTGTTGCTTGTGACTGTGAATTATGTATTGAAAAATTAGATATAATGCTACCGACTTATTCTCCATCTCATAGTCTAAAATAAGTGTTTGCAATATTTGGAATGCGGTATTGTAGAACTGGAGAATAAAATGGTCTAGTGTAATGATTGGACAAATATGCACTCATGAAGCTTCATGACATGCATATTTGTGGTTTGACATGTGAGTACATTCTACAACCAAAGATAGTTGTTTTGACTTACTTGTGAGTGGTATGAGCCTCAATGAGTTGACTATATATGGAAAAAGGTGTCAAAATCCATTCAAGGTGGGTATTGAACGATTGATAAAGGAGAATGATTGTCTTGACCTTAGACTTAACTTTAGTTGTTTCTAGGTGAGTTTACATGAGTATGGTTGTCACAGACCTGTAGGTCATAAGTGTGGGCTGCAAAGTCTCCCATTGACTAGGTTCTAGTATATTGAGTTGAGGATTGTGCTCAGGTAATGGAAAATTTTAGTTGTATATGGTTGTTTCTCACTCAAATATGGTGAGTCACAATGAAAGTTGAGTAGGTATGAAGACCAATGGTGTGGAATTGAAGTTTATTTTTTTAAGCTATAAAGGTTGCAGAGATGATTCACATAATCTTGCTGCCTTTTAGTGTGGACAGATGCAATTCCAGACATGTGTGATGGATGGAACTGTGTTTGATGAATCTATCTTATGTGTGTGAAAAAAGTCTTGGTGGCTTATCCATGTGTACTTATGAACAAAAGATTGCTGCTACAGGAAAATGGTTACTATCTTGGAGTGGAATTTTCCGTAAAATAATGAAGTATAAGGTGATATATATTCCTCAAGGTATGTGCATATTTGTATGTCTTATAGTATGTAATGAAAAATACAAAAGATGAAGGAAAGTGTAACAAAATGATACGGAAGGGTTTGTTCTTCTCAAAAAACCTCACTCAGTATTTTTCAAATTGGTTGGTTAGATGTGATAAATGGATGTAGGTTTTAAACTCAAGAAAAAAAAATGTGATGAATGAAATGGTCAAAGAGAATAAGGATTCAATTTAATCCCTCCTGGTTAGGCATTTGTTGCGCTACAAATATGATTATATGGATAATAACTGTAACATGGGATAAAGTATTATTTAGAGACAAAATGTGTGGATGGGAGCTATTGTGTGGTAAGAACAGTGTTATTTATTTGATAAGAGTGTATATAAACTTTTGTGAAACCTATTAGTATGTGATAACATCAAGTGGTGTGTGAAAAAACAATCATAATAACTACAAAATGTGAAATGCTCGATTTGTGTACTGTGTCCATTGCTACTGTCCTTTGGGGAATATGTAAGGTATGAGGGGTTTCACAATATGAATTCCATTATGATGCATATTGAAGTTTGTTGTCTTTAGAATTAGTCTCAAGATGGTATGCTTAAAATATTATCTAATGCTGGTTGTGTTATGTCAAATCTAGGTTGTGTTCTTGAAGGAGCCTTATAAATTACTATAGATGAGTATGCTACAATGCTTACATATATTCCCAGGTTGTTTGGTATTTAGACTTATGAAAGGGGATAAATGGTTGCACTTCTCAAAGTTTCTCTTAGAAGTGCTCACATGCTAGAATCGAAGAAGTAAGTGCCTTGACTCAGTGGAAGTAGAGTTGATGAGACATGTGATTCTCTATTGCTGGCTAGTATACAAATACATGAAATATGTCTTAGGTGGAAAATAGTGTATTAGCTCACCCAAGTCAAGGGGAACAGTAATATGATTCTAGATGATGAAAATGATGTTATTAGGTAAATGGAGGGTAAGTATTGGTATTAGATCAGGCTTGCCAATTTTTTTCCTTGTATGCATGGAACTCAGTGAATTGTTGTAACTATTAAAGGATTGAGATATGATTTGAGTGGACCTATGAAAAAAGTGTTGATGGTGGTGTTTTCTCGTCAATTTAGCATGGGGAGTAACTCAAAGTTGTTGCTTTTGAAGCTAGATACAAGTTCTAACCTGCCAGGGATTGGTGTTTTTTGACCAAGGTATGCATAAACATATTGTAACATGCCAAAATTGGTTCTAAAGACTAAGAAGACGATTTAGGCTTTGAGTATTATGTGTGGTTGGTAAGAATGGAAATAAATGGCTATGCTGATAGGTGCCTAGACAAGAGGGGGATTTTGGTTCAAGAATGAAGGCTACTGTTTTGGGATGTATTTCATGGAAATTCTGGCAGTTTTAAGGTGTATGCTTAGGTTTGGTACTCAGCTACAGTGTCAAATGAAGGCAAAACCGGAGCTAAGGAGAATAATGTTCCTTTTTTGCATGCATAGAGGTGGAAATGGTGGTTTTGCTCCAAATAAGTAGGATTAGCTTATCATTAATGCTTGATTGAAATGATCATATATTGGAGAAGATGCTCAGACTTGGGGGAGCATGGTGATTGCTGCTTGAAATAAGGAAAATCAGATTTTGTACAAAGTTTATGCTTTTTAGCTTGTTGAGCTCTTTGGTTGTGGTGATAACCAAAAGCATGAGGCTATGAAGTTGAGAAGATGAATATTAGTAGGTACAAATGAATTATCATTAATGTAAAAAGGGGTCGAAGTTCAGATAGTTTTCAATCAAGGACAAAGGGGGAGATTGTTGGCATGTGGTCCTACAGGGTGTTGTCATTTATGCAAAACCATAATGAAAAATGGATGATGGGCGTAGGGTCAGATGATGCTATGGTGGTGATGAGACAATAGTTCATAGGTGTTCATGATGTGTTGCGTAGATGCAACTGCAGCCAAGGTGAAAGCATGGAAGGTTGGGTCACTAACATTGGGGCGCATGAGCACGTGGAAGTATAAAATAAAAACACAGGGCTAGCCCATGAACAAGTTGGCAAACATGGCCTTAACCATTGCCATTAGGGCTATTTTTGGACATGGAGGTGTAAGCACACAAATGTATGGGACTTGCAGGCTACACAAGGTTATTTTGGGACACGAAATAGGAAGTTTGAGTGCATGCAAAAAGTTTTGGGGCTACTAAAAGGATCATTAATAAGAGTTCATGTAGGATATCTATATTAGACTTGCAGATTTTGTATTCTTAGTAAGGGGCAAATGGATCTTATTAACATTGCGCCTATTTTTGGACAGTGCATGGTGGTGAAGGTAAAAGTTCCCCCTCTATAATATGTAATTGATTTGCATGATTTAGACAATCATGATGATTATAGTGTCTGTTGTGAATCTCGTTAGTGCAACTACCATGTGAATTGATGATGTATGTAAGAAGATACGGTGTTACAATATAAGAGAAATGGATATTATTGGTAGATATGGGTGGATGTAATTGAGCAAGGATATTGTTACGATTTAAAACTAATATAGTGATGGTTTAGGTATTCCTTATATGGTTTGATCTAGATTTGGTTATGACTATGATTTATTGATTATTGTACGGATATGATGTAACATTTAATTCATGACTAACATCTTGGACAACTTCCTTTGGAAGAGGGACCTGGTACCTTTGCATACTTGGCGTGGTGAGTGCTTAGGTTAGGTTGAGTGAGGGTCAGCGTGCCTTGGGATATTTACATTGAATTCTAGGCACATTCATTGAGGTTCCGTTGCCAGGCCGTATTCTCATATATTTTAAGGATGGTGCATGATGTTTGAAGATGTACTAGTGACCTTGGCCTATATTGAAGAGTGTTTAGATTTGATTAGAAGAAGAGTAGGAGTATGCTCACAGATTTAGAATTAGACCTGAGTTTAACACACACACATGGGTTGAGCAGAATCTGTATGATGTATTGTATGAGACGTTCTTTGCTATCTTTCCTGTAGAGTTGTACAAGTGGTTAGTTGCTTACACGTCTAAGATGAATTATAGGTTTCACATGCTTATTTGGATGTAGGAAGAATTTCAGGCCTTATACGATGCATATCTAATTTGAATGTGCTCTGTGGATGTTTGGTTCAATGGTGTTTTAAACAACTATATTCTTGAGTACGCAGTTTCCAATTACTCTTGCCCAGAAGTTGCTGAGTTCTAGTTTTTGCGTGATCCCAAAGGGTCTTACTTGTGTGGTATTCCTTTGGCAATCAAGATATTGATCATGACCCTGGATTTTTAATAAAAACCTATGGCTAGCTAAGCCCCACCATACATGGAGGAAGGAACATGTTTGGTAAATATGGCGGACCTAGCGGAAGAGATAAAAAGAGAAGAAATGTGGCTTAAGTTTAATGAAGTGCGTGATAGGGATCTAATGAAGCAGTGAGAGATCTCAGAAAGAATGGTGTTGCAGAGGGATATGACTCATGAAGGATTTAGAGCTCACGGAGAGGATGTGGAGCCAGAGCATCTAGAACTCCCCCATTTGGGAAAGCATGGCAAAGAACCCTCCTTGGATTTGGATGAGGGTGCATCAGACGAAAGATTGTGGACCACGAGTATGCATCTAAACCTACCTAGCGACCTAGCCTTTGTACTTGGTTTTACAAATTCTATGGTAGGTAACATTAAGTAATCTAGTGTGAGTAGTAGAGTTACAGTCGATAGAGTCAATTTGTAGTCAAATTTAGGAGTTAATCAGGAAGCTTATTCATCTATGGTGCAATCATCATCTTTTTTATTCAGAGGACCAGCTAGAGGTATATTTTCTAGTGCATCATCAACATATAACATAGGCACATAGACCGTTGGTATAACATCTAGAAGTAGCACAATGTTTTAGACTGTGGGAGTCTAGTTTAACACGACCATTGGAATAGAAGGTAGTGCATCCTCTAGTCAGTTTACTACTTCAGGAAGAGGATAAGGAGGGTCTGGTGGCTCAGGTACTGGTGGATCTAGTAGCTCTAGAGGTGGAGGAAACACATGTACTGGATTTGGTGGGTCCTCACCAACCCCAAAAAATTTATATGGAGATGTCCATCTGTTTGCCACAATATAGAGGCATTGACAATACAACCAAACATGTTCATATGTGTGAGATACTATGGTATGAAAATGGGATCACTACTCCAAAGTGTAAGGTGAGTCATTTTGTAACTACATTATAGGTGTGCACGCATAGTTGGTACATAAAGTTTGACCATGACCAGAATTGTGTAGATTATGTTGGGATGTGGAGCTCAATTACTTTAGTTTAACATGTTATATCAACTTGTTGGAAAACACAGTAAATGGCATCAGTTATCAAGGGACTGACATTGGTCACCTATGACCGGCATCAGTCAAGCAAGTAGGAACTGTCATCGGTTAGGGCTAACTGACATTGATCACCTTTGCGTGAGTGTTTTATTGAAATCATGGGAATTAGATATAATTTTAGTATTAAAGTAGATATATTGATTATAATTGCATGGCTAAGTGCCCTAAGTTTGTATAAGGTATTTATAACCTAGAAATATAGGGTTAGAAGAGAGAGTTAATGATTATTGTGAAAATAATTGTGAGAGAGAATTCTTGGAGAAGGAGAAGCATGAGGGAAAGAAAGTACTGTATATCATGAGAGGCATGGAAGATTGTAAATCTTCATTGTATATCTTTTGAAAGCTTTGGATAATAGATTGGCTTGTTTCTTGGTGGATTTAGCCCACACTACGAGAACCACGTTAAATATGGTGTTGATATATATCTCTTGTTTTTATATTTCTTCTAGTAGAATATCCACTTTTATTACATGTATGCTTAGATTTAATATAATATCTGTACAACCTGTGTGCTAACCCTAAAAATTGGTATCAGAGCTTTGTTTGAGGGTTTTGTGCGTTGACATATTTTCTCACAGATGGTTTCTAACTGAGTGGGAGATACAACAATGATAGAAGAAAACAAATACAAGGTAGAGAAGTTTGATAGTTGAAATGATCAATTATAGAAGATGCAGAATGAGGATTATTTGTATCAAAGAGATTTGTACTTACCGCTGGATAAAAAGTCTATATCTATGAATATGAATGATAAAGAATGAAATATTCTTGACAGAAAGGCTTTGGAATCTATAAGATTGATCCTGACATCATCTGCGGCTTCCAATATTACAAAAATGACATCTACACTAGAGTTAATGAAATCTCTTGCTAATTTATATGAAAAACCTAGTGCTTCAAATAAATTTTATTTGATGAAGAAACTATATAGTTCTAAGATGCATGAAGGTGGATTTGCATCTAGTCATTTGAATGATTTATGATCTATTGTAAATCAGTTAAAATCAGTTTATATCTATTTGATGATGAAGTGAAAACACTCTTATTATTATGTTATTTTCCTGCTAGTTGGGATAAATTGGTAATGGTTGTTAGTAATACATCATCTGCTAATAATATTTTGAAGTCTGATGATGTGGTTAGTATAATATTGAATGAAGAAATTCACAAGAAAAGTACAGAGGGATCATCATCTAGGAATGCTTTGAATGTAGAAAGTTGCCATGGGTAGAACATGGCATTGAATTGGAGTATGGCATGAATGAGGATATGGAATCCTTGGAACAAAACCAGACTTGTGATTTGGTTAAGTTACCAGCAGGTAAGAGGAAATTGCCGAATAAACGGGTTTACAAGATCAAGGAGGAAGAGGGTGGATAAAAAAGGTACAAGGCAAGGCTTGTTGTAAAGGGATTTGCAAAGAAAACATGTATTCACTTTGGTGAAATATTTTCTCCTATTGTAAAGATGACTTCTATTTGTACTGTATTGAGTTTAGTTACAATAGATGATTTGCATTTAGAGAAACTAGATGTGAAGATGGATTTCCTTCATGGTGATTTCGATGAAAAGATTTATATGTAACATCCACTTGGGTATGAAGTCAAGGGTAAGGAGAAATTAGTGTGCAGGTTAAAAAAGAGCATATATGGGCTCAAGAAAGCTCCAAGGAAATGGTACATGAGGTTTTATAATTTCATGCATGAGCATGGTTACTTGAGATGTGAATCTGATCATTGTGTTTATTTCAAGAAGCTTGAAAATGGGGGCTATTATATTTTTTTACTATATGTGGATGATATGCTTATTGCAGGATCTAGTATGCAAGACATTGGTGACCTTAAGGGAAAGATAACTCACACATTTTCTATGAAGGATTTAGGAGCTGCAAAAAAAATCCTCGGTATGTAAATACACAAAGATAGAAAGAACAAGAAATTGTATTTATCTCAGGAGGGTTATATCTATACGGTGTTAGAAAGGTGTAAAATTCTGAATAAAAAACATGTAAGTAAACCTATGGCTAGACACTTTAAATTGAGCAAAGATCAGTGTCCTTCATCACATGAGGAGGTTAAATACATGACACAAACACCATATGCTTCAGAAGTTGTGAGTCTCATGTATGTTATTTTTTGTACCAGACCATACATTTCATAGGAAATGGGAGTTGTGAGTAGATTTATGGTCAATCCAGGTAAAGAGCATTGGAAAACAGTCAATAGATACTCAGGTATTTAGAGGGACATCTAGCATGCAATTATGTTATGGAGGTTTGGATATTTCTCTATGTGGCTATTTTGATTTGGATATGACTAGAGATTTGGATGGTAGGAGGATCACTACTAGATATATTTTCATAGAAGGTAGGATGGCAATTAGCTGGATATAAAGATTGTAGAAGGTTGTGGCTTTGTCTACTATAGAGAAAGAGTATGTTATAGCTATAGAGGATAGAAAATAGATTATACAGATGAGAAGGTTCATGGAAGAGATGGGAAAGGAGAAAGATGATTGTAAATTCTTCAGTGATAATCAGATTGTAATTCATTTGGAAAAGAAATCAACTTTTCATTCTAGAATGAAACACATTTAGTTGAGGTATCACTTCATACGGAGGGTATTGAAGGATGGGAAGCTGAAATTGGAGAATATTCATACGAGTGAAAACCCTACGGATATGCTAACAAAGCCATTAACAAAAGAGAAGTTGGAGCTACACTCCACTTCTGTTGGTTTTCAAGTTTGAGACTTGAAGAGGAAAAACAAGCTAAGGAAAAGATACAAGAACGATGTTGTACATGTACAGTGTAGTAATTTATATCCAAGTGGGAGATTGTTGCGGTGTGGAGCTCAATTACTTCAGTTTAACATGCTATATAAACCTGTTGGAAAACATAGTAACCAACATAGGTTATGAAGGGACTGACATCAATCACTTATGACAGAAATTATTCAGGAAAGTAGAAACCATCATTGTTAGGGATAACTGACATCGGTTACCTATGCATGAGTGTTTTATTTAAATCATGTGAATTATATCCAATTTTATTATTAAAGTAGATCTATTGATTTTAATTGCATGGTTAAGTGCCCTAAGTTTGTATAAGGTATTTATAACCTAGAAAGATAGGGTTAGAAGAGAGAGTTAATGATTATTGTGAAAATAATTGTGAGAGAGAATTCTTGGAGAAGAAGGAGAAGCTTGAGAGAAAGAAAGTATTGTATATTGTGAGAGGTGTGGAATATTTTAAATATTCTAAAAGATTTGGATAATAGATTGTCTTGTTTCTTGGTGGATGTAGCCCACAATGGGTGAACCACGTTAATTGCATGGTTAAGTGCCCTGAGTTTGTATAAGGTATTTATAACCTAGAAAGCTAGGGTTAGAAGAGAGAGTTAATGATTATTGTGAAAATAATTGTGAGAGAGAGAATTATTGGAGAAGGAGACGCTTGAGAGAAAGAAAGTACTGTATATCATAAGAGGTGTGGAAGATTTTAAATATTCTAAAAGATTTGGATAATAGATTGTCTTGATTCTTGGTGGATGTAGCCCACACTGGGTGAATCACGGTAAATATGGTGTTGATTTATATCTCTTGTTTTATATATTTCTTTTGGTAGAATATATAATTTTATTGCATGTATGCTTATATATGATATAATATGTATACAACTTGTGTGCTAACCCAACAAATTATACCATGCTATGGGATGTTTTCTTGAAATAATTTTATATCCTTGAGTTTGAGTAGAAGAGCATCAGTGCATTGAAAGATATTAATCAGAGAACTACTGAGAGTGTTCAGGAGTATGATGTATGGTTCAAAAATCTTTTTTCCAAGTTATCTTATGATATACATGCAATCCATCATATTCAGTGGTTCGTTGGAGGACTGATCATGCCTTTTAGAATGACACTTTCACATAATACTTATATAGATATGTGTAAGGTGCTTGAAACAAATCTGTGCACTGAGGTAGTAGGGAGTGTAGACACATGAGTAAGCCTATTTTTGGAAGCTCAGATTGTAGCAATGACTAAAAAATTAGAGAAATTATCTACTAATTTGACACATGAGACACACAACAAAATTTGGTGTACAAATTGTGAAGTAGAGGGGAATACTAAGGATAGTTGTCCTCATAAATCAATGCACTCATTGTTCCTGGACTGTGAGATCTGTCACTTAGACCACAGTTCAAGTTAGTGCCCATTTTTGCAACGTACGATAAGAAAGAACATGTCCTGTTACTACAAAATTTGTAGGTATTCCACTCATGATACTAAATTTTTTCAGTTGATTGATCAGATTCCTGATGCCATTTATATTGGCATATGACATGTTGGTGTTGTAAATAATTCTAAAGAGAAAAGTGAGCATCATGACCATAATCATAATTAAGGGAATTCTAATGTAGGCTATGGTAGAGGTTGAGGTTATTGAGGAGGATTTAGAGGAAAAGGTCGCGGCGGTGGAATAAGTGATTTCCCTCATGGGACTTGTTATATACGCGGGTCCCTTGATCACTACAGGTGCAAGTGTCCATAGAAAAATGTTTTCTCTTTCTATAGAAAGAACCATATCTATGAAGAGTTCCCAGACTTGTATGAACATTTGAGTAAGAAAGAAAAATTAGAGAGTAAGGGTGTGGGAATGGTTAGAGTACAATGTGCGGTAGAATACCAATGGATGCCAAAGTTAGCACCCAATCCTAAGTTGGTACTTGTAAATATTACTACATGTGCTGAGCCTATGCGTGCTAGAGAAACTTTGAAATAAAATCCCGCCATTACAAAGGAGAAGGTGTTATATGCAAAGTATCCAGACCCTTTACATCAAAAGGAGGTTTATCAAGAAACCATAGAGGTAATTTAGAATTTACAGGGTGAGATACAATGTTTGAAAGAGCAGTCACAAAAATTATAACAAAAGTAAGTAGCTGAGCTCCATCAGAAAAATGTTGATGATTTAAAGGAGGTTTGTAAAATGCCGCACAAGGAGAAAAATTATTCCTCTGTTAGGGAATTGGTTAAAGGGAAACACTCCGCATGTTGGGATTGAACATGAAAGGTAGATTTTACATGTTAACCTTTCCCCTTATAGACTATATTATGACAAGGAGATGAATCTGAATGTTGTTGTTGATGGCTATCTTTTCAGTAATATTTTGATTGACACAGGTGTGGAAGTGAATGTGCTCACTTTGGATGCATGGGTTTAGATGGGTAGACCACTATTGTAGCCATCTTCTAATGTTTTGTTTATGGAAAATAGGACTAAATACATGCCTATTGGAGTTTTAAAGAATGTATCAATTAATATATAGTGGGCCAAGTTTACGGGGGACTTTGAGGTCTTGGCACTTACAGAGGCAGATAGTTTTCCAAATTTACTTGGGCACCCTTGGTGTTATACAAACAATTTTGATTTGCGTTTCAAAAACGGGTATATAAGCTTTGAGAACAAAGAAAATAACATCATTATCCCCTTGATAGATGGTAAATATGCACCTTATGTAGAGCCCTTAAGTGAAGAAGACTTGAAATTTTTTTATTTGTGCGGCATTTGAGATCCGGAAGTTCTTGAGCCTTCAAAGGAAGGAGTTCTCCAATGGGATGATGCATATTCCATGAGTGATACTAAGTAATCCACATAGTATCAGGTGTTTGGGAAGTAGCTAGGTACTAAGTATACTAGTGAAGAGAATCCAGTAGTATTCTTGCTTGCTATGGAAGTTCAGTGGGAATGTCAAGTGGAAAAAAGGAATATGATAGGGATGACATCACTCTGGTAGATGGTTCACAGGGATAATATTTTGGAGTGGAGAGAAGTGAGAATCGCTTTATCTGTTAGGTTTCATAGGAGCAATGCATCTACTTAGATATGTGAATTTCATGGTAATGATCCTATTCAACACCATGTTCAGGAGTGTGAGAGAATCTAGACAGAGGGGAAGGAAACTTTACCACCTTCGTTATGGGTGCAAAATATCTACTTCACCTTGTGAGGCTATGCACATGCATGGTATATCTATGTATAGTCAAATAGAGAGATTGGAAATTGGAAAGAACTTACTGTAGGTATGATTCAGACCTTTAAATATTTTTCCACTAAACCTCTGGTGAATGAGGCATTATAGGTTATGAAGTGTTTAACTATGGGAGATAGTGAAAAGAATGAGGAGGTCCTTCAGGAATTGTTAGGTGAGTTAGACTTGGAGGAACGTTTTGAAGAGGAAGAAACAGATGCTGTAACAGCTCGGCTGAGCCTGCTAATAAAAATATAAGGGTAAGATGATATATATAGTTGATGATGAGGAAGTGGCAAACTTAGATGTTGAGCATAAATAAGGTACGTGTAAAGTATTAGACAATGCAGATGAAAAGGTGCGTGTATAACCATGAACCTATGAAGACTAAGAAAGTAAACATTAGAATGGATGATGAACCTAAGAAGGCCATCATTGGAGATTATTAGTCTGACTTTGAAGTTGCTTAGATAATTGAGCTACTGCGAGAATTCCATGATCTGTTCCCTAGAGGTTATCATGAATTGAAAGGAGTACATGAATCTTTCGATAAAATGAAAATCAATCCAAAGGAAGGTGTGTGCCCAGTTAGGAAGAGGCCTTATATGATGAATCCTAATTTTCACATCAAAGTGAAGGAAGAAATTGACAAAATGTTAATTTCTGGGATCATTGTACCCATCAAAGAGTCGAAATGGGTGATCCCTATGGTGATCAACATCAAGAAAGATGGGAGAATCTGAATTTTTGTGGATTATAAGGAATTAAATGCTGCATGTGTGATTGATCCCTTTCCCACACCATTTACTAAGGAAATCTTGGAGGGCGTTAGGGGGCACGAAATATACTCCACTGATGGACTTTCTAGGTATTCTCAGGTAAAGATAGAAAATGAGGACCAAGAGAAGAAAACTTTCACCATTGAGTGGGGAATTTTTTCATATATAGTTATGCTCTTTGGATTAAAGAATGCGCCTGCAGTATTTTGGCGCATAGTTATACATGCATTCTAGGATTTTATTCATAAGTTCTTTACAGGGTGCTTATTTTAATTATGGAAAGTTTCGAGCTTGCTAGTGGAAAGATCACTATGATTATAGGAAGGCTCATGTTGAGAGATTGTCAGTAGTGAGCTATCTAAACATTAAGAATGCATATTTTCCACACCCTGGAAGTTTTTATAGGGACACATCATCCGTTAAAGAGGGCTGGCAAGTGGATCTGCTAAGGTTGTTATGGATTTTGGGGCCGAGAGAACCCGCTAGCTAAGTGAGGTGCACATCATTCTTGAGGTGGTAAAGAGGATATTATAGGAATTTTATAAAAAATTGTTATGATAGAACACCATGCCCCTGGAGGCATTATTGAAAGAAAAAAAAAAAAGTTTTCTTGGGGTGAATCCAGCAGAGCGTTTGAGACTTTGAAAGAAAGGCTAATACACACCTATTTTGGGCTTTACTATGGTCCAAAACCTTTTGACATTGATGTAGGAACCATGACCTGGCCAATAACATGGTCCTGCTTAGAGAAGGGGATTTTTCTCATCCTATGTTTGCCCCGCAAAAAGTGACTCCAACAAAACAACAATTAGATGATTACAGAGTGCGAGGTGTTGTCTATGATCTACACGTCCAAAGTTGCGATAATACTTACTAGAAAACCCCTACATTTTCTTATACATATCATATGGGCATGGACTTATTTGGTTAAATAATACCATTTTTTATAGATGGACATATGATTTGGGTTCTGTTATTTAAGGAGTTAACTTTACAGTCATTCTCTTACCATCCATCTCCCTATTCCTTTCCTATACTTACTGCCTCTTTCTTTCAGAGCCTGCCCCTTCGTCCCCTTCTTTCTACCCCTCTTTTCTTCTGCCCTCATCTTTTTCCTTCCCCTCTTTTCCAATTTTTCTTCTCTCCCCAGCTCCCCCCCCCTCTACTACTTCTCCTAGTTCGCCAAGTATGAGCAATTCTGTCTAGACCATTGTCAAGGATTCCATTGGGGAGGAACAACAAGCATTGAGGAAACAAAGTCAGATGCACACTTGTTCAAGTTAATCTACACACCTTAGACTTTAGGACATTTTTTGTACTTTTACGCACAAGTGTGTGCTGAGGAAAATGAAGGCTTTGGAGAAGAAAACAACATACCTTTCACGTCTCACCATTACCATGTTGATTAGTAGAGAAGATATAAATAAGGAAGGGTTAAGGTTTGATGCCGGTTGTATACCCTGAGCATTGATCATGCAGAAATTTGGAAGAGGCTCATGATGGATTGCAGGAGGAAACTATTGCGGGAGATGTCACGGCACAGTTCTACTAGTTAGTTATGGTGGGAACCCATTATACAACGATTGCAAAAGAATATTTAAGGCATGTGACTTTGTTAGCCCCCTTGGCAAGCAGGGCATAGATATGAGATGATTGTGAGGCCAATTAAAAAAATTAGTGAATAACTTTTGAGCAGTGGGAAATGAATTTTTTGGCCATATCTCCCTAGTTGCGCGGACATGATCACGCTTTATATTTATACTTATACAAATATCTTACTACTGGGAAAAAGTAGCTGACTCCTGAGGATCCTCACTGAGAGACAAACATCTGGATCTCCTTAGAATAATTCGGTGGTCAGTTCCATGGACATGGAGAAAAAATTATACAATTCAGTGATATCTTGTTTCCAAGAAAGAAATGAAAGCGTGTATGCCAAAAGTTCGGCTCACTAAAATTTTTGGGCAACTGGACATTAATATTTGACAGAGAATAATGTAAGCACATGTGGGACAATAAATAATTAGTCATGTGGATAATATGGGTGTCTTTGCATCCTCCACTTCACTCTCTACTGCAGAGGTTTTTATATATTTTTCTTTCATTTGCAATTATGTTTGACACTGTGTTGATTATTCATGTTGATATTTGCTAAAGAGCAATATCAATTCCCATTAAATTTGCAAAGATATATTACCAAAACATACCTGAATTATATTACTATTTTTATCCACAAATCTCTCATCACCTCACATGCCAGCGTTTTTTTTACAACTCCCTTCACACAGAAGGGCAGTCAAACATGCCGCTAAGCCAACAAAATAACACATTCCCTTACCATTAAAGTGTTAGCTACCTCCCAATGCGCTAAATGTGGATTTTTAGGATGAATCCCATTTACTAGGGCATCAAATTGTGGCTTGAAGGACTCTTTTTTTTTTAAGCAATGTTCTACAAGATAAAGGATAAGCTCTGACCGCGATGCCATGGGATGGTGATAAAACAATAAATTGGGTGTTATTGATTGACAACGGGGGGGCATCCAGGACTGTGTGAAAAGATTGTTGTGCTCATACTTGAACTAGAGAAGGAATTTTGATGGTGATATAAAACAGTGACTATGTTATTTTTGGAAGAGGAATGTGATGAAAAGATCAGATTCTTGTATAACTATTATTAAATATTTATTTCACGATTAATAGATCCATTCCATTACAACTGGGAACCAGACGATGTAGGCCACAACGCAGAACTACGTTATCAATGCCTGTGTCAATTTGGTGATTTAATCTCCGTAGTTTTGATTTTATACATACTTTCCGTTTTATTTCCTTATTAAAAATACCAAAGGTTCTAATAAGTCATTTTTTATATCAAAAACAATACAAAGCCAAAGTTAAGTGTTGAGTGCACAAGTGTAGTTATTGGATGTTTAGATCCTGGTATCAGAAAGCTAGTTTTTTGATCAGATTACGGTTTTTGATTGCAAGTTGTGTTTAGATGTTAACAAGGTTATCATTCTAAGAAGGGTGAGGGAGAGCTAATAGAACGGGATCTGAAATGGTACAAGCTGATCTTGAACCAGTCGTATAATGGCGGACTCGAGGGGAGCAGCAATTTTCAACAATCATTCTAACAAATGAAGGAAATGGTTGAAGAAATTACCATGATAGGCAAAGGGGAAAAGGAACTAGAGGTGGTAAAAAAGAAGAAAGCTCCTAGTTCCGATATCTAAGGGAACCTTTAAATCTGGTTTCTGCATTAAAGTTTAGTATCACGTTGAAGTGCCAATGTATACGGGAGAGCTAAGCTAGAGAAGTTGGATAACTAGATCAAGCAAATAGATGGGTATCGTAGGGTTCATAAAATTGTGAAATATGAAGAAATATCATTGGGAAACTATTTGACTGGGTGGCACCCCATCATTTGGGTAGGAGAAGTAATCTTTAGGAAGTGAACGAAATGAAAGAAACAAGCGTTAATGAAAATCCTTCTTGGTTTATTTTGTTTCAAATCGTAGACAACAATTTATTCTTAGTTATAAAGTAACAAGGCTATGATGGATCGACAACATCAACGAAAAACTAAGGGTCAAAAGTGTTCAATAATACACACAAGACATTTAGAAAGGGGTTCTAATAATGGGAATTTCCATTAAACACAGAAGAACCACTACTTAAATATATGGTGGATGGCCATAGTAACTGAAGGCATCTGATTCTTGTTTTAGTCCTATAATCTGATGATGTGTGTGTTCAAGAAAACACATTTGGAAGCATGAGGGAAAATGAACAAAGGATTCCCTTCGTCTTCTTTTAAAATAAAAAAACAAACAATCCGAAGGAAAAGGAAAGTTTGAAAGAACAAGGAAGGAAAGGGTAAGCAAAAAACAACTCTATTATTAAGAAGGAAAGATGAAAAACATTTTGAAATCATGTAAAAGAACCATGATGAGTTAAGGGTTGGAAATTGCATCATGAAATGAAGCCTAAGTGGATGGTTAAGGAAAGGAAAAAGAAAAGAAAACACCACACTGTAGTCAGATCTTGGGTCTGATTCATGGTGATTGATGAAACCCAAGATCACGTATATGAGTTTCAAGGTAACCAAATCTTTCAATTTACAACAATCTTACACAAATTTTTGTACTTCTTCTAGTAAACAAAAAACTATACACGTGATACGAAAATGAATGAGGCTTTTCCACAATTAGGTAATTTCAAAGCATACAAAAAATGATATTCTTTTTGAAGTGCATCTCAATCGAATCTAATTCTGAGGAGGGTTGTTAAGAAGAAACTAGGCTCAAATATAAACATCATAAGCCTTATCCCCTGGGCTAGGTTTGTGATGATGCAAAAATGTAGTAACGAAAAACTTGGAAACTTTTCGATTGCCATTAGACAGACACGTTTATACGATAGGTTGAATTGGATGTAGTTCCTCTAGATAGTGTGGGCTATTGTTGGGGTAGTCCTTATTTAATATGATCGTAATGAAATCTTAATAGGGAAGGAGAAACATACATATTATTGTAAAGGATGGAATTGGTTTATTGTTAGAGCTCACGTGTGAAAAAGAGAATCTAGCCTTGGTTACTGTTAGGTCAAATGAAAAGGCTTGTAAACTCAAGCAAAATTGTTGTACTCATGGTACACGGTAAAAGCCAAAGAGAAAGACATGAGATGGATTTGGCGGACTTTGATCGAAACATAAGAAATAATTGGTAAACATTGTTTCTAAAAAATGTTGATGATGTTGTTTAGGATCCACAAGGTCTCTACCTCCAAAAAGGGGATTCAACATGAGATAAATTGCTTTAGGAGTAACCTCTTCCCAATATCAAAGAACTGTATAGATTGTCAGTAGTAGAGAGTGGGGAAGGGAAATCAAGAGATAGGTAAATGGAACTTTTAAACCTAAGGTATAATTCCTGCCAAGTACGTCCCCATGTGGTTCACCAATTATATGGTTCCTGAGAAAAGTGGCACTTGGCGAATGCGTTTTGATTTTCATGCTTTTTAAAACCAAATTATGGTAAAGACTTGCATACCCTTTTCCTAAAATAGATGATTTAATGATCAATTAAGAATGCAATTTACTTCACTAAGTTAGATTGGAAGTGTTCATCACCACGTAGAATTGTGAAGGTGCGTATGGTAACGACTTTTAAAAAAAATCAAGGATGTTTGAATGATTGGTTATTGGATTATGCATTTGGATGGCATGCCAGACAACAGTCATGAGCGTATGAAGGAGTGGAGTTAGACATTCATTGATGATTTCAGTATTGTCGACTTAGATTGATATTCTTGTTTTTACGTAAATTATGGGATGAACATGCTTAAGCACATCCCAGAAAGTCTTAGATGAATAAGGAGAGAGAGAAACCGTATTTGAAGATGTTACACAATGGAATTTGTAAAAAACATCTTTAATGATCTGGGTTCCACCTGTTGAGGAAATGGAGAATTGAGAAATTGATCATGTAAAAAGAGGGGATTGTAAAACGTCCTTACCCACTATGTACAGAAGTTAGGATTTTTCAAGGTGTATTTCATATGGCGAAAATTCGTTTTAAACTCATATCTTGTATCTCCTTTGCATGCCCTTGACAAGTATAAAATAGGTCTTTCAGTTGACGGGGAACCCACACCCTCTCACAGACCAACACTTGGATACATTAAAAGAGAAAATAAGTACTGCTCTGATCTTGGCACTTCCATATTTGTTACATTCATTTTGGACTCGAGACAAAATGATAGTGATTATGCCAATGGGGGTTATGTTTTGATGTAGAACTAAAGGATCTTTATGGTAACCATTCGGAAACCTTGCGAGGGAGGTTGAAAGAAGAAACTATCCAACGTATGCTCAAGAGCTATCTGCTTTGATTCAGCGTGTTTTAAAAAGTGAAAGCAGTATTTATGGAAAAGAAACATTACATACTAACCATCAACTTACTTCAGTACTTACCAAACACAAACCAATTTACAACAATTTAGGACATTTCGTGGATGGGGTTTTTGTAGCAATGTCATCTGTAACAAGGTTTAACAACGGTATTCAAAACAATGTTGCGACAGGTTATCTAGGACCTCAAAAGTTGTTGTGTATCTATTCTTACTGATAGTTCTTTGGCTCATGTTAGTTATAAGAAACAATATGTTCGTGATGTTGCTGTTAGCGAATGTGGTATGAGGAATCTAATAAGGGGGAAACAAGTATGAGGAAAAAAAGATTATCATGGGAGAGGTTGTTATATCATTTAGTTTAAATTTTGCACTTCCAGAAAATTCGCATGTGCAATGATTCGGGAAAGAAAATACTTACTCTTATTTTATGGGCATTTGGTATTAGCAAAGTAGTTGTACCTTTACAGTAAATAGTGTTATTGGATAGAGCATGGAACAGTAACTGGAATTAAAGGGATGTGTTCTTATGCTGAGAAAGCCAAACAACAAGAAAATTGGGACGTTTACATTCCTCTTCATTATTCAACAAGGCCTTGGGAAAGTGGGGAAAGTATTTACATGGAATTTTTAGGAGGGTTGCCCATGCCACGAAGAAACATGATTACTGCTATTTGATAGTGGACAAATTTTAGAAAGATGTGTGTGTTGGTTCCATGTACTTAAAGAGCAAAACAAAAACAAAAAAAAAATGGTGAAGGAAACCACACATTTTTTTTTAGTGTGTTTTTGGGTTCATTTTTGTTTCCCACTGCAAATTATATGTGATCGACGATTCCATATTTTTGGGGAATTTTTGGTCAACATTGTGCGGGGGTTGGGTTTTAATGGACAATAAAAATGAAAGAGCATGCTTTTCAGCCATAGGTCGATGGTCACATAGAGTTGTAAACCACACAATGGTACAATTTTATTAGGGGTTGTATTCCAGTAAACATCCTAAAATTATGGGATGGACACCTTATATTATGTGAACATACTTAAATCAGCCATACTTTCTTCTACTTTGACGGTTCTCGTTTGAGACTGTAAGGGATATATTCCTATTTCCTTAGATGTAATTTAGATATGAAATTGTTGTTAATGGTCAAGATCTGAAAAGTCTAACATATTTGGTGCAAAGAATACAAACAAGTTAATA
Organism: Taxus chinensis; assembly: GCA_019776745.2. Classification (NCBI taxonomy): domain Eukaryota; kingdom Viridiplantae; phylum Streptophyta; class Pinopsida; order Cupressales; family Taxaceae; genus Taxus; species Taxus chinensis. The sequence goes on from CM034150.1 coordinate 123,263,618, forward strand.
AGAAGGTCCATAAAAAATTGGAGAAGAAAAGTCAGCTAAGTACAAAATACATGCACTGTAAACATCAAAAATGATAACAAGTTCAAAGTTGGTGATGAGTTTATTGGATTCAATCAGCAAGGAAAGGGATGATAGATGAAGGTAAAAAATTGAAACCTCTACGGTATGGCCATTCCAAATCCATATTAGAAAAAGTGGTTTTTTTTGTAAAGTGTTGAGAATTTAATATGTATGAACCACCTATGTTTTTGATTCATATGATGCTAACATAGTCCTCCATTGCTGATTTTACTCCTAAGTTCTTGATGAGTGTCGGAAGACATTAATTTTGGATAGGAGAGGAAGTAAGAACTTCAAAAAAGAGCCGGTGACATGAGTATATTCAGGTGGGTTTTAAGGAAAGCATCCAAAGCAAGGTGAAATGGATGGAACCGAAAAGGTGAGGGAGTATAACCTCCACCTATTCACCATTGTAAGTTGACTTTAGGGTTAAAAATTTTCTCACGAAGAGAATGATCTAGAGTTCCATATAGAAAAACACCATCTAATTTATCTTTAGAATTATTGACGGTCAGTGCCATGGCATGAGAAAATTAGATGATTACGAAGTATGTTGTTTGTAGGAAACACAAAGCTGTAGGCGAAAGTTATGGCCGTAAAATTTCAGGCCAACTTGAAAATTGTACTGTGTTGTAGAGATGCTGCATCACAAATGGACCAATAAACATTAGCCATAGGGATAATAGGGTGTCTTTGGCTCGTCACTTCACATAGATACTGCAGAGGTTTGTTGTATATCTTTGCTTCAGTTTTGAATGACTGGGGTGATCCCAGTAAATTTGACATATATTAATTACCAAACATGCCACGCATTATATACTAGATATTTCTCCAAAAATCTCACAGACACCTCCCTGAAGTTCTTAAAAATCCGTACACATAGTATGGCTGGTCAAAATGGCTTCATCAAACTAACAAATAGTGCATTTCCCTTACCATATTAAGTGCTCCACACCACAATGGCCAACATGTGGAATCATTAAATCCCTGTTACATAGCCATCAATGCATTTTTAAGTTGGGAACCGTGGTATCCAAGATAAAAGGATAATCTATGACTACTAGGCCACAGAGGGGTGCTAAACATTATAAATGGGCTCTGTCAGGCGTTATAGGTTGAAGGGCATTGGGGATTGTGTGAAAATATTGTCTGCTCATAAACGGGAAGCTATAGAAGGGAATTTGATGTGATGTGAAAGGACCCTATGATTTTTGGTCGAGATGTGATGAGAAGATAATCATTTCTTGTTGAAATATTTAGATAAGATTTTAATTCAAGATTTTAATTCGATCGGTCCCCTTTAACTGGACCTGGAGCTGTTAGGCCACAATTGTCGAACTCCGTTATCATTTCCTTGTGTCAATTGCTGGTGATGATTCTCTCGTGATTTTCTGATTCTACACAATACTTTTCGTTGTATTTTCTTTATTAAAATACACAGGTTATAATAGTCATTTTGATAATCAGAAAATTAAACAAAGCAAGTTAAGTGTGTGCACATGCTAGTTAAATGGGATTTTTAGATCCACAACACCTTAAAAGGATTACACAAACCCTCGATAACACGGAGTGTATGTGGGAAAATCTTATCAATAGGTGAGATGCCCTTTGTTTACAAGTGTAGGGTGGTACTTCATTTCCTTATGGCCTATCCAGTATATTATTGTCTGAATTTATGGTTGCAGATACATAGGAAAACACCTTATCACCTCAAGAAAATGGAACTGATGAGGCCGTCAACAGATATTGAGCCAACTTGACCAAATTTTTTGATTTGGAAGGGCATCGATTGGGATGGATCAAGTATCTGTTGTGCTTTTGGACGTCCAGATAACCTAAAGAGGTTGAAATAAACAACATCCCTTCAGTTGGTGTTCTGGCACAAAGAAAGTTCTTCTTGCACCCTCTCACCACTCTCCGCCCCCAATCTCCCTCTCCCGCCTCACTTTTTTCCGTATGCTCCTACTCCTTCCTTTCTTTTATTGCAACTATCTCATTAGGCCTCTTGCCCCTCTTCACCCTATACCTCATTCTTTTCTCCTCTTTATACTTCCTCCCGTTCACTATCTTCTTATTTCCCCTCTCCGTTTCTTTGGCCCATTGTTTTACCTCGCCTATTTTTCACCTTCTCTCTTCTGCCTCTTTACTCCCCTCGCCTTCCCCCCCCCATTTTCATCCCTTAGTTGTTCTGATAAGCGCACTTTTTTATGCACTCGTATCCCCTTTTCCGCTCCAGTCCTCTCCCGCGTTTTACCTCTTTCCTTTATTCTCTTTTTGACATTTTCTTACCGTGAAATCATCCTCTATAGCTCCGCATTTCCTTTGTCCTTATTTGTCATCTCCTTCTCATCTGCTCTTCTGCTTACCCCTTCACCCCTCCCTTATTTTTTCCAATTAAACTACATCTAATCAGACAGTTCGTCGTCATGCGCGTCCCCTAGTTTCTCTCTCTTATTCCGCCCTCTCTTTATTCCTCTCCTATTGTGTTATCCCCCGCATCCCCCTTTATTCCGCTTTTCCTTACGGAGCTTGCTCTCCACATTTCCCTTCCCCCCTCATATTGCTCCCTCTCCTTTCTCCCTACCCAGGAATTCATGTTACCTCTTTGCGCACATTAATGCATAAGGCCGTTTAGTTGATGAGAAAATCACTGAGGAAGGTATTTGATGACCAGTTCATGCAGCCTAGATGGAGGGTGCTGTAACATGATGGATCGAGTCAGAAAGAAAGAAAAAATCTAGGTAGAAAAAGCACATGACAGATAGGGAAATCAAGGATAAGCAGTTGAGGTTGGGGAAAAATGGTAATATAGACAGATGTCAAATTTACGCTGTTTCTTTTGTTGCCCCCAACCAACCAACTATTAAGGTGCATGGTTAGGACAGTTATGTATAACTTATATTACTTGATAACGTGCTTACAGTTAGAGGTGCTGGCTGGGACACGGGTATCGGTTACTCAAGGAGTGAGTAGGTTATTGAGCCTACCTATAATAAGTCTTTTGGTGTTTGTAATAAGTAAAATATTACCACCTATATTATCTTTCCTTAATGTATTTAATTATATGTGTTTCCTTAGTAGTTGATATTATGGTCAATTTGTTTAGTGTTTTTGGTGTAATAAGAAGATTTGCGCCACCAGAAGTGATTACTAGGAATTGTTTTCATGTGCAGAGCACTAGAAATACCTTAGTTGGGGGGTTTATATTATAGGGTCATTACCCGTTTGTAGTATAAATAAAGATAGGCATGTACTAAAAAAATTGTTGATCGGTGTGCTTAAGAAATATATAGATAGAAATAGATTGCTCTTGAATGAAGACCACTTATGGATAGATGTACAGTGTAACGTGAGGTAGGCTACAATAGTGGAAACTACTTAGAAGAATATGTAATGGAAAAGTACTTTGGTCCATGAGAGTACATGGAAGGAAGTCTGTGGCCAAAAATTAGAAGGCGTGCCAGAAGGTTATGATTGTGGCGTGGAGATGAGAAACTCGGAAAAGTTGCCAAAATGATGAATTAATGCTAGGGACGGTGGTAGATGTAGAGAAATAAATGCGATAAATTTTTGAAAATCTATATAAGGATGTGTTGTGAAATAATTTTTACCTTTGATACAAGAGATTTCACGTGAGTTGAAAGTGAGGAGCTAGCCACTAGTGTGAAGTGCGGGAAGGCTGTGAACAGTGGTATTTTGTCATATTATACACAGGGTAATTTTGCACTCATTGGTTAATTGTCAGTGAATAGAGTCGGGTGGGGAAACATAGATAGATAGGGTTTGGGTTTGATCTAGGGCCCGGGGCAGTTGAATTGTGAGACTCAGGCATGGAAAGAACACACCTTTATCGTTATTATGGCACCCCAAAGAGCAATTGGAGCCTAGACCAAGGGACAATGAAGAAAAAGGAAGTTGGATTGAGTCAAAGATGCTACCAAGGAGTTAGATTTTTGAATACAAAATAGAAGGTGCTTTCATGGGATTCGATTGGGATTCACACTTCACAAAAAATAGGTTATTGATTACAACCACAGAAGGAAACAAGGATACAAGGAAGGAGGAACCGGAGAAATTATGGTGGTGAAGCTTCAAAGAGAATAAACAAATGACATGGCAAGTCTACGATCCTGCGGGTCAAAATTACTGACCAAGGTTAGGAGTTTTACAGTTGTGAGAGGATTGGGAACGTAGTTGGGAAACAGTGAAAACATCTTTCATCACTCCTCCACCACCCGCCTCTACTCCCTGCTTCTCCCTTCTTTCTCTTTTCCTCTTGACTTTTCCTAATCACCCTCCCCCCTACTCTTTCGTCCCGTTCATTTGGCTTTTCTCTCCTTCCTGTTTCCGAATCGCCCTTTTTGTCTGCCTTTCCTGCTCCTTCTCCCTCTTACTCCCCCCTGCGTGGCCCCCCCTCTCTCTCTTCCGCACCCATTCCGCTTTTTCTCTCAATTACTATACAGTGGATCATGAGCAGAGTCCATGAGGCTTCTTATATTTTGTTGGGTGCGAAATGGAATCAATGCACATTTGATTGGACGGTTGACAGGGTTAAGGAAGTAAGGGTTTGAGATGAGTAACTACCTCACTGACAAGGAGGCCATATAAAAGACAAAGAAAGCGCTTAGATATACTAAAGGAGGGTGTGGGATGGACATCCCTAAATTGCAGAAGTATCTAGTTATTTAGGTAGCAACTCATCTCCTGACAAAGATAAGCAATCAAGAGTGCTAGTCTAAGGTAAATAAGGCTTGGATCCATGTCAAAGAAGATGATAGAAGGTGAGAAAATTAGCTTTGGCACTATACTTATTTCATTAGTATTTATTGAAATTGGAGTGCCCGATGGGCCAAAAGACAATATGTGATATTTTCCTAAAGAGAAGTCCTTGGCAGAAATATTTTCCAACTATACTTGTGATTGATCAATGAGTGGACCCTTCAAGCAAAGGGTATAAATGTGGTACGAGTGCTTATGCACTACATTTGAAGAAGAATGGAGGATAACTAAGGAGTTACCTTTGGTATTGAATAAACAAGTACAATTTACAATGTATCAACACTTCTGTATTGGGTGCTTTGGGATGAAGGATGGAAAATGGGGACCTTAGTATAAGCTTCCATATGCCTTCACTACATGCTATTTTTAAGCATCTATACATAGGTTCTAAAATGTGTGCCGGTTTTTGTTCAATGTTGACAGGGTAGATTGTGACTACCACACATTGAGGAAGTCTTACATTCATCCAGGTAAGACTGCTTATATTGAAAGGTTGATTTCAATTGATATTAACATGAAGGTTATGAGTTTGGTGATTGAACAGTTGGGCACGACTTTGGTATATATATATACTTAAAGCCTAAATTACAAAATGGGAAGTATTTTGAGAATGAATTCAAACTCCCTAGACCACCTAAGTGAAAACATACTATGGGAACCTTAGAGGAAGAAGATGTTTTTCCTGTTGAAGAGGAAGAAGGAGAAGAAGAACTTCATGAAGATATTGGTGTCCTAGAGCACATGGGAAGAAGATAGCCTACAGTTGGAGAGAAGAGAGAGCGTGAGGTGACCCCTCCATTGTAAAAACAAGAGGATGGAGTCTTAGGGATGGACATGATGGAGATAGATGCAGATCAGACCACCGAGGAGACTCAGTTTAAAAGGTTGATAAGAAGAACAAGGGCTAAGGGTGCAGGAACATCATAACTCTTAAGGAGATCACCTAGGATTTCACCTTATAAGGTAGATCTGGAAAATAAAAAAAGGTGTAGGTATAAACTTACAGAGGATGAATATGGGAAAAGCGCGCCAAGTACTCCAACACAACTTGAGAACATAAAGGAGCCTTGAGGTGAAGAAACGAAGAAGGATGAAGAGGAGCTGAAGGAGACATGTCTAGAAATAGAAAAGGGTGAGCCTTCAGGTGCACCCCATACTACACAAGAAGGTGAAGGACTAGTATTGGACTCAGGCATCCGGATTCCAAAAGGTAAGCATACTAGGAAGGAGAAGGAGGAAAAATTTTATGAGACCCCTACAATTGGGTATATGGATGATAAAAGAAAAATCATATGCACACAGTTCCAAATCACTCTGGAACCTAAGGATTTGTATGGGTGGGAGCTCATGGATACAGAAATGGAAAACCCATGCACACGTAAGAAATTATCTTGGTCTATGTAGAATCATATAGACGAGCTTGATTTCGACATGTGTGAAGAGTCATGTGTTTCGCATAGGATGAAGAAAGTGCCCCACATCAGGCATGTGAATGTTAAGCCCACTGTCATGTTGGATGAGCATGTGATAAATGCTTTGGTGAAGGTATCTGCAGAGGTTACATGCAAAAACATAGATAAAGCAGAAACCATTACGGTATTGATGGATGATAACAAGGACAAGGACAAGGAAATAAAATTCTTGACAGTAGAGAGGAAAGGGCTGAAGGAAAGGTAGAAACTTTGGTTAGTATGGAAAAGGAAATTGGAGATGACATTTTAAGGGTAAGGCGACACCTGGAATCACAAGTTCCATAAATTTTTCCTTCTATGATGCATTACATATGTACTCTGATAAAGTTGGTAATCGATGAAGGGCCTGTGCATATTCCAACACTAAAGGATGCTGCAGAGGAGGAAGTAAGGGCTAAGGTCATGATTTCAAGGAAATTTATGAGTTATGAATCCTTGTTACAGGAATTAAAGAATGAGTTGAAGAAGGCATATCAAGCTCTAAAATATGTGTGTAGTGCCAGATTCGATTATTAGGACATGGAAAATTGAAGAAGATACTGAGGTCCTGAAGGCAGTGAAGAATGAGATGATTAGGCTCATGGAGAGGCTTTCTCTAGTAGAAGAAAATAACAGAGCACTTGTAGAAGCCCAAGATCCACACAAGGAAAGACACAAGAAATGGGAAGTTCATTATGTAGCAATGGATTACATGGAGGGAATGGTCTCTAGCATGGATAACATTGTTAGGATCCTGTAGAATAAAAAATAAAACTTAACTCATGATTAGTTGGAAGCCATGGTTATACATGTCTGGGAAAATACTGGTGAAGTGTTGAGTGATTGAAAAGAATTAGAGGCAGAGATTAAAAATGAATATCTAGAGTTTATCCTACCTATAGAAGAGCAAGGCGTCAAGTAGTCTTCCATTCTTTTTGTACAAGTACTTACATACTCTTTCATTCATTATTATTTATTCTTGGAGAGATAAGTTGTGACTACCAATTTCCAGGAGCAGAAATGACATTAGTGTGGGGTAGTGTTGAGTGGATGAAATGAAGATCAAGGTTGAAAGTGCAAAAGGTTTGGGTGCACGGACATAGGGCGCGTAGGAGCACACAAAAGTATAGCAACACAGGGTGCACAGAAACAGGTTGAAAACAAGTCTTAACCACTTTTGCAGATTACAACTATTTTTGGGACATGGAGTGTAGAACACACAAAGGTATGGAGACTTGCAAGCTACGAAAGTTTATTTTTGGATGAATATAAGTTTGAGTGCCATGCAAAGTTTTGGGCTAATAATAGAATATGTACTAAGATTTAACTGTAGGAGATCTATTATTAGCACTTGCATGCTTTTGTATTCTTATGTAAGGGCACATGGCTATTATAAGCATGTAACATATTTTTGGAAGGTGCATGGGTAATGAAGGGTAAGTCCCTACCCCTATAAATATGTATTGATTTACACGATTTAGACAAATAGTGATTATTGTAGTGTTATGTTACAAATTTGTTAGTGCACATAACCATGACGACTTTATGATGTATGTAAGAAGCTTATGAGTTTTACAATATTTAATAGAATGGATCTTATTGGATGGATATTGGTGTTGGATGTAATTGAGCAAGGATATTTTATGGTAAAACTTATTAAAGTGATATTTTGGTTATTCTTTCATATGGTTTACATCTAGATTTGGTTTATGCACTATGATTTAATTGATTATCTGTTACGGATCTGAGTCACACATGTAATCATGCTAACATATTGAAAAAGAGGGACTTGGCACCCTTGCACACTTTAGGTGAATGCTCATTTTAGGATGAGTAATGTGCCAACACGCCTTGGGCTATTTATAGTAAATTCTAGGCTACATCATGATGATATAGGTAGATTCAGTGAGGATTACTTGCTCTTGCAAGCCCATTTAAATACCTATGTGATGCTGCATGATGTTATGAGCTTCTTGGATGATTGAGAAACATGTTGGCATGATGTAAAATAGGGTTGGAAAGTGCTTTGGCACTCACATCAGTTGCATAATGTAGATACAGGTGATTTGATAATTAAAAACTACTCATTTGGAGAAGGCATAGTTATTAGAAGGTATGAGATCAATATTTGGATCTAAATGAGATAATTGATGCATATATTTATGAATATCATGATGTATCAGGTATTTTAGGACCATTTGGAGTTTTTCTAAGATGTTTTTTGAGGTTGTTTCAGTTATCTCTAGCCTTTACAATGGAAAACCTTAAGAGCTAGTTATGAAAGTCTTAGTGGATGGAAATATTGAGAGATATTTGTGACATGAAAATTATTTGAGATGTTATTAGGGTGTTTCATGATGTTTTGGGAAAACTTTCAAGATACTATGATAATTACTTTGCATGATACATCAGTTTTGGTAAAACAGGGTACTTGGTAGTGTGTTTTCTAGATCAAAATTGAACTTCTGATGCTCACTCTGAATTGTGTGCTTTGCATGGGATCTTGTGGAATTTAGGTATATTTATACATTAATTCTATAAGATATAAAAAAATAATTAGTTCAGTTCATCATTATGTTTTTATGTGCGAAGGTTAAGAAGACAAAGTGGTTTAAAACCCCAGCTAAACCATAGCTAGGAGTAGCTTGCAGAAGAATATGTATAGTGATAATGTTTTGATAAAGTGATGATTGAAACATGTAGAAAACTCCTTAATATTTCTATAAATGTATGATAGAGGTCATGGTGATGAGTGGGCCCTACTCAAACATGTTAGTTTCTAAAGAAGAGTGTTTTAGGACAAAGTTTTCCAAAGGAGTTGTAGGATACATTGATGGTGCATGATGTATGTGAGTTTTTATTGAGGTCCATGGAGGTTTTAGGACATGTTCATCCAGGTACATGATAAAATGAGTTCCATTTAGGTTGACTGGTCAAAAGGTAGTTTTGAGGCCATAAAAAGAAGTGTTCAGTAAAGTGAGCATAACTTGAGCTACAATTAGAATTTTGAGATGATTAAAAAAGTGTTGGAAATAGGACTCAAAGATATTTCTGGTGATATGATTTTTTTCTCATGATGAGGATTTTTTTTGAGGTTTCCAGTTCAATATTTGGACAATAAGGTTATTGCCAGTGCAGGACAAGATGTGTTTTGATGAACATTTTGAGTTGATTGAAGCATGAGACGGATTAGGTGATGCTTGATATTACCTAGAATGTGAAGAGGGATGAATTGGGCATCCACAATAATCCATTATATGTATTTAAGGTTTATATAAATGTTTTTATGAGATAATATTTTGAAAACAAATGTTTGGGAAGGTTGATTTGTTGAAGACAAAAGTGGCCTTGGTTTGAGCAGGTGGTTGATTAAAGGATTATAAATTTCTTAAAAATGTTCTACATGTTTTGATATTTATATAATTTGGTTACATGGCATGGTTTTGTTGAGTTGGAGTGATTTGGTGGCACAATGAAGTTTCCAGGATATTGAAGGGTGTAGGAAACATCTGTTTTGAGAAATACAAATAGTATTGGGCCCATTAAACGAAATGATTGGATTAGTTGAGATAAATTGCAACCATGTATAGATGTTAAATGTTATTTTAATCATGGATGGTTGTTTTTGGGTTATGAATAAGCATGGTTTTCGAATGAGGGGCATCTTTTGTCATTCCAATGCAAGGGTTTTTGGGGTTTTTGGCGCATGGATGAAGTTTTTTTTGTAGTCCGACCTATATGGGTCAATTGTGAATGTTCCTAGTGATTCTTATGGTTATTTTTATTCTCTTTTGGTATTCAAGTGGAGGGAAATTGACCCTCTTCTGAATTTGAATCAGGCGAGGCTATAAACATGATTTTTAAGGTACAATGGTGCTAATATTTTAGAACCCATTTAATATTATATTGAAGAACCCTTTTCTACAAATAAAAAACCCTTGGGACTAGCCTATAACCCCTATAATTTCATTCTAGGCTTGTTGATGGTTGAGTCTTCATGTGGTGGATTTGAGAAAAGAAAAGATGGTGATGTTTCTTTGAGAACGAGTTGAAGAAGGAGGGAAAATTTGGATCCTTGTGTTTAGATTCTATCTTCATTTCATATTGATATTATTTGTGGGTTTTAGATATGATATTGAGTTGTAATAATTTTTGAAATATTATATCTTCATATGTATTCATGAGACAAGGGTGATTGTGTTGAGAGCTCATGATTGTATCTTGTTGATCATTGTTGAAGACATTAATCATTATAATCTGATTTGAATATCAATAGAAGTGTGTTGATCTGATTTGGTTGTTAATATACATGGTTTTGATTTTTTCTTGTGATTCTTGCATTGATTTTATTTCATTACGAAGAACATATGATTTAATGTGTATGCTTCATGAGATTGTGTGTTTAGGGTTTGCATAAGTGAGAATGTTTTATTGGGGAGTAATTCACCCCCCTCTCTATCCTTTTCACCTCCAACATACAGGATCACATATTTCTCCTTATATTATTCTCTTATGGACATTACCTCCCTCTCCTATAGGTGTTATTTTTCTATTATAGTATCTTTTCCATTTCCTTGTTTGTGTTCACTTACATACATTGTGTACTTGATATTTTTCAAAATAACATGACTAAAACATGTGGATTTTGAAAACTTGACATCTCTTGTTTCACATATCTCACCTTTATTTGATACTATATCATGCTATCATGTTTTTTCATTCTTCTTTCATGAATACTTCATTATGAGTGTATATTATTACCTACTTTATTTCATTTATTCTTTCCTATGTGCCTTTATTTTCTTGTGACACTATGGGTGTCTCATGTTTGTGGCATCATGCCTATATTAGTTATTATTTATTTCTCTTTTTTGTAGACTTACAGACTTTGATTGTCTTGTGACATTGAGGGTATCCCATGTTTACAGGATGTACACCTTTTGTGTGATGATTTTCTATTTATTACATCTGATTTCACTATTTTTGTATATCCATGAATTTAGACTACTTTTATTATCCAATATATGGTTTTTTTTATCAATTACTATCATTATTTTCTTTTGATCCATGGTTTCCACCATGCCTAAACACCTTCATTTTTGCAAGTGCATGTTATTCTAGGCGGTCACCACTTCAAACACTCTACACCCTACTATAGTTTCTCATACATCTGACATATCCTTCATTATCACATATCTATTTCTTTTGAGCCACATGCTCAACATGGTTTTCACACATGGCTCAAAATGTGGGCATCTATTTGGGTTCATTTATAGATTTTTAGTCTAAATAGAAACAATTATGGGTATACACACAAGTATAGATAGAGTACCGGCACTCATTAAATATATTCAAACATAGAAATTCAACAAATATTCACAGGTTCATAATCATATAATTTTTTCAAGACCATCTGGTATGGTTATGAACCTCCTAGATGTTTTTTCCTAGGGAAAGAAAAATACATTTTATTAGTAGATTTTGATTTTCAGTATATATTATTCATCTAAGAAACAACTGGAAAACAACAGATCTCGTTCCAACCCCACATGTTCCATGTTGGTCTAAATCTATCTCAAAACCACCCAAACATTTAATAAAAGATCCTACAACCCCCTAATACCTAATAGAGTAATCATGCGATGGGGATAAATAGATACTAAAAATTGAGATAGTTCAAATTTAGATTAGAAATTGGGCCTTGTCCCCCCAGTACTCCATATCCATATCTATATATGGGATGGGGCCATCTCTCTATCTGATGGATATGGGGATGGGGATGGGAGGAGGGGGACCTCTAGAGGTTTATGAGTCACTCTCCTACTCCGTGACTTCATTCTCAAGTTTTTGACATAGCTTCAGAACCAATTCACTCATTTCATATCAGTATATGGGGCATGAAATAGTTCACTCCTTTCCATGGCATTTTAGTTATTACTACCATTTCATGGATCTTGGGGGCACATTTCTCCTTTGTTATCAACATTTTAGTACATTTCAGTTTCTAATCAACTTCTATTTAGTTTTTATCAGTTGTGTGCTATATGGGGAGTGTTTAGGGGAACATATCCTATTTTGTATTGTATTTTCTTGTTTAAAAAATTGGGTCTAGATCCATTTGTAACAATGTGAACCATGGGGTTAGGGAAGGTATAAAAACATATAAGGTCTTTATAGGTATTCATTCCTCTTCTCTCACATTCAAAGGGGGATATATCATATTTTTTGAATAAATTTGATCCACGGTCTTCTTCCTTCACAGGGGTGAATTTGTACCTATTTCTTAATTTTTCATATCTATGTTGGGTTGCATACACATAACACTCTCGTATCTCCATGGCATGAATTGTGTAATGATCACCCCCAACCCTTCATAAAATTCAGCAATAAAAATATCCAAGAACAAGAAAAAGATAATGTTCTCTTATTCCCTAAGTCAAATAGGTGCATTCCTTCTTTGTTTACATATTTTCATTTCACTTATATGAAAATGCAAGTGTTTCACATTACAAGTTATAGTAGAGTTAAAGTGCAATTCTTTACCATGGAAATTGACTACACTTTATGTTGCATGTTTTATCATGGAACATGCCAACAACAAGAACAACATGGAAAAATATAAAATAAATATTCAAGCAAAGACAAATTGTGTTTTCTTGGCTCAAAAATCTGTCGCTTGGGAAGATTTATGGATAGACAAGGCAACAGTGTGCAGGGCATAGCCCCTCTTTGAGTCAGCAAAGCAAAATTGGTTTATTGCTATTCTACCAGTAGGAATCTATGCAAGTCTCACAATATTCTGCCTTCGGGGGTTTGGGATCTCATCCCACTAGGGTTATTTCCAACTGCGAAAAGAAAGGAATGAAAAAGAGGATGAAGAAAGATCAGGTCCGAAGGGAGAAAAGAAATGAATTCCAAAGCAGAAAGGTCAGAAGGTTTATGTTTTGGGATTGGTAGTAAACAGAGCCAAACCTACTTGCATAAATGAACAAAGCAATACTGATGAATAAATGACAATAAAATAGAAGTAGATCCAATAGAATAAACACACAGATCTAACGTAAGAAAGATCTAATGCAAATAACACATGTATTCAGCACAAAGTCTAAATATTGTATTAATATTTCCTTCTGTTACAAAAAGCTCAAAGTCTTTTCTCCTCACTTCTATTTTTCATCTGAAAGATATCCACTGCTCAAATATAACAAGTATTTGAGTATTTATAGAAGAAGGAGAAGGAGGAAGGCAAAAAGGAACCAACCACCTATTTACATAAAATATACAAAATATCTACAACAATATCTCAAAGTCATGTTGACTTTTGACAACTTGATGGATGACATCATCCCATGGTGTAACATGGATGATGTCATCATTTGTGCCAACATACTTTAGACATTTTACAAAAAGAAAGTTGAAGGAGAGAGAGAAGAAGAAAAAGAATTCATTCATCATCGTCATCCTGCAGCCGAAAGGGGGTATCCTACTTCTGCTGCTGCTTAGGTGATGAGATGTGGAATTGGGCATGGTATTCCATGAAATTGCTGAGCATGGGCTCTAGTTGATCCTAGGAAGGATCCTTGTGTCGCTCGCTGATCGCCTCGCAAGTCTCCCACTCGTCTATGAGCTTCTCTGGGAGTTTGGAATATTATTTCTCTACTTCTATTAGGAATATGATGAAATCCCGACAGGCCAGCAGGTTATTGATGGATTCCGTGTCAAAAGTGACCTCTGGCCCCAGCCCTTGTGAAACGATCTCCTTGAAGATCTAAATAGTTTCATCAACTTTCCTTAAGGCGAAAGGAGTAAGTAACCATGGAGACATGTTGAGAATGATTTGTTCCATTTGGTGCATCATGTCCAGTGATTCTTCCTTTACCTTATCGATCTTTTCAAGGATGAATTCCAGTTGATCCATCCAGTAATCTAGAGTGGAAAGGATTTTATTGAGGGCCTTGGGATGACCGAAAACGCTAAACTTGACCAGATCTTTGATTGAACAGTAGAACATTCTTTGAAAGGTCTCATGCTGCACCCTAGCATGGTCCAACTCTTCTGATATGGGTCCTACTAATGCCTGGAGTTATTTGTTCACCTTGTTGATGTTTAGGTACAAATCGATGAACTTGGTGATTACGCGTTCACTGTCCTTGAGGATCTGGCTCCTCCAAGCAGAAACTGCCAGGCCCTGCTCGCCGATCTTTGCATATTCATCAATTTTATCCTGATTCAGAGGCTCAAGAGTCTCGGTGGCAGTTGTGGGAGGCACACTACCCATCTTCTGTAAGGCATAGAGCAGATGTTTATTTTGCTCTTTCAGTAGCCTTTTCTCTTCTTTTGCTTCTTGAAGCTTCTTGCAGAGGGCATCGATTGCAGATAGGGCCTCTCCCTGAAGGATTTCAGAAGACGTCCCCATTGTGACTTGAGTCACTGTGTAATCTGTCGAGGACAGATCCTTTTTATCCTTCAGAGGATTGGGGTACGTGATCTCCATTACCCTCTCTCCCGAAGCACTCTGAGAAGAGCGTGTGATGGGATTTTTCTTCTTTACCCCTTTTGACTGGATCACGGAGAAGTCCATCGGTGCGATGGGAACTTTCCTTTTCTGCTGACTTAGGTGCTGGGAGATCCAAGTTGGAATTATGGGAAAAGGACCAGAAACAGAGAAGGGGGCAGCTGCAGTAGTAGAAGGGAAAAACGTGGAGACACTTGGAGGCGGCATCGAGAGGGAGGCCGAGGAAGTGCTCACAGGAGGAAGAGATATTGCAAGAGAGGAAGACGTAGGAAGGGAAGGGAACTCAGAGATGAGGGAAGAAATGGAGGGGGACAGGTCCGTGAGAGAAGAGAAGATAGATGAAGAAGCAGGAGGAACAGTAGAAGAAGGGGGAGAGGACACGACCAAAGGAATGGTCGCTTGGGTCACCTGAGGAGGGGAAAGAGGGGAAGGAGAAGGAATAGAAGGGACCTCAGTTGTTAAAGTAGTGGCGAAATCCTGAGTGGATGGGCCTATTGGGACATCTTCGGCTATTTCTTTCTCTGGGGAAGCCAGAGTTACAACTTGTTCGGGTGCAGCGGAAGGACTTACAGGAGCTTCCTCTTGGGTGGTGCTAGATTCACCCTCTTTGCCTTTTCCTTTGCCCTTTGGCTGTTGTTTGGCATGAGGAGATGCGCTGCCCAATGGAGAGGTTGTGAAATCGACCCCAAGGTAGATGAGTCCGTTCATTCAGCACCAATGCTCTGTTCTACGCAGAGTTTCTTTGACCCTTTCCTCAATTGTCTGAGGTGCTTTGGTTCTATCAATTAACGCAAAAGGCCAATTGTCCCCACCTGTGTCAAGATACACTTGATCCACTTCCTCCTCAGTAGTTTGGTAGCCTTTGGGGACGATGGCTACCCCGTACTGGATGATTTCTGCTAAGGCCAAGTGAGAATGATCCTTCCTCCTGAGCTCAACCTCGTGATATATGTCGATGTAGATATCTTCGATCTGAGGGATGTGGATCGGATCGAGCTTATCCCTTGGCAGATAATTTCTCGGGTCGAAGGTGGGCCTTGCTAGGAAATCATGTTTCAGATTCAGCAGCTTCACTTCTGCAAACAAATCTTTTGCCTTGTTGGTGAGTGAGACACGTATATCTACCCACTGTTAGGGGGAAAGGAGTTCCACCCTTCTTTCATTTTAGGCACTTTTCGTGATAAGTAACAAGCTGCCTCGACAGCTCCAATAGGATCAATTTGGGCCCGACATAACTTGGTAGTCTAGTCAGTTCCCCCAAGAAATTGACTGCCCTTAGATAGGTAAACGTGGGGAATTGAGTGAACAGGCCCCCCCACTTCTCAGTAGCTGCTACTATGCTCTTGGTCATTCGACCGTGAGTCATATTCGACCTCAACAGGCAGATGATGAAGTAGAAGAAGTAGTTTTCTAGATGTGTTCCAAAAATAAATTTTAAATCTATGCCACAACATTGCAGATCAACAAGTATAATGATGTGGCGCAGATTTAAAATTTCTTTTTGGTTGTACTTGCTGATTTTCTAGTTTTTCTGACAAAAACCAGCAGCATGTACTTTTCTAAATATTTAAATTTTATCCCTTATTTGAAAACCGATTGCAGTTTAATGACAAAGAACAACGAGGATAAAATGACAGTGAAGATTAGTAAGCTGATTTTCGGATCTAAAGTTGACTTTTTCAAGAGTTTGAAAATTTCGGTAAACAGTCAAAAACTCAGATCTACGGAAAAATACATATTTTTATAAAAAATCAGCAAACTAAAGATCTACAACTAGGCCAGATCTATGGATCTTAGAAGAAAATTTTCAATTTGGAGAACTTTTGCAAAAATTTGGATTTTTAACAAAAAGTTAAAGTTTGCAAACAGGTAGTGATTTTCTTGGTTTTTCCAATTTTTAAAGATACCACTATCATAGATCTGATAGATCTGTTCGTTCCCCAGCGGAGTCGCCAAAAACTGTTGGCCTCGAAATCTGTCACTTTGGGCAGATTTATGGATAGACGAGGCAACAGTTGTGTAGGGCATAGCCCCTCTTTGAGTCAGCAAAGTGAAATTGGTTTATTTCTATTCTACCAGCAGGAATCTATGCAAGTCTCACAATTATTCTTCCTTTGGGGGTTTGGATCTCATCCGAGTAGGGTTCTTTCCAACTGCGAAAGAAAGGAATGAAAGAGAGGATGAAGAAAGATCGGGTCTGAAGGGAGAAAGAAACGAATTCCAAAGCAGCAAGGTTAGAAGGTTTATGTTTGGGATTGGTAGTAAACAGAGCCAAACCTACTTGCATAACGAACAAAGCAATACTAATGAATAAATGACAATAAAATAGAAGTAGATCCAACAAATAAACACACAGATCTAACGTAAGAAAGATCTAATGCAAATAACACATGTATTCAGCACAAAGTCTAAATATTGTATTAATATTTCCTTCTGTTACAAAAAGCTCAAAGTCTTCTCCTCCCTCTATTTTCATCGGAAAAGATATCCCATCTCAATACAAACAAGTCTTGAGTCTTATAGAGAAGGAGAAGGAGGAAGGCCAAAAAAAGGAAAACCAACCACATTAATAAACTATACCCAAATATCTTTACAACACTATCTCAACGTCATGTTGAATTTTGACAACTTGTGGATGGCCTCCTCCCCTGGTTGCAACATGGATGATGTCCTCATTTGTGCCACATGACTTTAGAATTAACAAAATAAAGTGAGGAGCGAGCAGAGAGAGAGAAAAGAAACAAGAATTCATTCCTCATTTCATCCTTGTGGACGAATGGGGGTATCTTGTTTCTGCTGCTGCTCAGGTGACGAGATGTGAACGTGGGCACGGTATTCCCTGAACTTGCTGACATGGGATCTAGGCTCGGACCAGGAGGTCCTCCACGGGGGACGCGGGGTGTGTGTCACTCCATGAGCGACCTCGCCACAGGGCGGCCTCCCAGCTCGTTTGTCTATGAGGAGTTCTCTGGGATAGCGTTTGGAATATTCTTCTCTGCTTTGTCACATTAGGAATTTGATGAAATCCCGGACAGGCCCGTAGTTATTGATGCGATGGATTCAGTGTCAAAAGTGACCTATGGCCCTAGCCCTTTGAAACGATTCTCTTGAAAGATCGCATAGTTTTCATCAACCTTGCCTTAAGGCAAAAAGAAAGAGTAAGTAACCTTGGAGGACCATGTTGAGAATGATTTGTTCAGTTGGGGATATCGCGTCCAGGGCTTCTCTTTACCTTACGATTTTTCAAGGATGATTTACAGTTGATCCATCCCGTAATTAGCGTGGAAAGGATGTTATTAAGGGCCCTGGGATGGAAGTGAAAATGATGTACTTGACCGATCTTTGACTGAACAGTCAAACATTCTTGAAAGGGTCACGCTAAGCCTAGCTAGTGAAAGCTTCTTCTTTGATTATGGGTACTGCTAAACGCCTGGAGTTCTTTCATCACCTTGTTGATTTGTAGGTACAATTAGTTGAACTTGGCGATATTGATTCACCGTCCTTGGGATCTGGCCTCCTCCACGTGTGCCCCTGCAGGCCAAGGCTTGACGATCTTTGCATATTCTATCAATTGTATCCTGACTCGGGATCAAGAGTCTCGACGCAGTGTTGTGGGAGGTGAATTCCATTCTTTTGTAAGGCATGGAGCAGACTGGTATTGTGCTCTTCAGTAGCTTTTCTCTTATTCGTTTCTTGAAGCTTCTTGCAAGGGCGTCGACTGCAGATAGGCCTCTCCGTGAAGGCTTTCAGAAGACATCCCCATTGTGACTGAGTCAGTGTATATGGCCGAGGCAAGATGCCTTTTATCACGTCAGAGGATGGGGTAGCGATCTCATTACCCTCTCTCCCGAAGCACTATGAGAAGAGCGTCTAGTGGTTGTGATGGATTTTTCTTTTTACCCCTTTTGACGGGATCCGGAGAAGTCAATCAGGGCGATGGGAACTTTCCTTTTTTGCTAACATTAGGTGCTGGAGATCCAAGTTGGGACTTATGGAGAAGGACCTAGAAACAGAGAAGGGGGCAGCTGCAATAGTAGAGGGAAAACGTGGAGACACTTGGAGGCGCATCGAGAGGGAGGCTGAGGAAGTGCTCCACAGGAGAAGAGACTATTGCAGGAGAGGAAGATGTAGGAAAGGGAAGGGAACTCAGAGATGAGGGAAGAAATTGGAGGGGGAACAGGTCCGTGAGAGAGAAGAGAAGATAGATGAAGAAGTAGGAGGAACGTAGAAGACAGGGGGAGAGGACAAGACCAAAGGAATGGTCGATTGGGTCACCTGAGGAGGGGAAAGAGGGGAAGGAGAAGGAATAGAAGGGACCTCAGTTGTTATAGCAGTGGCGACATCCTGAGCGGATGGCCTATTGGGACATCTTCGGCTATTTCTTTCTCGGGGAAGCCAAAGTTACAACTTGTTTGGGTTGTAGTGGAAGGAGGACTTACAGGAGCTTCCTCTTGGGTGGTGCTAGATTCACCCTCTTTGCCTTTTCCTTTGCCCTTTGGCTGTTGTTTGGCATGAGGAGATGCGCTGCCCAATGGAGAGGTTGTGAAATCGACCCCAAGGTAGATGAGTCCGTTCATTCAGCACCAATGCTCTGTTCTACGCAGAGTTTCTTTGACCCTTTCCTCAATTGTCTGAGGTGCTTTGGTTCTATCAATTAACGCAAAGGCCAATTGTCCCCACCTGTGTCAAGCTACACTTGATCCACTTCCTCCTCAGTAGTTTGGTAGCCTTTGGGGACGATGGCTACCCCGTACTGGATGATTTCTGCTAAGGCCAAGTGAGAATGATCCTTCCTCCTGAGCTCAACCTCGTGATATATGTCGATGTAGATATCTTCGATCTGAGGGATGTGGATCGGATCGAGCTTAGCCCTTGGCAGATAATTTCTCGGGTCGAAGGTGGGCCTTGCTAGGAAATCATGTTTCAGATTCAGCAGCTTCACTTCTGCAAACAAATCTTTTGCCTTGTGGTGAGTGAGACACGTATATCTACCCACTGTTAGGGGGAAAGGAGTTCCACCCTTCTTTCATTTTAGGCACTTTTCGTGATAAGTAACAAGCTGCCTCGACAGCTCCAATAGGATCAATTTGGGCCCGACATAACTTGGTAGTCTAGTCAGTTCCCCCAAGAAATTGACTTGCCCTTAGATAGGTAAACGTGGGGAATTGAGTGAACAGGCCCCCCCCCCTTCTCAGTAGCTGCTACTATGCTCTTGGTCATTCGACCGTGAGTCATATTCGACCTCAACAGGCAGATGATGAAGTAGAAGAACGTAGTTTTTCTAGATGTGTTCCAAAAATAAATTTTAAATCTATGCCACAAATTGCAGATCAACAAGTATAATGATGTGGCGCAGATTTAAAATTTCTTTTTGGTGTGTACTGCTGATTTTCTAGTTTTTCTGACAAAAACCAGCAGCATGTACTTTTCTAAATATTTAAATTTTATCCCTTATTTGAAAACCGATTGCAGTTTAATGACAAAGAACAACGAGGATAAAATGACAGTGAAGATTAGTAAGCTGATTTTCGGATCTAAAGTTGACTTTTTCAAAGAGTTTGAAAATTTCGGTAAACAGTCAAAAACTCAGATCTACGGAAAAATACATATTTTTATAAAAAATCAGCAAACTAAAGATCTACAACTAGGCCAGATCTATGGATCTTAGAAGAAAATTTTCAATTTGGAGAACTTTTGCAAAAATTTGGATTTTTAACAAAAAGTTAAAGTTTGCAAACAGGTAGTGATTTTCTTGGTTTTTCCAATTTTTAAAGATACCACTATCATAGATCTGATAGATCTGTTCGTTCCCCAGCGGAGTCGCCAAAAACTGTTGGCTCGAAAATCTGTCACTTGGGCAGATTTATGGATAGACGAGGCAACAGTGTGTAGGGCATAGCCCCTCTTTGAGTCAGCAAAGTGAAATTGGTTTATTTCTATTCTACCAGCAGGAATCTATGCAAGTCTCACAATATTCTTCCTTTGGGGGTTTGGGATCTCATCCGAGTAGGGTTATTTCCAACTGCGAAAAGAAAGGAATGAAAGAGAGGATGAAGAAAGATCGGGTCTGAAGGGAGAAAAGAAAAGAATTCCAAAGCAGCAAGGTTAGAAGGTTTATGTTTTGGGATTGGTAGTAAACAGAGCCAAACCTACTTGCATAAACGAACAAAGCAATACTAATGAATAAATGACAATAAAATAGAAGTAGATCCAACAAAATAAACACACAGATCTAACGTAAGAAAGATCTAATGCAAATAACACATGTATTCAGCACAAAGTCTAAATATTGTATTAATATTTCCTTCTGTTACAAAAAGCTCAAAGTCTTTTCTCCTCACTTCTATTTTTCATCTGAAAGATATCCAATACTCAAATACAACAAGTATTTGAGTATTTATAGAAGAAGGAGAAGGAGGAAGGCAAAAAGGAACCAACCACCTATTTACATAAAATATACAAAATATCTACAACAATATCTCAAAGTCATGTTGAATTTTGACAACTTGATGGATGGCATCATCCCATGGTGCAACATGGATGATGTCATCATTTGTGCCAACATACTTTAGACATTTTACAAAAATAAAGTTGAAGGAGAGAGAGAAGAAGAAAAAGAATTCATTCATCATTGTCATCCTGTGGCCGAATGGGGGTATCTTGTTTCTGCTGCTGCTCAGGTGACGAGATGTGGAATTGGGCACGGTATTCCATGAACTTGCTGATCATGGGATCTAGTTGATCCTGGGAAGGATCCTTGTGTCACTCCCTGATCGCCTCGCAAGTCTCCCGCTCTTCTATGAGCTTCTCTGGGAGTTTGGAATATTCTTTCTCTGCTTCTATTAGGAATTTGATGAAATCCCGACAGGCCAGTAGGTTATTGATGGATTCCGTGTCAAAAGTGACCTCTGGCCCTAGCCCTTGTGAAACGATCTCCTTGAAGATATGAATAGTTTCATCAACTTTCCTTAAGGCAAAAGAAAGAGTAAGTAACCTTGGAGACATGTTGAGAATGATTTGTTCCATTTGGTGCATCGCGTCCAGGGCTTCTTCCTTTACCTTATCGATCTTTTCAAGGATGAATTCCAGTTGATCCATCCAGTAATCTAGAGTGGAAAGGATTTTATTAAGGGCCCTGGGATGAGTGAAAATGATGAACTTGACCAGATCTTTGACTGAACAGTCAAACATTCTTTGAAAGGTCTCACGCTACAGCCTAGCATAGTCCAGCTCTTCTGATATGGGTCCTGCTAACGCCTGGAGTTCTTTATTCACCTTGTTGATTTTTAGGTACAAATTAGTGAACTTGGCGATTATGCATTCACTGTCCTTGAGGATCTGGCTCCTCCAAGTGGAAACTGCCAGGCCCTGCTTGCCGATCTTTGCATATTCATCAATTTTATCCTGACTCAGAGGCTCAAGAGTCTCGACGGCAGTTGTGGGAGGTGCATTTCCCATCTTTTGTAAGGCATGGAGCAGATGTTTATTTTGCTCTTTCAGTAGCCTTTTCTCTTCTTTCGCTTCTTGAAGCTTCTTGCAGAGGGCGTCGACTGCAGATAGGGCCTCTCCTTGAAGGCTTTCAGAAGACATCCCCATTGTGACTTGAGTCACTGTGTAATATGTCGAGGACAGATCCTTTTTATCCTTCAGAGGATTGGGGTACGCGATCTCCATTACCCTCTCTCCCGAAGCACTCTGAGAAGAGCGTGTGATGGGATTTTTCTTCTTTACCCCTTTTGACGGGATCACGGAGAAGTCCATCAGTGCGATGGGAACTTTCCTTTTTTGCTAACTTAGGTGCTGGGAGATCCAAGTTGGACTTATGGGAGAAGGACTAGAAACAGAGAAGGGGGCAGCTGCAATAGTAGAAGGGAAAAACGTGGAGACACTTGGAGGCAGCATCGAGAGGGAGGCTGAGGAAGTGCTCACAGGAGGAAGAGATATTGCAGGAGAGGAAGATGTAGGAAGGGAAGGGAACTCAGAGATGAGGGAAGAAATGGAGGGGGACAGGTCCGTGAGAGAAGAGAAGATAGATGAAGAAGTAGGAGGAACAGTAGAAGAAGGGGGAAGAGGACAAGACCAAAGGAATGGTCGCTTGGGTCACCTGAGGAGGGGAAAGAGGGGAAGGAGAAGGAATAGAAGGGACCTCAGTTGTTATAGCAGTGGCGACATCCTGAGCGGATGGGCCTATTGGGACATCTTCGGCTATTTCTTTCTCTGGGGAAGCCAAAGTTACAACTTGTTTGGGTGTAGTGGAAGGAGGACTTATAGGAGATTCCTCTTGGGTGGTGCTGGATTCACCCTCTTTGCCTTTTCCTTTGCCCTTTAGCTGTTGTTTAGCCTGAGGAGGTGTGCTGCCCAACAGAGAGGTTGTGAAATCGACCCCGAGGTAGATGAGTCCGTTCATTCGGCACCAATTCTCTGTTCTACGTAGAGTTTCTTCGACCCTTCCCTCAATTTTCTGAGGTGCTTTTGTTCTATCAATTAATGCAAAAGGCCAATCATCCCTACCTGTGTCAAGATAAACTTGATCTACCTCCTCCTCAGTAGTTTGGTAGCCTTTGGGGATGATGGCTACCCCATACTGGATGATTTATACTAAGGCCAAGCGAGAATGATCCTTCATCCTGAGCTCAACCTCGTGATATATGTCGTCAATGTAGATATCTTTGATCTGAAGGATGTGGATCAGATCAAGCTTAGCCCTTGGCAAACAATTTCTCGGGTCGAAGGTGGGCCTTGCCGGGAAATCATGTTTTAGATTCAGCAGCTCCAGTTCTGTAAACATATCTTTTGCCTTGTGGTGAGTGAGACACGTATATCTACCCACTGTTAGGGGGAAAGGAGTTCCACCCTTCTTTCTTTTTAGGCACTTTTCGTGATAAGTAACAAGCTGCCTCAATAGCTCCAACAAGATCAATTTGGGCCCGGCATACCTTGGCAGTCTAGTCGGTTCCCCTAAGAAATTGACTTCCCTTAAATAGGTAAATGTGGGTAATTGAGTGAACAGGGACCCCCACTTCTCAGTAGCTGCTACTATGCTCTTGGTCGTTCGATCGTGAGTCATATTCGACCTCAATAGGTAGATGATGAAGTAGAAGAATGCATCGTACATCTTTGTGAATTGAGGGATGCTATTTTCCAGCTTCAGCTCTTGATAGTATTCATAGATTTTAACTTGGGGCCAAACCCCGCACCGCATCAAAGCTGGATAGTCCCTTTCTAAAGCTACAGCATAGACCACGTAGGAGTTCATATAGAACCTCCCCATTGTGTTGAGTTGTTGTAGCTGCTCAGAGATTGTGCTACTTATAATTTCTACCCATTCAAAGCGTTGATCGGGCAAATTTTTGTTCATTTTCTCAAGGTACCGCAACATCCACTTGTGAAAATAATGGGCGTTAGGAAGCCCGAAAACTCTGCTCAGGAACGTAATTGTGTCACTGAGTTCCTCTAAAAATTCACTGCGATGAATGACTTGTGGCCACCGAGTCACTACTTTTTTGTTCTTGAGATAAACTTCATTCATCAGCTGCATGCACTGGTCTTCATTGTCATCCCAGGCCTTGATGCAATCTTGTTGGCTAATAGCCACAAAGTGCTGGTGATGAGGAATTCCGAGCATTATCTCAAAGTGGCGGGAAGTGAGGTTAATTATAACCTTGCCCTTCTCACCATGGACACATCTTGTGTCTTTTTTGTAGCATCGGGCTACCACCATCATAAATTCATTATTTATGGCACTGACTGGGATCCCACCAGCAAGGTGCAGGGCACTGCCTATCAGCTTGTCCATCCATGGACTTCTCATGATCCTCTGGGTTCTGGCCTAGAATTCCTCCATATCAATATGACCCAGCTCTGAGTCTCTGATGTCTAGGTCACACTCTGCTTGGGACTCAGGAATTCTGACCCTCTGATACTTATACTTCATTTCTTCTTCTGTGAGCTTAGCCTTGCCTTTAGATTTGATAGGTTTCTTGCTTGATGTTGACATATGTTCTTTTGAACTAGTTGCTGATCTGCAAGAATAAGAAGTGAAACCCAATGCAAGAAAGCCATGTCAGCTGTCTAATTTTTCATTGAAATGTTGATAGAAGAAAGAGTTAGCAATTTAAAGGCCTCAGGGCGCAGGGCGCATGAATGCTACAGTTTACAGGGCTAAATAGTAAGGCGCACAAGAAAGGGCTGTTGCAGGGGATAAATCAGGTCCAAAGGGCGCACGGTGCATGGACACTGCAGGGTGCATTCTTTGTTGTTGTAAGCACAAGTGCGCCTGCGCCATATGTATGCATTTTGAAGGGCGCATGGATTCTTTATGTTACACGGGAACAGGATGCGCCCGTGGCGCATATATCTTTCATGTTGCATGGAACTTCGGTGCGCCAGAGGCACATATAAGATTTGTGTAACATATGCTTTTTGTGTGCTTAAGGGAACTTGGTGCGGTGCATGGAAGGAATACACAACATGATGTTGTTGCAATGAGGGATGTGCCAGCGCCGTTTAGAGCTTTGCACTTGGCACGGATTTAGCTGGTGTTGCACATATACAGGGTGCGCCAATGGACGTAGATTTTAGTGATGCAACAAATGAATTTGGTGCGTCATGAGGGGGTGCGAGGAAAGTTTTTGTAACAAACTAAATCAGTGCGCCTTGAGGGCGCAACTTTTCACGATGCAGCAGGTAGGGAATGTGCGCCATTGGTGTGACTTCTCTTTGTGTAACAGGGGCGACAAATGCGCCATTGGCGCAACTGTTCTTCATGTTGCAGGGTGTGCCAATGCGCCAAAGGAGAATAAAAATACAGTTTTCTTTTCAAGCATCAGTTCTCTTTCTGAGGGGTCTACATATGGTTTAGATTGACCTTAGGGTTGTTTAGGTGATGGAAATGGCTTTAAACAAAAGGTTTTCAAGCTATCATTTCAGGGCAGAGCTTCCTCTACCAGCAGATCTGGAAAGAGGGGGAAGATCATGGGGGAGAAAGGAAAAGACAGCAAGGAAGGTGGGGAGTCCATGTTTTGACAGATTTCAATCTTTCCAGTCCAATCTGTACTAAGAAGTAGCTAAAAACCACAAACACGAAGTGCACAAAAGAAAGAAGACCCCTTACCTGGAATTTATAATGAAGAAAAGTGTAAATGGGTCCACAAAGCAACTCGAAAGTGATAGGGTTGGTGCGCAGACAGGTACAGAGAAAATCACGTGATTTACGTTGGTGATAATGAAAGTGCAGATGCGCCTATTTATAGGCTAGGAAGCAATAAATGCGCCACCAACTTTTCAAGTGGTGCACCAAAAGAGTTGTTGACACAAGAAAACATGTGCCCTTTGGCGCACCAAAAAACTTTCCAATACGATAATATGTGCGCCTATGGCACACTGAAAGTGGTGTCGACAGAGGAATATGTGCGCCCTTTGCGCACCAAAAAGGGGCGCAATAAAAGATATGTTGATAGGAAGGCACACACACCTTGGCGCATGCAGGAAAGACTCAACATAGAGAGGCACACCAAAACACCTGTTGACACAAGAAAACATGCGCCAAAGGCTTTAAAGGGGGCGCATGAATATTTGATGTTGCACAGTCATTATATGCACCCACCCAAAAAAGACCAAAAACGGCTAAGTCTGGAAAACTAGATTTCCCGGGAAGGGATTTTGCAACGTTTTGAATGCAAGAAATCCCTGACAAGGGATCGGAACAAAACTTTCGGTATGGTTATCTGTAAAATTTCCCTTGCTAATTTTACGGGATAACATGTTTACACACATAGGTATATTTTACTTTAAACATGAAATTTTCATTTCATACTTAAAGGAAAGGGGAAAATTATAGACACACATATTCAAAAATTTACACTTTGATGACACTTGATTTGATAATGCACTCTTGTTATAATAAATACCATATCTTTACTCCCACTTAGTACTTTTTAAGGTTTATTATTTATCTTGTTTTTCCTTGCAAACTGACATGTTAACAAACTATGAGAATATAATTCATCAAATCCAAAATTAAACATCAGTTACAAGATCCAAACTTCATTTTATATTTTTTCTATCCCTAATAAGGGTCATGTATTTTTTTGGGAGCTTGTATCTAGTCTTGTCCGACTTGTATGGTCTTGGGCCGACATATCCTACAACTATTATTTCAAATTGGCATATTTTTTGGGTCTTATACTTCATTTGCATCAACCTTTCTTCGATAAATATCCTATAGAACCCTATATAAGAAATTAAACATTACCTAATTTTCTAAAGTAGAAATTCTATGGAAATGTACTGATACACCCACACTTTTAAAAGGAACTTCTAACTCCTTAATTATTACAATAACACATCCACGATCATTAGGGTAATACCCACATCAGGTCTCAATCTTCTTATCATGTCAAGAAAAAATTCTCTCTCATTTGTAAGAAATAAAATATCCTCATCTAACTATTTTATCAAGAATCTAATCCAAAACAAGCATTGTTAAAAAATTTACCAAATCTGTTTGATCTATCTAGAAATCACATGTTAGGTGGAGAAAGAAAGGATTTTTAAGGCCTCTTAAGAGTAGAGATAAAATTGGTGGTGCATGAGGGTTACCAAAACCAACATAATGTTTATTTATCATGACTCTTCATCCATGGGTAGGGTTTGAGATGATGTTCAACATGCTCAGAGAGCTTTGTTGCATGATTAACAACTAGGGTTTAATAGCGACAGATAAATCCAAGAAATTAACCACCATATAAAATTATAGAAATAGAAGCAGAGTAGATCCAAGACCATACAAAAGGGGCTAAATTATATGATACAGTCCTAATAGAATAGTAAGGACCTAACCTAGGGTGGTTTCTAGTTACAATCTCAGTTCCAAATCTTTTCTAGGTTAATATCTTTCTATTATAGCATTGCACAATCTCAGAACTTCCCAGGATCCTCTGTACCAAGCTAAGTTCACTCATTCCTTTTTGTTTTCAAGTTTATAACTTGTATTGAATGATTTATAATGCTATTTTGGATATTACATAATTAATATTGGAAGTTAATTAATCAAAATAGCCAGTTACACCTAATCTACACCCATTTAGTGTAAATCTGAGTTCACTAAATCAAATTTAGATTAGTAAACCATATATGAACTAATCTAAAAAAGGGTGTAAACAACACCACTTTCTCCATAATATTTAATCTTAACCACACAGATAACTACTTCAATTTCCTCCACTTTATTTTGGAATTTAGTTTGCATAATTGGAAAATGAATCTTACTACACAGTCCCTCCACAAACCATGATACTTTGCTTAGTTCATTGAAATTGAAGCTAGTTTTATTCATGACATCAAAAAATCTCATATCATATTCCATGAGAGACTCCACTAATTTCTATTTAATTTCCTTCAAGTCACGACTAGTATCAAATACATACTTCTTTATTTTAAATTTTTTTGTGAATGCACTACACACGTCCTTTAGAGTTTTTGTTCTCACATTTCTAGAGTATATAAATTATAAAGATATTCCATGTAGGCCCCCTATGAGTTTTCACTTCTTTTTTTGGAAGCACAGATATTGAGAGGGGGGTGAATCAATCTTACAAAAACTTTTACTTCATTTAGCATGTCATAGATTCATCATTCAAATTAACCATTCATCATACATAACCAGGTGTGAGATTATTAAGTTTGTTACAAACATCCATAAAAGAAAAAGACAAGAGAGAACATAATAACACAATATATGAAGTGGGAAAACCCTGAGGGGAATAAAACCCACTGAAACCTCTACTAATATTACTCATAAAAAATGACTTGTAAGAATATTACACGTCAAAAAATATTTTTTAGTGAGGCACCAACCCCACAAGGAGCACCAACCCATAATTTAGTAGGAAATAAATCCTACAAGGAGGCTATAACCCCCTAAGGTGAGATAAAACAAAATCAACCACTTGAAAGGAAATATCACTAAATAATGTTACTCCCACAATTGATTGTGATCTCAATTTCAGCTCCTCTCTCTCAAAATCTTCTCAAACCTCCCTCTCTTCTTATTCACTCAAATCTGGTCCATCTTTGCTGATTAGGTATAATGACCTTAGACACATGATCTTAAACTATTCTCTTCTCATCACACCTCTTCTTTTCTCTATCCTTGTCCCCTATTTACTTCTCTACTTCCTCCTCTATCTTTCTCACATCCACATAGTCTCAACACACTCAAATGAGCTATTACACTAGTATTATATACATGTCACTAGATTATTACACCTCTAGGTTGGCCATGACCATATAAGTTGGTATTAAAAACATTAAAACATATCAAAAAAATCATATAAATCACACTAAGAGACCCTAATAGTTTAGAAAGGGTCACACTATCAAGAACAAGTTTAAGACATCTTAATTAGGCCTAAAACACCAGCCTACACCTCCAACGAATGGACTATGATCTTAAAGGAAAAATTATAAATTTATCAAGGCACAAAAAATAACACACGAGTTATGGAAAAACTCTCAGCATTACCAAAAAACACAAGAAGCTTTGCATAAGTTATCTTCACAATGAAACTCACCAAGAAATAAGCCACTCAAACAAGGTCTTTAAGCACCAAAATATCAGTCCTAGAAAACAATAAAATTCACATAGAAAAAATCATCATCAAGGCTCAAGTATCATATAAATGGAAAGGTATATGAGTTTAATATCTGTTAAAACTTACTTAATTCATAAAATCATAGCAGAAGGCTTCGAGTCAACTCGATCTCTAAAATAGGTCAAAACTGCCAACAATGGCTCAAGAACCAGTCTTGAGAGAAGCATGCTCCATCACCTCAAACTTAACTTACAATCTCAAAAAAATCTTGAAACAAATCAATGGAACCCTGATACATTTTCTCAATCACTAAAATGCATATTTCATGTGGAGGAAAACACACTAGCACACCTAATCCAACTGACCTTTTTGGTAAGCCTTATATAGATAATTAGGCCACTAGGGTTTCAACATGAAACCACATAATCATACCATTCCAAGAGCTCAAACACATCATAATATGTGTTAAAAATCTATTCATAACCAAAAACCATAGCTATAATATGCAAAACAACTCATCTCAACTCAAACCTCCATGATTAGGTTTGAGCCCTTAACGCCAAAAGTGGTAGGGAAACTTTGGATACCTATATATTTGAATTTACTCATTGTACATAATTGAAAATTTACATGGCCACTTATAGAATATCCCAAGGATTATGGAACAATTCAATTATTTTTATGAAGCTTCTATCTCTGCCTTGAAACTACAAATCTCCACAAAACTATGGTTTTTCTCCTACTTCCTGAAATAGTTGGATCATGAAAACACCGCAAAAATGAGCCCTGGTTAATATTATTCAACTGCAATGCATAAAATTTTCTTTCCCAGATAATTTGGATACCATGCAATGTATTTATTCCATATATCTCAACTATAAGGGTTTCAATAGGGTTTAAGGCTAGTTTGACTTCTTAACGATTATTCATAAAGATAGGACAAAAAAATTAACTAACTATTTTTTCAAAACCCCTCTAGACTCAATGTAAAAACATCCCCTAGATCCTCAATCTCCCATGTAGAACCCATATGTGTGGGTGTGAAAAATAACTTCACCATCTAACTTGAAATTTCCTTCTTAAGAACTCAATTTTTCCAAAAACATCATAACATGTAAAATATTCATTATACCAACATGAAATTTTACCTCAAGCATCATGATAAACTTTAAAATGTGTCCCAACTATCATTTGTCCTCAAATTATTATGAAAATATCTAATCACTAAGACTAACTTGTGTCTACATGCCTTGTTCTCAAGACACTTACTTCAAAAGACCTTGTAAAAACATCAAATATCTGAATACTGACATGGAACTACTCCTTCATATGTTATGCCATGTAAAAAAACACCTACAATGATCTTATCATACTACCCTACTCCATAATTCATGTCACCATGCCAAACCACATGCACTAGGTCTAGGAATAGGCCTAGAACGACCTGAATTAACACATACTTCACATGAACTGACATTAATGACCTCTTATAGACTCATTGACACCTCTTACACACCATTATAACCATGAAATACCTCATACTAACCTTTGGAACTCATACCATGACCATAAATTATTACACCTAGCTTTCTTGGCTTTTCACCAAAACAACATGATTTGACATTATCAATCAACCTTCATGCTTGACTATAAATGACACCTCATGGATACTCTTATGACACCTAGAATCCCTTTTTCATCAATGTCATTTGAAATCAATATAAACACCATAGAAACAATAGCCAACACTTCGTGTTATCATCTTTTACCCCCTTTACTCCCCAATGGATTTTTGAAAGCTATTATATAATACTTGTGACTAGAAATCCCATCGTATGGCTGCAAGCTTGTATAGCTATTACAATAATGAGCCATCTTTTATCTTATTCCCAACTAATGTACATGGGATGAATTTTTGTACTGGTATAACTTGGGGTATGAGTTATATTCAAGTGCACACTTTTTTTATTGGTATTCACAATTGTATTTATACTAGCCTTACTCGATTATGGCTTCTCTTCTTTTGATTATTCAGATTCTAAAAAGCTAATGTTGTATTTTGGGTGCATAAAACTATTTCTACTACACCTCCCACTCTTTTCAAAATTTCCCCTAAATTTAGGCATATGTGACTGTGGCTACACAATAATAGATCTAATTCCTTAGAAATTTATTTTATTCCTATCTCTTCAACTATTGTATGCAATACGTTCTATGCTATAGATGGTTGGCTTAATGTTCTTCAAAAAATTAAAAAAATTTCAAACTTCTCCAAGTTGTTTAGACAATCCCATGTAATCAATTCTTTATCTGGCTCAAAGGGAAATATATTCTAGAAGATGGGTACTATCATTTTCTATGGACCTTTATGGATCTAGTCTATTTTCTTCAATGGAGACTACATTTTATTTATCTTCACAATACCATGGATTCCATGATGGTTTCTTTTGGTTTAACACCAAATGATTCATGAATCCACTTCTAGCTAGTTATAGTGTTCTACATTCAACATCTTTATTTGGTTCCTTAATTTCCTTCTCAGCTTCACAATCAAGGTCTATGACTCTTTGCGCACCCTCTCAATCACTTTGGATTTTCCTTTGGTAATCTATTTTGTTTATCTAGAAGTATATTTTTCTCCTTCTTCATCCAATTTCCCTACTCTACTTCTACTCACACTTGGTTTCATTTTCCCATTATAAATACTTGCAATTCCCCATCTATTGCATTGTTTGGATTCTCTCTGCATTCTTTCAATTCTCCTCTTTGATCCTTTTCAAACCCTTTAAGAACCATCCTTAATTCTATAACTTTCCCTTTCATATTCCTCTTTAAGATTACATCCCTTTGGAACCTACCAGACAAATCCATACTGTAAGGAATTGGAAATAGGCCCCTTTCCATAGCTAAAATCCTAACTAATAAAAGAAGTTTTCTAAAATACTTTCCTTGAAATCAAAAAATAAAATATGTTTCATTAAAATAAAAAGAACAAAAAATTTGAAAAAAAAACTGAGTTACATACTTGTTAATTGCAGTTTCCATCCAATGATCTAAACACAAGTCCATGGAAAATACAACTTGCATAATGCTTTAATTTTTTCCTCCATATATTTTTATTCCTCTTTATAGTTTAGCTGGTTAGGATAATCAACTCTCACCCAATATACCTAGGTTCATCTCTCACCAAAAGAACCATTATTAGTAGAGGTCATTGCATCATAGTGCTAGGAGGTGCAAGAAGTTGTAGTCTAGACTAACTCATTTTTTCCATTAAGAAATTATAAATATAAGTAGCAAGAGTTAATTCATAATTGTGCAATAGCTATAGATAGGTCATCATTCAAAGAAGAGAAATACAATGACTGGGAATATGTATAGTAAATAAATAGGAATGTTTGTTATTGAATCCAAACATAGACGCGCTTCATAATGGAACTTAAAGGAATCAAGATGAATTGTATTAGGATCCAAGATCAACATTTTTCATACTACACTTACATAGTTATATACAAAAATAGGTGACTATTGAATTACCAATACCTTCTTCTTCATTTCATAGAAAAGATGCTATTCACATTCTCTATTTATCCTAAGAGATCACTATAGATTGTACACTTTTTCTTATCTACATTATACATATACATTATGATTTTGGAATCATAATTATTCCTTCATCAGATGAATACCCATGCTTCCTTCATCAGAAGAATGTATTCTATAATCCTAGAGAAGACACACAATGCATATTAGGTCACCAAAACAATATGTAATCATCAAATGATCCCAAGGAATCCACTCTCCTTTTTTCTATTTTGGAAATATCATTTGATAATCACTCATTCTTCTTGGATGAATTTTTAGGCGTGATAGTTTCATCTGCAAACCCTTCACCTTCTGATTAACAACCTGATAAACACATATGGTTACCTTTATTTACAATTAGTTCTAGCACACCTCTATGACTTTTATTAGATTTTGGATTGAAAACCATGATTTCTTCCTTCTTGGCCTTGTAAACATATTTTGAAATATTGATTGAGCTTGACTCTCCTTTTACTAGATTTTATTATTTTGGTTTTGTCTCCTTTACAACATCAACACTTTTTACCTTCTTATCATGCTTTGGTTCTTGAGATCTTGTACTCTGTATATCAGACTTAGAATAAATTTTCTTGACCTCATATAATTGATCAACATACTTGAATGTCATAGTTGTACCTTATTCTTCTTTGGAATATATTATAGTAAACATTTCTTTGTCTTAAATTATCTTACCTTTATCATCCTTCTTGCTTTGACAAACTCTTGTTATATGAACCGATTCATGACAAGTGTACCAAATAGGATTCTTCTTTCCTCTCGACTAAAATGAGCTTAGATTCTAGCTACAATAAATGGATTTTTGACCATACTCATAACATGAATAACAATTTACTTTAAAAGATCTTTCATAATTCCATGAGTAGCTATCCCTTGAGAACCTTCTTTTGCAATCTCTATATCTATGACCAAATTCATTGTATGAATAAAAATATAAATTGAAAGAATGACTATATCTTATTAAATTGGATTGTATAATAGGGTTAAAATTATGCGATTCAGTCTTCTTGATCTCATTCATGCCTTCTTGAGAACTTGGACGACCATTTTTGTCTACAAAATTTTCAATGTGTTCTCTTTTGAAGCCTAAAATAGTCTTGTCACTAACTACCATCTCATTGTTCAACATATCCTCTAGGGATTTAGATATCTTCTATAATATTCCATACATCTTTGACCTTCTAGATATGATTCTTCTAAACTATGATTTCAAGGAACTCAACTCACCTACATACTTAAGGAAAGCTTCTTCTTTGACCCTTAGGGGTTTTTTCACACTCTCAACTTGAGATTATAAATCTTTGATTGCTTGACCATGCTCAACTTCCACATCAATAATTTGTTCTTGTAATAAAAAAACCAGGGACTTTGTAATTTCATACTTCCTTCTTAAAATATTAGCTGATTTTTCCATTGTGCTTCAATGAGCTCCTTCAAGATGTTGAAATTATTTCATAAGGACATAGCTCTGACACAAATTTTTGAAAGAACAGAGAATAAGAGGGGGTGAATCATTATTATAATTTTTTTTACTTAAATTACCATGTCATACATTCATCATTCATAACCATGTGTGAGATTATTAAGTGTTTTACAACCATCAATAAGTGCAAAAGACAAGACCGAATACAATAACACCAGATATGAAGTGGAAAAATCTCAAGGGGAAGAAAAAATAGTAAAATATATGCTAATATTATTCATAACAAAGGACTTACAATAATATTAAACATCAAACAATATTTTTTTAGTGAGGCACGAACCTCGCAAGGAGCACCAACCCCTAGTTTAGTAGGACACCAATCCTACAAGGAGTATACAACCCCCTAAGTTGATTAAGAACTAACTAAACCACCTCAAATGAAATATAAATGAAGATATGTTTCTCCCATAATTGATTGTGATATCAAGATCATCTATTCTCTCTCAAAATCTTCTCAAACTGCCCTTTGTTCTTACTTGCTCAAATTTGTTCCTTCTCTATTAATTAGGTCTAATGACCTTACACACCTAATTTTAAACTATTATCATCTCATCAAACCTATTCTTGAATAAATAATTGACCCATTTTTACTTCTCTACTTCCTCCTCTAGCTTGTTCACATCCAGTTAGTCTCAACACATTCAAATGGGCCATTACACTAGCCTTACATACATGTCACTAGATTATTACACATCTAGGTCGGACATGACCATATAGGTCGGTCTTACAAAATGAAAAAATATCAAAAAAATCATATAAATCACACAAAGAGACCCAAGTATGTTGAAAAGGGTCACACCATCAAGAACAAGCTCAAGACATCCTAATTAGGCCTAAAACATAAGCATACTCTTCCAATGAATGGATTGCGATCTTCAAGACCACATTAAAACTTTTTCAAGGCACCAAAAACTCCACAAAAGTTAGGGATAACATATTAGAATCACAAATAAAAAAAATAAGCTCTGCATCAGTTATCTCCACCATGAAACTCACTAAGAACCCAACCACTCAAACAAGGACCTCAAGCACCCAGAAATCAATCCCAGAAAACAAACAAATTCACATAGAAAAACAAATCATTAAGACTCAAGTATCATATAAATGGAAATTTATATGAATTTAATATTTGGAAAAACTCACTTCATTTATCAATTCATAGCACAATACCTCCAATTAGCTCAATTTTTGAAACAGGTAAAAACTAACAATAAGGGCTCAAGAACCAGTCTTGAGAGAAACATGATCTATCACCTCAATATTCACTTATAGGCTCAAAAAAATATTTAAACACATCGATGGAACCATAATACACTTTCTAAATAAATAAAATTAATGTCATGTGGAGGACAATACGCTAGCACACCTAATCCAACTGACCTTGTTATAAAGCTTGATAGGGATAATTAGGCCACTAGATTTTCAACATGAAACAACCTCATCATACCATTCCAAGAGATAAAAAAAACATACCATGTGTCAAAAATCTATTCATGACCAAAAACAACAAATATAATATGCAAAACAACTCATCTCAACTCAATCCTCTCATGACTAGGTTTTAGCCCTTAAGGCCAAAAGAAGTAGGGAAACTTTGGAGACATGTATCATTAAATTTCCTCATTTTACCTATCTAAAAATTTCCATGGCCACTTAGAGCATCTCCCAAGGAATATATAACAATTCACATATTTTCATGAAGCTTCCATCTCATCCTTGAAACTTAAATCTCCACAAAACTAGGGTTTTTCTCCTACTTCCTGAAACAACTAAATCATGAAACCACCACCAAAATGATCCTTGGAGAATCCTCTTCAACCTTGATGCATAAAATTTTATTTCCCAAATAATTTTGACACTATAAACCTCATTTCTTACATATCACTCTCCTATGAGGGTTTTAATAGGGTTTAAGACTAGTCTGACTTCTTAACAATTGTTCATAAAGATGGGAAGACCAAATTAACTCATTATTTTTGCAAAACAATCTAGAATAAATGAAAATCCATCCCCCAATTCCTTAGGATCCCATGTAAAACCCACATGTGTGGGTCAGTAAAAGAACTTCACCATCGAGCTGGAAATTACCTTCTTAAGAACTCAATTTTTCCAAATACATCATAACATGCAAAACCTTCATAACACCAACTTGAAATTTGAATTGAAGAATCATGATAACCTCCAAAAACTGTCCCAAGTATCATTCATAATAAAATTCTTTTGCAAATCTCCAATCACTAAGACTCACCTTTATCTACATGCCTTGTTCTTAAGACACTGGCTTCAAAGGAACTTGAAACAACATCAAACCTCTGAATACTGACCTGAAAATACTCCTACATATGCTATGCTATGTAAAAATACACCTACAATGCTAATATCATACTTTCCTACTACATACTTCTTGTCACCATGCCAAACCACATACACTAGGTCTAGGAATAGGCCTATAATGACTTGACTTAGCACATAATTCACATGAACTGACCATAATGACCTCTTATAGACTCATAATCACCTCTTACACACCATTATAGCCAC
Organism: Taxus chinensis; assembly: GCA_019776745.2. Lineage (NCBI taxonomy): Eukaryota > Viridiplantae > Streptophyta > Pinopsida > Cupressales > Taxaceae > Taxus > Taxus chinensis. Next base: position 123,300,644 of record CM034150.1, read on the forward strand.
GAAATACTTCATAACAACATTTGGAACTCATACCATGACCATACATGCTTGCACCTAGCTTGCTTGGCTATGCACCAAGACACCATAACAAGACAACATGATTGGACACTATCAATCAACCTTCATGCTTGACTATGAATGCCACCTCATGGAGAATATTATGACACCTATACTCCCTTTTCCATCAATGACATTTGACATCAATGAAAACACAATAAACACAATTTCCAACAATTTGTGTTATGATCTTTTACTCCCTTTACTCCCCAATGAATTTATAATGTTATCATATAATGATTGTGATTAGAAAACCCTCATATGGCTGAAAGCTTGTATAGGCATTAGGATACTGAGACATCTTTCCTCTTATCCCCAACTAACTTCTTGAATTATTTTTTTCTCTGGTATAGCTTGGGGTATGAGTTATATTCAAGTGCATGCTTTGTTGATTGGTATTCACACATGTATTCATACCAATCTTACTCGATTATGGATTCTCTTCTTTTGATTATTCAGATTTTTAAAAGCTAAGTTGTATTTTTGGATCATAAAACTATTTCTACTTCACTCCCCACTCTTTTCATATTTTACCCTAAATATAGGCATATGTGACCGGTGGCTACACAATAATAGATCTACTTCCTTGAAAATTTATTATCTTCCTATCTCTTCACCTCTAGTATGCAATACAGTCTATACTATAGATGGTTGGTTTAATGTTCTTCAAAATTCTTAAAAAATTTCAATTTTCTCCAAGTTGTTTAAACAATCCCATGTAATCAATTCTTTATCTGGCTCAAAGGGAAATATATTCTATAAGATGGGTACTATCATTTTCTATATACCTTTACGGATTTGGTATATTTTCTTCAATGTAGACTACATTTTATTTATCTTCACAATACCATAGATTCCATGATGGTTTCTCTGGGTTTAACACCAACTGCTTCATGAATCTACTTCTAGCTAGTTATATTGTTCTACCTTCAACATCTTTATTTGGTTCCCTAATTTCCTTCTCAACTTTACAATCAATGTTTTTTACTCTTTGCACACTCTTTCAATCAATTTGGATTTTCCTTTGGTAATATATTTGGTTTATCTACGATTATAGTTTCCTCCATCTTCGGCCACTTTCCCTACTCTACTTCTACTCACACTTGGTTTCATCTTCTCCTTATAAATACTTGAAATTCCCCATTTATTGCATTGTTTGGATTATCTCTATAATATTTCAATTATCCTCTTTGATCCTTTTCGGAGCCTTTAAGAAGCCTCCTTAGTTCTATAAATTCCCCTTTCATCTTCCTATTATAAGATTACATCCCTTTGGCACCTACCCGACTACTCCATAGTGCATGAAATTGGCACTAGGCTCTTTTCCATAGCTAAAGTCCTAACTAAAAAAGGAATTTGTGTAAAATGCTTTCCTTATAATAAAAAAAAGAAATGTGCTTCAGTAAAATCAAAAGAAGAAATTTTTTGATAACAAACTAAGTTACATACTTGTTAATTGTAGTTTCCATCCAATGATCTAAACATGCGTCCATAGAACATAGAACTTGCATAATGCTTCAATTTTGTCCTCAATCCATTTGTATTCCACTTTATGGTCTAGTTGGTCAGGATAATCAACTATCACCCAAGATACCTGGGTTCATCTCTCAACAATGGAACCATTATTAGCAGAGGTCATTGGATCATAGTGCCAGGATGTGCAAGAAGTTGTAGTCTAGACTAACTCATTATTTTCATTAAGAAATTAAAAATATAAGTAGCAAGATTAAAAACACAATTGTGTAATATATATAAATAGGTCGTCATTCAATTAATATAAATATGATGATCAAGAATATGTGTAATCAATAAATAGGAATGTTTATTATTGAATCAAAACATAGACATGCTTCATAATGAAACCTAAATGAATAAAGATGAAATTATATTAGGATCCAAGATGAACCATTTTCATACCACACTTACATAGTCATATACAAAATTAGGTGACTATTGAACTACCAATCCATTCTTCTTCATTTCATACAAAAAAAGGCTCTTCAGTTCCTCTATTTATCATAAGAGAGCATTATAGCTTCTATAATTTTTCTTATCTACATTATACATATACATGATGATTTTGCAATCATGAAAAATACATTCATGTTATCTTTTTAATACTTTTTACACCATAACACCCTTATTCATGGGGATCACTATAATCCCACAACACATGTGGCATATTCCAAGTCTAAGTCTCTATTGTTAGATGGGTTTGACCATTTCCCTTTTGATAATGTCATAGTGTATATCTTTCTTGTTATAAAAATATGCTAAAATATAAAAAACATTCAAATAAGCACAAAAACATTCAAATATTTTCAAATACAAAATTAAGACCTATATATGACTTAATTTTCTAGCTTTTCACTTTACATATGTTATTTTTCACATATTTTGATAGCATATTTTATATATATTCTTTATACACGATAGGGGGCGAATGAATAAATATATATAGGACCCAACACCAACGTCTATATATGTCAGGTTAGTGTAGATAGATAGAAATGTATAGATAGTATTGATGAATAGGTCACCTATATACCTACCTATCTTTCTATCTGGGCCTAATCGGGAGTAACTGATGTGAGTGAGCCCTATATCTATAAATCATTTATACACGTGTGTTCATGAGGTATCTTAATATTGATGCAAGACACACTAGATTATACATAATGACAAGTGTAGTTTATCTTATTGTCCTTATTAATTTAGGTACATCTTCTACATTATTCAATTAATTTTATTTCAATATAGTTATTTTCATTTCCTCATTATGCTCAATTAATTATATTGTAAAATATTATATTTGAAGGGCTTATATGACTAATCAAGTGGCTTGTGCAGTAATAACTTACCTTTCTCTATATTCCTCATCTACTACTTGTTGTATTCACTTGCTTAATTACTTGTATACGTGTATTAATGTATGTATCTGATGGCCTTTGTTATTTGTGTCTTTGTCACACTTTGGTATCCATTTTTGTAGATATTTACATTTTTCATGACTAATATACATGACATTGATTTTTTACTTAAAGGTTTGATTTCTATGTGTTTTCTTCTATACACAATTACCTTTGTGCCTGTTTCTTGTTTTCTTTCTTCATGTGTCATGGTTTCCACCATGCACATCCTTTTTGGAACATGGTCTTCTTTCTAGCTACCCAATTTCGAATATTAGATACATCTAATATGGATACACATCACTTATTTTGAGGTGAGATTTATTTTTGCACATTTCACTTTCCTCAAAAGAGGGGGCATTGAGTGGGGTTCATTACTAAGATATATATAATAAAAAATCAGAATTAAATAACTTAGTGACACATGTTATAGATACTCAAGAAGAAAATTATATATATATAATATATATAACAAGAACAAATTTTACACAAGGGAAAATGTCTAATAGGGACAAAATCGCCAAATGTTATGGTCTAAGATGGAAAATTTCATCTTGGGGGTAGATCCTATGTAGATTACAAAATTTTTAGGTTCTCACACATAGTTACAGGCTTTTAATGTAAGATTAAAAAAATATTACATATTTTAGAGAAATTTCTATTGCATTTTGACATATAATGCGGGGATTTGAGTACTTGATTAATTTTTTAGATTCCAAGGGACTAGGGGAAGAGAAAGAAGCATGAAAATGGGAAAATCCTACACTAAAAGAGGTGAGAGAACTAAGAAAAGGGGTGGAAATAATCTACTGAGGGAAAAGGGAAAGGGAAAATGGAGAAGGATGAGGCCATATAACTTGATAATAATTTAAATATAAGGTATAAGGGAATGGTCCTTGTCCTGATTTTAAATATATTTATAATTACACATCAGAGAATCATAGGGATATGACATGGTGGGGCATGAGATTAATCATTCCATGTTGAATTTTTGTTATTTTTCACCTGCACATAAATCCATCTATAGAGGTGTCATTTTTGGGATAAGGATAATATCAATGTGAATAGAAAACCTTGTGACAATCTTTTTCTCACTTTGTTTTGGAGAATATCAGGATGAATATGAAACCCTATGGTAACCTTCCTTCTTTCGTGGTTCTTAGGAAAAAATTGTAATGGAACCTTTTGGTGATGGGTCAAGAAACACTCAACTCCAATGTGGCTATGATATCTCCTTCAACAAAAATTGGGGAATGATCATCCCCAATCCTTCAATAAATCATTTGAAGTATGAGAGCTTATACTTTGGAAAATAAAATAGGTCCATTCCTTCCATAATTTTGTCTCCTTACTTTACTAAATTTACAAATTACTAATATATTTTCAAATCTAAGTTAAATTTCAATTATTTTATATACATTGACTACCCTTTATGTCACAGGTTTTGTTTTCACCAAAAAACAACACCCTCTGATTTGTCATGTAGTTTTGGATGAGCAATCAATGTTTTTGGGTAACATGGGATTGTCTCTCAAGTTGTGGGACTTGCTACTTGAGACAAACCTACATAAAAAGCTAGTTCCTATACCTAATCCTATTTCTAAACTACTCCTAAGGAAGGAAATGAAGATATCTAACCCTATTATATGATTCCAAGGGACTAGGGGAAGAGAAAGAAGCATGAAAATGGGAAAATCCTACACTAAAAGAGGTGAGAGAACTAAGAAAAGGGGTGGAAATAATCTACTGAGGGAAAAGGGAAAGGGAAAATGGAGAAGGATGAGGCCAGAAAGAAGTGACATAGACCCAAGAATTCATTCACCATCTATTCTCCATGAAACACACCAAAATAAACCTACAAGTGAGAAATACATGCACAAAATACCACAACAAGAATGAAGAGGAAAGGAAATGTAATAAAACACAAGTTAGGGTTAAGAAAACACTGATTTTAATTACTTTCAAGGTATGCACAAACCATTAAATTTGAAGAAGGCACAAGAAAAATTACCAAATCTAAAATGAAGGCTTGTGACTCATATCTAATAAAAAAAAATTTGGAATATTTTCTTTACATTTTAGAACACCCCCACAAATGAGAGGTTTTTTACAATATATAGAAGAAGAGAGAGAAAAAAAGGAAACTCATATTTATGCCTCTACCCACAAAAAACATGCATTAAATACCTTAAAATAGGTATGGGTAACCTTAAAATACCATTCCCCCATGATGTATTACTTGTGGAGGAAGAAATGGGCACCATACCTCATTAAATCTGGTTGTTAGACTGCCTGGAACTGCATCTTTAAATGTTGAGAAAATTTTCTTCCTTTTATCCCACTCACTCTCACCCAACTCAATATTTTAGGTTTCCAAGGTGTAGAGGATGAAAATATCTTTCCAATGATATAAAATTTGTCAAATTTGGATTATTTGGGAAATATTTATGCCCATGTGGATCCAAGGAGGTCGGGGAGGAACACGGATTCCCTGGGCGCTTCCACAGTCTGCAATTAAATATTTTTCTCCTTTGGCTTGTGGATGGGACGGGGTTATGGAGAATTGGGTAAATGAGGGGACTAGTTTTACTTTTTCATTTGCTTACCACACCCCCAAGTTATTGCATATCCTTCTGTCTCCGCAACACATCATCATTTCCTTATCCTTTGGCTCACCAACCCATGCGGGGAACCAATATCTTGTGGGAACTTGTTCCACCCATCCTTGGTTCTCATGTACCCCTTCTACTCTACACTACACCACCAACTACTCACTTTTATTTGTTCTTTGTAGCTCAATAACCAGATTTGATGAAGTATGATACACATTCCTTCTCTTGCAAGAAAAGTATCATTGGGGAATGGTCTTGTAAGGGTGCCCATACCTATTTTTATAAATTTTATGCATGTTGGTGGTGGTTGAAAGGGGGGATACAATTTCTCTCTTTCCTCTCTCTCTCTCTCTCATCTTTTAAATATTGTAAAAATATCTCATTTATGGGGGAGGATGTTCTAAAATATAAAGAAACCTTCTCAAAATTGTTTCTAAGAAGCTCTGAGTTTTAAGCCTTCATTTGGGCTTGTCAATGTGTTCTTGTGCCTTCTTCTTCACATGTAATGTAATGTGCATACTTTGAAAGAAATAAAACCTTTTTTTTGGTGTTTCTCAACTCTAACTTATATCTCGTTACATTTCCTCACCTCTCCATTCTTGTGGTTTTATTTTGTGCATATATTTCTCACTTGCAGGTTCATTTTGTTGTGTTTCATGAAGAATATATGGTGAATGAAGTCTTGGGTCTATGTAACTTCTGTCTGGCCTCTCCCTTCTCTATTTCCATCTCCTTTTTACCTCATTAGAGTATCTCTAGCCCTTTTCTTGGTGTTATCACCTATTTTAGTGTAGGATTTTCCCATTTTCATGAATCTTTCTCTTCCCCTGGTCCTTTGGAATCATAGAATATGGTTAGATAGTTACATTTCCTTCCTTAGGAGTATTTTAGCATTAGGATCTTAGGTAGAGGAACCAACATTTTTTGGATGTTTGTCTCAAGTAGAAAGTCCCAAAATTTGAGAGACAATCCCATGTTACCCAAAAACATTGATTGCTCATCCATACATACATGACAAATGACAGGGTGTTATTTTTTGGTGATAACAAGTTTCATTAAGGAGTGTGCCAAAACTCAAGTGGGATCAACAACTTCGAGAAAACACAAATATTATGTGTACAAACCCAAGTATATTTTATTGTAAGCATGTAAAATCCATTTCATGCTTAAGGTTTTGGGGTGGGGGTGGTAGGGATTTAGAAATTGAAATTTGGAAATAAAAATATTGTCTTTACAATTAAATAATGACTTATGCACACATTCCAATCTTGTGTGACTTATCCTTGATATATCTCTTTCTTGACTTTCTTATATATTCACATTATGCAGTCACTTATAGAACCACTTGCAATAATTAAAAAACTAGTTGTAATAATTCACAACAATATACTATCCCTAAGAATCTCTCACCTAGAATATTGCAAATTCCCTTAGACTAATTGTTTCAAACCATTTGGATGGGACAAAATAGTACCACGTTCTTGGCCCATATGGTCATGTCTCCTGCCACCTAACAATTATTTTTCTAAATTGATATATTTTCATATGTTGTTTCATATCTCCTAGGTTGGCCTTAATAAAAATTCAAATCTACAAATGCCTATAAAAGAAAGTCTAACTCAATTATTTACCTCAAATTCCATCACCTAAACCTTTCAAGAAAAATCATTGAAAAATGCATTCCTAAATCATTCCAAGCTCTCCTAACTTCCATAAAATTAGCAACAAAACCTAGGAGCAAACACTACATATGAATGTGAAGAACTCCAAAATAGGTTTAAGAGTGAAGCTTCTCATTATAAATACCTTCAAATAAAAACCAAACATGTCTTAATAGTTTCAAGCCATTGTTTCTCATTATCAAGTGATCTATTTTATAAAGTAGTTGCATCCATATCAATATACAATGCTAGATAGAGAAATACATGTGGTTTGAGGCCTCTTTGGATTAGTTACAATGTTGGTAGCACATGGGTACTTCAACCCAAACACTAACCTTTTTGTAGGATATCCTACCCATGGTTAGGGTTAAAGGTGTTTCACATCATACATAGTGTTTCAATGCAAATTTCATCACATAGTGTCACATCCACTACAGAGCACCAAGCTCCAGGATAAGTCATACAATCCCATACCAACTTTTTCCATAGCTACAGTTCCAAAGATGAAACTCCTCTAGGTCATTTCCAATATGTACATTCACCATGCACTACCAGATCACATCTTTGTATCTATTTTTAGCTAGCTGCACCCCTATTTTGGTATTTTAAGGTACTATACTATCATTACATATTATAAATTAATTTGGAGATATATTTTAATCTATACATTATTTTTTATTAATTAATTTAAATATACTAAATGATGTTAACCCTTATTTCCATTAATAAATAAGAACCAAATATCAACACAAAAAACTTATTTATCTATTTAGGGTGTAATCATGTTTCTATTTAAGGGTCATGAATCTCTATAATATGACCTACATTTGAGACCCAACTAAAGATGGTGAACCATTTTAGAATCTAATGAAATCAGGTTTTGCAAACATTTTGAATTTTGTGACCTTTTCATAGAAGGATGTAGAGAAACCGAGACAAGGGAAAAAAGGGGAGGCATAAGACACAATATTAATAAAAATGGGTTGGTGCACATTTTTTAACATTTATGGTGACTCAAAGGGGGCATATAGATGTTATATGTAGAGATGAAACACCTTAATCATTAATTAGGCCTAAGATTTTGTGTGAAATAATTACAAACCTTGGAAACCTCTTTAATTCCATTGTTATATCTTCATTCCTTCCTGGGTATGTCTCTACAACATGCAACTACTTGGGTAGATCCGAAAATATATTTACAAAATAAAAACACATAAATACTCCAAAGGGATCATCTAGGTTGTGTATATAAAATTATTATGCACATATAAACCTACTTTATTCCTACTCTAACAAATATCCAAATTTAATTTACACAATACTGCTAACTAGATGAGAGAAGTAGTAGTTGTTTCTAATGTTTTTTCATAAGAAGATAAGGAAGATACAAATTGTAATCCTTTTGGGGTTACCTCATTTTTTGAAATTATCCAATACATATATGTTTCTCCTTTGCAACTTTCACTAAGGGTCCTCACATTTAGGCACATCCTCACGCTCTTATGTCAGCATACTAGGAGGGACTTATTTTATTGTAGACACCTAAAATTGGTTACCCAATGTGGTGTCCCCTGGGTTCGCTCATATCCTCGGGTAACCCGGAGCACCTTTATATCACCACTGCTCCCTTAGGGTATTAATTAAGTATGTAATTAAAAAACCTATCCTAATTTTATCTTACTCCATTATATTTCACTCATGTATAATTAAATATTAACTATTTAACTATACCTTTTACATTTATTCCAACTACTTATTTATCTCATATCATTTCCCAACCTCCCATACAATTATTAGCCGTTCATCCCACCTTTTTCTCCCTTCCTAAGACCGGGAAGTGGGATTTTTCTCGTATTTGAGTCGAAGGGATAATATTCTTATCCTTCCAATTCATTTCTTTTTCCCACTTTGGGATTTTGTTCCCTGATCGGCGCCGACTGTTTCTCGATCGATGCCAATTTTTCGGAGCGACACAAATTTTATATCGGTCGGTGCCGACTATAAATTTATGACCTGAGATCCTCTTTGGTTAGATCCAAAAGAATTGGTTACCTAGAGATTACTTTTGTTTGAGCAATTAAAGAGATTATCAGAGAAAGAGAATGAGTTTTGTGTAGTTTAATCCCTGTGAAGTGTATTGTTACTCTGTCCGCGTGTCCACAACTCTTGTGAGTCTCCATAGCTCCCCTAGTCATCATCTGTCATCAATCAAGCATTTTTCAGATATTCCCCTTTGTTAGTTTCTATAATTTCCTTTCAGTCAACGCTGACCCAGTCTGTTCGAATTTGATTAGTCTTCAATCAATGACGGTTTACCCAAATTGGCACCGATAAGGATTTTCTTTGGTTTCTGGGTTAGAATCCATCAATTTCTGCCTCAGATCCCCTTTTCCTGTCTTCAATCTGTGCTTTTTGATCAATCTTTAGTAATCTGGGCTTACATTTAATCAATTTTAGCTTAGTTTTCTCTCTTCTTTTACTCTCTGGCCTTCTGTCTGCCTGTGTGTGCAATCGATGCTGATTCCATCTGAATCGACACTGACTCAAATAATCAACGCTGATCACTATCTGATCGACACCGACCAACGTGTAGAAAAGTACATAATTCAGGTAACATAATTTCATTTTTGTTTTTATAGTTTCCTTAGATTTCTTTCAATTTTTGCTACAGTTTTTATATCCTGTTTATTGTTTTTAATCAAAAAACCTAAACATTAATTTACATATTTCATCATGTATGTTTTTACTCTTGATTGAAAATGTGAACTGACATCCGCTGAGGAAGCTCATTGCTTCCTAGACCCACTTTCTGGGCAGTTCACCCATATATCGTCTAACGTCATCTTTTTCTGCCAAGGATTTGTGCATCGCAGGTTTCTTGGATCTACTTTACAGGATTGCTCGTGTGCACCCGTCTTGTCTCCATCAACATTCTTTCCATCTACGTCTTCGGATCTTATCCAATCTATTAGGTATCGATTTCATTTGAGTTTTTCAGGGTTTTTGTGTTTAGTGTGGTGCATTAACTTGGATTGGTAACAATCGTGGAAATTCTTGATCTACATATTGGCACGCCCAGTGGGACCAACCAAAGTCCCCTATTGGTAAGTTCATTTCTTTTCCAGTTTTGAGCTTTTGTTCTTTTTCCTCACTGATTTTCATCAGTTTTCCTTAAGCATTTCCTTTCTTTATTTTGGTCTTGTTTCTTTCGTTTACAATTTGCAAAGTCAAAATTATTTCTTTCTTGCATGTCTAGATTCCCATTTCCATTTCTAATATTAGTAAATCTTTCATTTGATTTCAAAGTTGCACTTTTTGATTTATCTCTTGGTGCAAAATTGTCATTTTCTTGAAAGTATTCTAGTTTTTTAAATAGAAATTTCTCTTCTACTATTATCTAGTTATCTGGATATATCTTTCTGGATTTATTTACATGTTTGCTTAACCTTGTCTTGCGGAGCGCTTTGCTTGTTTTTGGGATTGTTCAAGGGGAAGATCTCAAGAACACACTTTTTGAAGTCCACACACCTTGGAGAGCTAAATCTACAAGTATTTCTCTTTTGTGGTGTTTTCTCCTTTTTAGGAACTTAAAAAGAACTTGTTTGTTTGTTTTTACCACACCAAAACACTTCGGTTTTGGTTCTTAAAAATAATTAATCACACTGGGAAAGAACTTGCTTGACTTTTCTTCATCGAAATCAAACACTTCATTTTTAGTTCTTAAAAAGAACTTTTTCTTTGTCACTTCCGTTGTATGCTCTTCATCTAGTTTTCCTAATAGGTTGGAAAATTGATCAAAATCGGTAGTGACACTATTTGATTTTTATTTTTCACCCTTGCACACAAAGCCAAAATCACTAGGTATAAAGCATTTAAACAAAAAATTCCTTCCCTAGCCTCACCTACTTGGAAGTGACATCTAAGAGGAAGAGCTTACATGGTACTCGGGCCATGCTATAAATTCACAGAAGTTCTGGTATATATTGGCAAAGCACGCGACTCCCTTATCGCAGTGGTGTGTGAAGTGTGGGGTAGGCCCCTATATCAAGCCATGTACCAGTCTTTTACTGAAGTGCCTTTGGGACTCCTCACCAAAACAATCCCCAAACCATCCTTAGTTTGGCCAATTGAGTAGTCTCTGTTATGAAAATCCTTCCCAAAATTTTTTCTTTCTTGAAAAGCATGAAAATTTAAAAGAGATAAACACCTACGCTACTTGAATTTTCTGTGCATTAATTAGGTTAATCTCTTTATGTGTTTGTGCTTGTTTATGAGGGTCATCACCTGATCACAATATAGAAAAATGGCTCAACTAGTCTCTTCCTCATCTGAGACCCTCGCTAATGTGGATGTTTCAGCACCCCTTGGGTCTTCTTCGGGACCACTGTTAGTTGGTTCCCCATCTTGGTCATATAACCCTTTTTATCATCCTAAAGTGATCCCATCACGACCACCTTCCCCTGATCCTTCTGAAGTCTCATCTAATTCTGATATAGAGTACGTTCCTCATGGAGATCCTGAATTTCAGCCACTCCTTGACCACAATCCGGTAGCCCTTATGGATTACTTAGTGCATAAGTCTATTCGAATATCTGATCAGGGACCACCGATCCAACAAGTTTACAATTATTCTCATGAGCCATCCCAGGCTTTCATAGAACAATTAGCATGTTTCTTCTCACCTCGAACCATAAAATAAGGTTGTGCATCTATTCCTCCTTTTTCTCTTCCACTGACCATGTCGACTGGTTCTCAAATGACCCTGCCTATCCCTAGTTCCATGGCTACCTTCGGCCACCCCACAGCCTACTTTCGAGAGGCCCTCTATTTCATCTATGATGAGTGCGTCCACACTCCCACAAATTGTTGTTAATTCTTCTATGCCATCTATTGTATCTCAAGGTCAGTATCTCTCTGTAAGACTAACCCCCTCCTGCGAGTCAATCAATTCCTCCTTCTCGTCTTCCAGCTGATATTTCTTCCAATGATCCATGTGACAATGACCTTTACCCATTCTTTGGCATTGGCACCATTAATAACTAATCTGACAGTTAAAAGCTTCATTTAGAGTCTGTTTCCCACCATATCAAATTAAATCAACACCCATATTCCTTAATCCTATTCCAATTTAGTCGGCGAGTGTAGGAACCCACCAATCATAGGCTCCATCTTTCATTCAACCACCTTTCTCTCAACCACTTGTTATTTCACAAATTGTTTATACTTAGGCTCATTCACAACAAATACCTCACCAATGCGTCACCTAGAACACCTGGTTATTCCTCTTATTATGTTGTTAATCAGCAAATGAATCCCCCATTAACACCTTAGCAAAACATACCATTCACTTCTCATACGTGACATACCAACATGCCCCCTCCTCAATCTGATGTTTTACAACTTCTTTGCAAGAAAATCATAGACCTCGAAGCCTCCACTAAAGGGGCTCACCCTTCATATTCTTTTGAAGAAGTATGTAATGAACCGATTCATCCATCAGTGGCTTTTAGGCCTTTTCCTTCCCAATGGGAACTTCCTAAGTTCTCAAAATTTCATAGTCGGGAGGATCCTCAACAACACATGCGAGCATTTAAACATGCTTGCTATCTTATAGTCCAAGACCAAGAGCTTATGCTCCATACCTTTCCTATGTCTTTAGCAGGGCCCACTTTAGATTGGTACAACAACATACCCCAACATTTTTTGTTTTCTTTCTCTCAATTAGCTCAAATGTTTTTTGAAAACTTCTCAATAAATATCACACATAAGATCTCAATTATAAATATTTATAACATTTGTCAATTCGAGGACGAGTCTATTACATACTTTGTCACTCATTGGAGAGGAATAAAAAATCATTTGTCCTTCTCCCTCCCTCAATCTCAACAAATCAAGTTATTTACTCAATCTTGCTCTAATCATATTTCTTCCACTTTAAGGATGCAAAACTTTTATACATTTGAAGAAGCCTTTACGATGGCACACAAACTTAAGTCTCGCACCATCGAACAAGGGAAGTTAAAACTTTGTTCTAAATCTAAACCAGATTTTTCTCGGTTTACAAAATCAAACCCTTCCACTTCTAACAAAGGCAAGAATCAGGGGTCCACCAACACAATCGTATTAAAAAACATCATGATCTGATAACACTTCTAATCAAACACCTCGGAGAGAATCTTCATCTTGTCAAAAAGGACCTTTTTCATCTCAGTCTTTTAATTTGTTGGGGGAATCATATGCTTCTATCTTAGAAAAAATGGTGGAAGTTCACATGATCGAACTTCCTCCTATTAGAAGTTTTGATGAGAGACAAGAACGACCATTCTGGTATCATGAAAATGACTTTTGTCATTATCATATAAGAAAAGGTCATGATATTGAACGATGTCAGACCTTCAAAAATATCAGTCCAAAAATTCATTGATAAAGGTGAGCTCATTTTGGATAACCCAAATGCTCCCCCAAATCAAGCACTTGATGTTTTTAAACAACCTTTTCCAAATCATTCCCTGAACAATGACGCTTCAACGTCTCAAAAACCAAACACGCATACTATTAGCTTCATTTCTACTAATGATTCTTCTTCTAACTCGGAATCATCCACAAACATGCTTTGACTAAATCAGAACTCTCCCCCACTCCTTCAAATTCTAAGATTCCACCATCCTTAGATGGTCCATCTTCAAGTCTTCCTTTATTAGAAACAAAGTTCATCTCCCTCTACCTTGCTATCCGATCTTCCACCCATACTTGAGACAGTGTCATCTTCATCTTTCTTGTCATCAGATATTCTTTTGGTGCTTGAGTCATTTACATCCCTTCAAATTTTCGCTATAGCTACTTCTACTTCTGTCGCTCCCATTTTTGTCGTGACCATGCCTTTGGTTAACATACCCATAGTTGTACCAACTTCTATTCCTTTGGAATTATCTTCGATCTTGACTCTTCCTATGTCTTTTCCTACATTAATTACATCCACAATTACTGCATCTCAAGTACCTTCCTCACAAGAGGCTACTTCTTCATTTCCTATCTCTTCCACCATCAGTGTTTCCTCACCTATTAAGGACACATATAAAGAGGTAGCGTTCATACCTATGCTTCAGACTCCTGGACTCAGACATAAACAACTGGAGTTTAAGCATAGGGTTACATCATCGGTATCGTCTTCTTTACTTCCTCCAAAACTGTTACAATCACCTTATGCGGCCGAAGTTGTCACCATCCTTAAAAAGGGAAAACCAAAATTTTAGACCATCAAAACTCTTAGTGTTTTCCCTTAAAAATCCCTCTCTGCACCTCATAAAATATTATATTTATCCATTAGAAAGGTGTCCTCTTCTACAAAACTATCTTCATCAGTGCCTTATAAAGTGGATTTACCTACTGGAAAGGCGTCATCTCTTTTATCAGAACCATCATCTTCATCACTAAAAACCAAAGCACCTTTTGTGCCGACCTATCAAATCTATTTTAAGAGTTCATTCCCCATCTAAATCAATCTTATCTAAATCACCATCTATTTTAGCCAAGCAACCTTCTTGATCTCTGAAGACTAAAACATTTGTCATGTCTTCGTCATCTTAAAAATCTATCTTAGGAGCTCCTCCTCCACTAAAATCAATCTTTCCTCACTTGCTTCCATCTCAAGCACCTAAGGCTGCTTCTCCCAATGTTTATAAAAGAAAAACAGTCCCAAAAAAATACTGTCAAACTAGATATGTAGGCTCTTTTACCTTGGTAGTCTGTTAAGGCTAAAGAGGTGCCTTTTTCACTTATGTGCACATCTTCATCTACCAAGATTCTATACTAAAATCCTTCACCAAATTATCCAATATTCATCATATATCTCTTCATCCAATCAAACCCTATAATCCTAAAGGATTAAGACCTTCATGGTTCAACTCTGATTTGATTTATGCTTACCATCGCACTCTAGGTCAGGATACCGAGGGATGTAAAGCCCTGCAAATTGTCGTTAATAGCCTCTTAGAAGAAAGTGATCTTCTATTGAAAGAGGAGGAGGAACAAGTATCTCCTATCATACCAACTACATTTAAGCCTGAACGACCTACTCATGCCCCTAATTCTATTGATAACACTACAGATGGTCTTTCACCTTCTCAAATTGACGCAATTCGCATCGCCACTAGAACACAATGATACGATAATCCATCACCTTCTATAGCCTCTCAAGCATGAGTCATTATTTTTGTGGCTCTCGAAGGAGTTCCTCCTTCCTCATCAGCCCTGAGACCTCGGAGTCTCTATTCGTGCTTCACCTCAGGATAAAATTCCTGTGTTAGTTGAGGAGAGTGTGATGAAACAACTCACCCATGCTCCGATCAAAATGTCTCTTTTTGACCTCATTCATTCATCTCCGCAACATCACCAGGATCTAATTCATAATCTATACTGTATTGCAGTGAATTTAGATGAGTCCTAGCCTTTCGAGATGGTTGTTGGATTGAATAATTCATCAACCACCATCTCCTTCGAGAATTATGAAATTCCTGCTCTTTCTTCCGGAGGATTTAGAAGCTCCTCTCTTCATCACAATCCAAATCAATAACACTACGTTAAAATGCACTATGATCAATAGTGGTTCCGCACTCAACATCATTTCCTCCCACACATTTGAGAAACTTAAGTTACTAAAAAATGTAGTATCGTCACCACCTTCTTCCCTTCGATCATTTAACGATCAGCTGGTAGTTACTTTAGGAACTGTGGTCCTGCCCATTCGGGTAGGCAAGAAACTTTTTCACGAGATTTTTTACATTGTCAAAGGGAAATTCCACTACAATATGATCCTCAGATGCTCGTGGATCTGTACAATGCATTGCGTCCCATCAACCCTCCATCGATGCATAAAATATCAGTATGAGGGAAAAATCTCTACTCATCCAGGAGACCCTTTTCCATCCACACAATGTGATATGACCACAGGGTCTGTCCCTCCAAAAGAGAATGCTGATTCTCCTGACGAGGCTTCATCCTCTTCCATACCTACAACAAAACTACCAGATCTACAAAATATGGAAGATACATTACAACGCTTCTCGCTAGGAGAGCTTCCACTTCTCTTTTGATTCCCATCTCAAACCTAATGAGTATGGTAGGCAAGATAAACAACCTGGATATCAACTAGATCTTGGCCAAATTATCACCATTGGTCTCCCAAATCAATAGACTAACTTTATCTACGGTGGTCTTGATACACGTCACTATCGTTTGGATTCTCCTCCTAGGGCCAAACCCTACTCAGTAGGGTTTGATCATCTACAGAATCCTGCGTTCATAAAAACTTATCTATATCGATGAGCATGGAAGGGATTTGGCCTGGGAAAATATGAATAGGGTGTGCATGAGCTTGCATCCATTCCAACTCTTAAATCACATCAAAAATTTGGTTTAGGGTTCAAACCTCTCTTAAAAGCCATCGTCACCATTCTTGATGAGCCTATTTCCATAGAGGAACTATCTTCTCCCATTAGGTCTGAAGCATCGCTTGATGTAGATGACACCATTCCCAGTCCACCTAACTTTTTTTTTAGTCAATACCATTTCCTTAGGTCTACTGACCTATATGACTAATGGAAAATCCACTTCCATACCATTAGTCTTCCCTGAAATAGTCGGAGACGATTCTCCTAATATCAATACTATCCACTGTTTGGATGATGATTCTATCCTTGCCTATCTAGGGGCAGAGGATTCTTATCTTCCTAAAACCATTCCTTCTGACACAACTACGCTTCTCAACGAAGCCACTGTTGACCTTAATATAAGGACTTCTGAAGACCCTCACATTATTAAGGTCGGCCAATCTCTTAACCCACAGGAGTTAGGAGACTTCACCACCTTTCTTTCCAATCAGCGCCAAGTGTTTTCCTAGTCATATGAAGATATGCTAGCCCTCGATCCTAATATCATGGTCCACCATATCATTACTCTTCCAAACATCAAACCCGTTAAACAAAAACTACATAAGATGCATCCTCGTGTAGCTCTCCTCATTAAAGAGGAGTTGCAACGCTTTCTTTCCGCCAAATTCATCCAACCCATTGACTATCCACAATGGGTTTCAAATGTAGTACTAGTAACCAAAGCTACTGGAAAAATTTGAATTTGCACCGACTTTTAGGAACTTAATCTCGCTTGCCCGAAAGATGATTTCCCTCTACCTAATATCGACCAACTTGTGGACTTAACTGCAGGTCACGAGATGCTTTCTCTGATGGATGGTTTCTCTGGGTATAATCAAATTCTCATTGCACCAGAGGATCAACACAAGAATTCCTTCATAACTCCTTGGGGGACTTTTTGTTACTGCGTCATGCCCTTCAGTCTTAAGAATGCATGAGCAACTTATCAACGCGTAATGACCTACATCTTCTATGACCTCATACAAAAAACTATAGAAGATTACATTGACGACCTCCTCGGTAGGTCTAAATTCCGTTAGGATCATTTTCTCATTCTTGCACCTCTCTATGAGAAACTCATTTGTTTTTGTGTTCGCCTAAATCCATCTAAATGCGTGTTTAGCGTTCTCACTAGTAAACTCTTAGGCTTTATCATTTCTATTAGGGGCATTGAGGTTGATCCCACAAAAATAAAGGCTATCCTCGAGATGCCTCCTCTATCTAACTTAAAGTAGCTCTGTGGTCTTTATGGATGCCTTTAATTAGTGCATTTTTTTATCTCACAACTTTCAAACCGGTTGTCAACCTTTTTATCATCTCCTCCGTAAAAATGTTCATTTTGAGTGGGATGAGCATTGCCAAAAAGCCTTTAATGATCTCAAAGCTTATCTTCTTTCTCCACATGTGCTTACACCTCCATGTGAGGGGGAGCCATTCTATCTTTATATTTCTATGACTGACCACGTTCTGGGAGCCATGATCTCGCATTGAAATGCTAATGGTAAGGAACAAGTTGTCTATTATATCAGTCACACTCTTCATGAGTATGAAACTCACTATTCTGAAGCTGAAAAGTTGTGTTGTGCTCTCTTCTTTGCAACTTCTAAACTTCATCATTACCTCCTTAATCATAAAACTTATATTTTTAAAAGTGTCAATCCACTCAAGACTATGCATGCGAAGCCTTATTACAGTGATCATATTACTCGTTGGCTCATGTTCATGACAGAGTTTGACCTCGAGTTCATCTCATAGAAATCTATCAAGGGTCAAGTTATTGCTGATCAATTGGCTGATGCCCCTCTTCTGGACACTCAAATCACCCTCACTCAATTCCCAGATGAGTACATTCAATGAATATATTTCAGTCTGTCTCCATTTAAACTAAAATTCTTCTTTGATGGGTCTAAATGTCAGCAAGGGGGAGGTGCAGGTTTTTTCATGATTCCTCCTTGGGGTGCACCTATCCCTGTTGCACAAAAGCTTAACTTTGAATGTACCAATAATATGGCCAAATATGAAGCCCTCGTTTTAGGTATTCAAAATTCCATTAATCTCAACACTCACCATATCGACATCTTCGGTGACTATGAGCTCATCATTAATCAAGTCACTGGTGTCTATCAGTGCAAAAATGATATCCTTCAAAAATATCACGATATCGTTCTCTTTAAGCTTCAATCTTTTGATAAATTTACTATCCAGGCCATTCCTCACACTACAAACTGATTTATAGATATGATGAATTCTTTAGCCTTGCTTATTCCTCCATTCACTGAAGACTCACAACTTTATGTGGTTGTTCAATGTTTAGACCAACCATCTCATCTCAGGTAGTTGACTTCCATCAACGCCGTCACGACTGACACTCAAGATGAGTGGTATCAACACATTTTTGATTATCTATCCTATTCAGTGCTTCCTCTAGATCTGACTTCCAATGGCAGAAGATCTTTTATCCAACATGAAAACCGATATACTATTCTGGGTGGAGTTCTTTACAAATGTGGCTTTGATGGTATTTTGCTTTGGTGCCTCAAAACCCTTGAATCATTTAAAGCCATTCAGGAGGTCCACGATGGTATCTATGGTGGAAAATTTGGTGGTTTGGCCATGGCAAAGCGAATTCTACGTTTAGGATATTATCGGCCTTCTCTTAATCAAGAATGTTGCAACTATGTCAAGAAATGTGTCAAGTGTCAACAACACGCTAATCTCACACATATCCCTAACCATGATTTGCAACCTGCTGCAGATTTGTGGCCTTTTTCACAATGGCGTCTTGATCTCATTGGTCTCATCAATTCGTGATCTTCGTAGTGACATCACTCCATCATCACTACCACAGAATACTTCACTAAATGGGTGGAGGCTATTCCTCTTTCATCAACCAAAGCTAAACCTATCATTGATTTTATCTATCATCACATCATTTGTTTGCTCTGGTGTTCCTCATAAACTCGTTATAGATAATGTCAAGTCTTTCAAAAATAAATATTTGTAAAAACTTTGTGACACCTTCAGTATTAAACTCAACTTTTATTCTCCATACTATCCACAATCTAGTGGCCAAGCTGAGGCTTCTAATAAAACGTTGCGTAATATCCTCGCAAAGGTAACTAGTTGAGCTGGTAGGGATTGAGAACTTAAACATCCCTTTTGCTCTCTAGGATTATCAGACTATCATTCATACCCCTACTAGCACTACTACATTTCTCTCTCGTCTATGAGTCTGAGGCTGTCCTTCCTTTGGAAGTCCAGATTCCCTCTCTTCGCGTCTCTCTCAGAGAGTTTTGTTTCTGATGAAGACTTTTGTCAAAACCGTCTCACACAGCTTGAGTTATTAGATGAATGTTGTCTTAACTGCTCTTGAACATCATCAAGTCTATCTTGAGCATGTCAAGCATGTTTATAAAAAGCATTTGTAGCAGCATGACTTCCAAGTTTGTGATCTTGTTCTTAAAGAAAACCAAAATGTCACTACTCTGGAACGAAGTCAATGTGGTAAGTTTTCTCCTAACTGGATGGGACCGATATGTTGTCACTCATAAGTACGGGTCCAGGGCTTATTGCCTGTCTTCGATGGATGGTATACCTAAAATGGAACCTCTTAATGCTTTGCATCTAAGGACCTTCTATTGTTAAAATCTATCTTACATGATCTTAGTCACAAAATAGATCTTTCATCCATCTACAACTAGTCATGCATTTCGTAGTGATTTTGGAACTATGTGGTTCTCCATGCTATTTCTTTTCATACCTTAAATATGAGTACTGCGGATCTACTCATGGAATTTTCCTTACATATTTGTTCCTTCTCATGGTAGGAATACCTTAATCCCTACTCCATCTACCCTAGGTCTTCATCTTGATCAAATCCACATGGGGCATGAGTACGTGCTTATATACATTTTCTTCCCCTCTATCTGATCTATCTGGTCTAAACTCAGCTTCTTCAAAAAAAAAAGAGAGAGAAGAAGAGATTCTATCCTAGTCCCAAAAGATATACTAATCCCTCAAAGGACAGCTATCCATGTCTTATCAAATAAAATAAAAAATGTAGAACATTCCTTGAAGGATGGCTACCATTAAAATCAAAATACAGACCGTTCCCTTAAAGGACGACTGTTTATCTTATGGAATTTCCAGCCTTTGTAGTAACAAACTTCCTCTATTGGTCAGTTTGTTCACTTTTTAGCATCTCTAAAAGACTTCCTATATCGACCAGTCTTTCTACATCTAGCAAACTTCCTGCATCGATCATTTTGCTTTTCTATTAAAAGAAAAAAATAAAAAACAAATTATGAAGCTGTGATATAAGACCCTTTTCGATCATATGGAGACCCTGTTTTCCCAATATGGGCACGTATTTAATCCTTCATGTGTTTTGACAAGATGCATACTTATCTTTTGTCCTTATCTACCTCCTATATCTGGTTTGCAAATGACTAGCGTCAGGTTTATTTTTATCCGCATCTATGGCCTTGTATGCATTGTCTTCTGATTTACCATCAAGGTCTCTATTTATGGTCGGTTAGGGTCCTAACTTATCATTCTTTTTCCTATCTAGGTGTAGTGATTTTTATTTCTAAGGGATAATATCATTACATCACTTTCTTTCAAAAAGGCAGTTCCCATGTTTATTTGTTGTTCATCCAGTTAAATTGACATTTAACATGTTAATTTACTCAATCAAATCTATCATCTATCTATGCTCCTCTTATCTAATTCATCTAAAAAAAACATCAAATCATGTATTAAAAACACATGTGAATCCATCTATCTATATCATTTAATTGAATTGACATCTTAAACATGGTAATATAATCAACCATTTATCCATGACAAATCAATTAAATCACATCTATTCATCTAACATCTATAACATTCATCTATATCCATCAAAATTAAATAACATCTATCCATAACATCCATCATCCATCCTTATCTATCGAAATTAAATGCATGAATATAGTCACATAACACAAAATGATGAATATATATACATATATCTGTCTGTGCAAAAGAAGGTATGCCTTCCAATCAAGCCGTATACATTATATCCAAAAATGCGTTCAACTTGAGGCTACATTAGTATATCTCTAGATTGTATCACATATATATAGTAAAATCAAATAGGTGGAGAACACTATCTCCTCCTCCCTCCTTCGGTCTGGGATGTCTCTCCTGACCATCTCCTATAGAGCTGGAGATGCCTGCTGCCATGGCCCTGCCACCTCCTTGATCTCCCCTTGTGCTCGCACCTTCTGAAGCACCGCTAACAGTAGCTATCGTTATCCTCCTCCTCGCTCCATACCAAGGCACATCTGGGGTGTGCTGTGTCAGGGCATCCTCATAATATCTCACCTCAGTAAGGAGAGCATGATAGGTACTCAGACTCACCATGCTAGGGTGCTCGTAATGGTGCTATGCTGCTAGTGGTGGTCCTCCTGCTACCGTACTCTATGCCCCTGACTTTGAGATTGTGCATGTATCACCACAGTTGGCCCTGAGGGCCTCCCTGTGCCTGTGATATTGATTTCTTTTTTGGATCACTGTATCACTGCTCCTGATGAGTGTTGTCTCTCTCCTGTATCAAGGTGTCCCTCTCCTCTGTCAAAGTCCTAATCTCCTCGAGGTCGGTCTGGTGTGTCTATATCAAAGCAGCATGCTCTCCCTCAAGTCTCTCTAGTGCTGCTGCTAGATCCTCCTCACCTGCCTCTGTAGATTCCAGGATACGCTATGGTATCTCCTTGCGGTACCATGCCTCATAGCCCTTATCTACTTCTACATCATCATCATCATCATCTATGGGAGGTGGGGCCTCCCTAGGTGGATCTATTGGGATCAGTATCGGTAAATCCGTCTCCTTGTCATCCCATCGATATGACACATGTGTCATCGGGATGATATGTATCAAGCCAAACTACCTCATCACCCGTATAAATGGGACTCGCTCTAAGATCTCTAGCATGCAGCCTCTGACCACCTTGCTACATCTCAGCTCCACCAGGTGAGTGTCCTATCTAGCCCATGTTGGATAAACCCTGTATGGTCTCCATATCACCTGTGCTAGTGTTAGAGTCCTAAATCTCTCTACATACCACTCTGTAGATCTCCCTGTGTCTCTTGGGGCCATGTCTGCCCACAATCGTCAAAATCCATACTCAAGGGGTACCTCTACTCCTGGCATCCATGGAAGCCCAAATGGCCTGATCACTGATATATGTTTATATGCCTAGCAATGGAGCACAAAACTGACATATATCCCACTCCACCTACCTGTGGTATACATCCACAGCTCGTAATATGTCTGTACCAGTAATGTGCCATTAGCAAATGTAAACACTTGCATGAACTCTAAGATATCGCAGACGCAGTTAAGCAGGAGTAGTGGGAACCGTCCACCTCCAGAATCTGGTAATGCATAATAGGAGATAGCCATCTAGATCAAGGCTATCAATCTACTCCTAGGGTCATCCTGCCAGTACTGTGACGCTATCCTCACAGCCCTGAACACTATCTCTAAATCATCTTCCCTGTCCCCATATAACCGTACCAGAGCCCTCCTCTGCTACTCTTGAGGAGTAATCTTTATCAGGTCCCCTGTAATCAGTAACCTGAGGATTCTATAGATATCCTCATGGGTGATGGTCATCTCACCCATTCGAAACCAAATTGTGTAGGTCTGGCTATCCCACCGTTGCACCAATGCTTGCATAAGCTCCACGTCTCGAGGTATCCACCTATAATAACAAAAACCCCCTAGTCCGGCTAACTCCAGATGACACCAATCAACATCTATCACATCTGGTAGTATAGTCTCTAGTAGCTCAGGAATAGTATCCCGCATATGTAGGACCTCTCGTGCCTGCATTACATCAAACACCGTCATTATTTTCGATTTTATCAATGTCAACACCATTAAAATTTCATCAAAATCTTTCTTTAAAGATTCCAAATAACTCATTTTTTTTCCATCGGCACCGACTCATTTCCATCGGTGTCGTTCTCCTCCGGTCGACATCGATTGTAGTACAATCGGCATCGATTACATGCTAATCGGCACCGATTTTTCCAATCGGCGCCGACTGATAGGCAGAGCAATAAAAAAGCCCTCTTGCCTCCTACAAAAATGTGAAAAAACACTAAATCTATGAAGCTCAGGAAGGACCACTTACCCTTGGTCGTGTCCTCTTTGTCTTCTGACCACCTTTGGAAGCTTCCATGTTGCTCAAATTCAATTTTTGACTTTTTCTAAATCAATCGTCGCAATGCCATTGCTTCATCTTTTTTGTCTAAGCATTGATGCTTGGATTTTTTATTTGATCATTGTTCTGACCTTATTTTCACCTTTCAGTGCATATTTTCGGTGTTATTACTCATTCTGAGTTTTTTCCCTGTACATGGGTAACTCACGTTATTTGCAACCTAAAGATAGTGGGTTTGTAGGCACTAACATCATCTCATTCAAAGGCCATCTAGTTGTCCCTACCAATGTGTCACTCTTTGGTTATTGCTATGTTGCATTCACCTTTAACTCACCAGTCTGTAGCCACTTATGTCATCTCATATGAAGACTGTCTAGTTTTCCCTACCACTGCGAGTTCCTTAGGTCATTGCCTTTTTTGTTTTTTATGCGTGTCATCAATGATCAAATATACTCTAGACATCTAGCTGGGGCATCCTATCTTCTATTCTATTTTATCTATCTTTTTCAAACTCAGGATCTGTTGGCCTTTTTGGGGCCATCCCATCCCTATTTTGAGGGGGATCACATAGTCTCTATTATGCTTTTCTTCCAACTCCTTGTTTTTGTCTCGCAGCTTTGCTTATCGCAAGTTACTCGACAAAAAGGGGAAAAATGTAGACACCTAAAATTGGTTACCCAATGTGGTGTCCCCTGGGTTTGCTCATCTCCTTGGGTAACCCAGAGCACCTTTCTATTACCACTACTCCCTTAGGGTATTAATTAAGTATCTAATTAAAACACCTATCCTAAGTTTATCTTACTCCATTATATTTGACTCATGTATAATTAAATATTAACTATGTAATTATACCTTTTACATTTCTTCCAAATACTTATTTATCCCATATCATTTCCCAACCTCCTGTACCATTATTAGCCATTCATCCCACCTTTTTCTCCCCTCCTAAAACCAGGCAGTGGGATTTTTCCCGTATTTGAGTCAGAGGGATGATATTCTTATCCTTCCAATTCATTTCTTTTTTCCACTTTGGGAGTCTGCTCCTTGATCGGCGCCGATCGTTTCTCAATCGACACCAATTTTTTGGAGCGGCGCCGATTTTATATTAGTCGGCGTCGACTGTAAATTTACAATATGAGATCCTCTCTGGTTAGATTTAGAAGAACTGGTTGCCTAGATATTACTTTTATCTGACCGATTAAAGAGATTATTAGAGAAAGAGAGAGAGTTTTGTGTAGTTTAATCTTTGTGAAGTGTACTGTTACTCTGTCCATGTGTCCATAGCTCTTGCGGGTCTCCACATCTCCCCTGGTCATTATCGGTCATCAATTGACCATTTTTCAGGCATTCCCCTTTGTTAGTTTCTATAATTTCCATTCGATCAATGCCAACCTAGTCCGGTCGAATCCGATTAGTATTCAATCAACGTCGGTTTATCCAAATCGGCACCGATTAGGATCTTCTTTGGTTTCTGGGTTAGAATCCATCAATTTCTACCTCGGATCCCCTTTTCCTTTCTTCAATCTCTACTTTCTGATCAATCTTCAGTAATCTAGTATTACATTTAATCCATTTTAGCTTAGTTTTCTCTCTTCTTTTACTCTCTGGCCTTCTATCTGCTTGTGTGTCCAATCGACACCGATTCCATCTAAATCGATGCTGACTAGCTTACAGAAAAGTATAGAATTCAGGTAACACAATTTTAGTTTTGTTTTTACAGTTTCCTAATTTCTTTCAGTTTGTGCTGCAGTTTTGATATTCTGTCTGCCATTTTTAATCAAAAAACCTAAACATTTATTTACATCTTTCATCATGTATGTTTTTTACTCTTGATTGAAAATGTGAACTAACATCTGCCGAGGAAGCTCATTGCTTCCCAGACCCACTTTTTGGGCAGTTTACCCATATATCGTCTAACATCATCTTTTTCTGCCAAGGATTTGTGCATTACAGGTTTCGTAGATCTACTTTGCAGGATTTCTCATGTTCGCCCATCTTGTCTCCATAGCATATGATTATTAGATACTAGGGATCAGGGACTAAATTTGTACATGACCATATCAGGACCGCAACAACCAAGAGTCTACGGTTGCGATCCACAAATCCCACAACCCAATGAATTCGTAAGTGAATCAGACATAGACACCGGCCTATGCACACTAGTATTCAAATCTACTCCACTTCCACCTATCATCATCACACAATTATCCTTATTAGATATAGCAGCTAACAAAGCTAAGGAGTTCTGGACTAGGCCAGAGAATCACCCATAGAGTCAACTATATTTATCATCTGCCCTATGACCTTATCTGGGGATATACATGAAACTATCCCAGGACATTTTCCACGTATTCCACAACCTATAGACTGAATCACACCAGAACTTGATATTGATTGGAGCCTTCGAGCAGTCATCCTTGCTGATTGATCTATCATGCCAGTTCAGGTTAGGAGGGCCTTCTTTGCCTTAGATTCACAATTTCCACTAGTGAGCGTCAAAGACATTAGATTTCCTAACTATTTTGTCTGTATCCCATACATATTTCATCCCCACCAGCTGTCTCGGCACCACCTCGAGAGGTTGGGTGTGAGGAAGAGTTACTTGTAGATTCCCAAGCTCGCTTTTCACTTTTCTGTCGTACAAAATTGGTGAACCTGACGTGAAAATTTCTACCTTCTAATTTGGAGTCAGATTTGTACTACTTCATCAGTTTTCACTATCACCTTCACCCCTTCCCATTATTCTACGGGTATTCATATACCCCCCGAATATGTCGGGATTCGATGCATATGGTAGGCCCCTCTTGGGCCTTGAGGCATATTACGCCCAACAAAATAGATAATCATCACCCTCACTCTCAATATGGGGTGACAACTACTCGGCTAACTAGTTGTCAACACAAACTCCAAGGATTAGATATAACTCATCTTTTAAAACTGAGGAGTTAGATCAGCTCGCTCAAAGACCCCTTCCTAATTTACCCAAGTACAAAGGTGAGGGATATCCGAATGCACATATCAAGGCTTACGCTACAGCCATACGAGAACTACTCCCTTGGGATGGGGTTGTTACTAAAATAATCCCAAAAACCTTGGAAGTCATTGCTCTCGATTGGTATTATAGAATACCTGAGGCTTGCATCCATTCATTTAAACAACTCGCTTTAGAGTTCATTAAGGCATTTGACATGAACAAACTGTTAAGAACAGGAATCAGGGAGTTCTTACATATTAAGCAGGGACATAATGAATCTATCGCTCATTTCATCTAGAGATGGCGTACAGTTCTTTATTCTTTAGCCAGTGCTCCAAATATGGACCAAATGGAACTATGTGATTTATTCCTTCATTCTCTCAGCAGAGAAGTGAAGGAAGAAGTCCAGAAGTTCCCACTAAGGACTTACGATGAAGTACTTGAGAGCGCTCTCCGAATAGATCAAGCGGTAATAGATAGTCGTTGTAAGACATATGGAACAAACGGGAGGTTAATCACCTCCAGCCAAAACACTACAACTTATCCTACTACCACGAATGTCAATAAAGGATGTAAAATCCTTAACAAAAATCACGGGGTGACAACAGATGGAGTAACCGATCAGCCTAAAAAGGTAAATACTGTGAATACTTCACCACCAATGAATAATCAACAAAACAACAACTTTACCCCAACAATCAATACAGTGGATTTTAATCATCCTCATCAACAACAACAACAATGGCAAAGCCCTACATAGGGCCCAAGCCAAAATTCAACTAGGTACCAAAACCAGAATTCAAACCAAAGACAACAAACATAAAATTTTAATCCTAATAGGTAACGATTTGATCAAAATTTTGGGCCACAATATACGCAAAACCAACAAACCAGGAATTACAATCCCAATTCATATTGTGGTTTCCACAAAATTCAAGGTCATGACACTAGAACGTGCTGTGACTACAACAAATTCATGCAACGTTTGCCAGAGGAACAAAGATAATTCTTCACCGATATGTTCTTGGCAGATCCTGTGTCACCACCACCAAACACGCTCGCAGGGGCAGTTTCCCCTCAGAATGCTCCCCTCAAGATCTTTAATGATCCACTCCCAAATCATGATAACAACAGGATAAATCTAACTGGGATAAACAAGAGCGTAATGACAGGAAACAATGATCATGAAGCTTCAACTTCGCTAAATCCGTTAGTTGCGCCACAACTAGGAAGTCAGCCACGACCTAAGATAGTCAGTTTAGTAGAGTTAGACGCTGAACTACCCATCGAAGCTGTAACAAGGACACGAGATTATTTCTATCAACCAAGCCCAAGCCACCTGCCAGGAACAAATAAGATCCAACAAATAGTAGAAAAACCTGTAGGTGCCTATGATTTAATTAGCGACCTAACAAAAACCTTCTCGCACATTTCATTTTTGGACTTACTGAAAAATTCTCCTGGCCACAGGGCTGCTCTTCTAGAGGAATTAGGTTTAGGTCATCTAATTAACAGCACTCCACTTCCTGAAACAGAAGTGAACCATGTAGACTTTGATATTCATCCTCTTGGGCAGGTGGATAAGGATGTCGAATTCATATTCGAAATAAATAAAATGCCTGCAGATGCTGAGATTACACGCCGAGGTGATCCAACCTTACACTTAAAAGTATGGGTTTATAATAACTACGTGAAATGAGTAATGGTTGACGATGGGGCGGCAGTTAACATAGTCCCCTTCTCTTTCCTTCAAAAACTAGGATATGGGGAAACAAATTATTCCACGACTCGAAATACATTAAGAGGCTATGATAGCCTTAAAGCCACTTCGATTGGGACTATAATACTACCAGTCACCTTAGGACCCAAAAAAATCTTGAATAATTTTTATATTATAGATCGGGAAACTAACTACAATATGATCCTCGACCGACCATGGATACACCGTATGAAGGCAATCCCTTCTACATTATTCCAAGAAGTAAGATTCTTGCATCTAGGAAAGATATTTGTAGCTAAAGGTGATCCAAAACCATTTGATGTACACCTAGCCGACTTAAAGAAAAGACCAGGCATGCACTCGAAGTTTGAAATCCTAACAAACTAACTTAATAAACCCACTGACGCAAAACCAGAGGAAAATTTGGTACCTACAATGGATCTTGAGACTATGAGTCTAGTCAAGGAAACCCCAGCCCCTAAAGATGAGGCTAACACTATAAAAACAGTATCATTAGGAACTACTGCAAAAATAGTTGAATTGATAGAACGATATCTACCAATGTTCTTACCATTTGATTCTGTAGGCATGGGATATTCCCTAGGCATTGGTTCTCTTCCAGCAGAGGATCTCTATATGGTGGAAATAGAATGCGCAAAGACAACAGATATCCCAGTGTCCATATTCCCAGCTAAATATTGGACGCTCCATTTTGATGGAGCTAGATTCCGTTACGGAGTGGGGGCAGGTGTAATCTTTACTTCTCCTGAAGGAAAATTCCTACCGTTCACCTTCAAACTAAATTTCGAATGTACAAACAACAACGCTGAGTACGAATCCCTCCTTGGCCTCATTTTAGCCAAGAGGATTGGTGTTAATAACATCAAGGTGTTAGGAGACTCACAATTGGTAGCAAACCAAGTCTCTGAGATATATGAAACCAAAGCTGAGCACTTACAGCTTTACAAAACAACTGTGTTAGATCCAAGCAAGGAGTTTGACTTCATATCAATTGAAGTAATCTCGTGAGAAAAAAATCTTCTCGCCGATTCTATAGCAACCTCAGCATCACGCTTTACTCCAAACAGTAAGTTAGAGGATACCTGTTTCATGGTATCCCTTTGTGATAGACCATTGATAAAAACAATGACAAATTCTCTTTTAAACGAAAATGAAAAATCTACTATCCTAGACCACATTGATAGTGATATGGCCACTCGGAATTACTTAAACACCTATGCGGCATTACATCTCTCTTGTCATATGATAGATTTGTCCTTAATCCCACATTCGTCTTCCTACTTCGGAAATCCCATGATGAAACTTCCCTCACAAATGGAACCTAGCGTATATACAGTAGAAAATGGGGACGATTTGGATTTACCTCCAGCCCCACCTGAGTTTGAAGAAGGTAATGCCTCTTTAATCGAAGAAACAATTGATGTTAACATCGGACCGGAGGATGAACCAAATATTTTGAAACTAGGATCCTCGCTAACCCCAGAAGAAGTAGAAATACACACTCAAATCCTCAAGGAACATAAGAAGGCTTTTGCATTTAATTATAAGGAAATGACAGGAGTTGCACCCCACATTGTGGTGCACAACCTCGTCACTAAATCTGATGCAAATCCAGTCAAACAAAAGTCAAGACTGATGAAACTTAAGGTAGCTCTCACGGTGAAAGAGGAGGTGATAAACCTCCTCCAAGTAGGATCCATCAAACCAGCCGATTACTCTCAATGGGTATCTAATATCATTCTCGTTCTAAAAAAGAATGGGAAGATACACATCTGCATAGATTTCTAAGACATTAACAAAGCATGTCCTAAGGATGACTTCCCATTACCATCCATAGATGTCATTGTTGATGCAATAGCTAGATTTGAACTTTTGTCTCTCATGGACGGATTCTCGGGATACAATCAAATCAGAATATCTGAACAAGATCAAACTAAAACCACGTTTATAACTCCTTCGGGAACTTATTGCTATGTTGTTATGACATTTGGTCTCAAGAACACTGGTGCTACATACCAGCGAGCTATGACATATATATTTCACGATCTAATTCATAAAATTGTGGAATCCTATGTAGATGACTTGTTGGCTAAGGCCAAGAAGCGTTGTGACCATCCGGAAGTACTTCACATCATTCTTTCACGTCTGATAGAATATGGAGTTACGCTAAATCCAGAAAAATGCGTCTTTGGTGTAATAGGAGGGAAGCTCCTAGGTTACATCATATCGTCATGAGGGATAGATGTTGAACCAACCAAAATTTGGGCTATCCTTGAAATAGTCCCACCTTCAAATGAATCTGGAATCAGGTCATTTCTCAGAAAACTTGGTGCAATCCAGAGATTCATCCCGGACTTAAGTTTCACAAGAAATATTATAGTATTGATTGGACCGAAGACTGCAATGAAGCTTTTGATGCAGTTAAGAGTTTCCTGTTATCACCACCTATGCTAATGCCACCTAAGCTATACCACCCATTAATTTTATATTCACGAGCTACCGATGTCTCGCTGGCCTATATGTTGGCTCAAGAAGATGATGAAAAAAGAGAATGAGTGATTTATTTTATTAGACAAACATTTCTCGACTATGAAACATGTTATACACAAGCAGAATGAGAATGCCTCGCCATAGTCTTTGCAACCAAACACTTAAGACATTATATGCTAAATCAAGAAACAAGGGTCATGGTAAAAACAAACCATTTACAAACTTTTCTCATGCAAGGGTTCCTGTCTAAGAAGGCTGGATGTTTTATAACCTTAATGGGAGAATTCTAATTAACATTTGTAAATCAGAAATCCGTTAAGGGACAAATCATTGTGGATTGGTTAGCTGATAACCCATTAGATGGAGGTGATCTAGTAGATCTATATTTTCCAGATGAGTGCGTATACTAAATTGAAACCAAACCTCCTATCTCTGAGTGTCTCTAGTACACTGATCTCATTAATTATATCGTGGACCATACGTATCCAGAAAAGGCTACACCACAACATAGAAGGTGGTTACGCATTATCGTAGCAAAATACGTCATTATAGAGCAAGTTCTCTATCGAAAAGCGTTCGATGGAATGCTCCTAAGATGTGTCGACATAGAAGAATCCAAGAAGATTCTCCATGAATCTCACAGTGGAATGTGTGGAGGCCACTTTGGTGGTCATGCCACCACTCGTAAAATACATCGAATGGGCTATTTCTGGCCCACTCTAGAACACGATGCAGTAGAGTTTGTACATAGGTGTCATAAGTGCCAAGAGTTCTCCCATGAGATCCACATGACGGCACAAAATCTACAACCAATCGCAACCCCATGGCCCTTTTCTACGAGGGGCCTAGATTTAATAGGGAAATTCTCTCCCTCGTCTACAGACGGCCATAATTTTATAATCACAGCCACCGACTATTTCACCAAGTGGGTAGAGGCTATGCCTCTTACTACTGTACCGGGTTCTGTGATCGCCAAGTTCATTTTGAACCAAATCATTTAAAGGTATGGTATCCCGCAAATCATTATCTCAAATAATGGAACTTCTTTTAAGAATGACGAAGTTCATGAATTGTGCAATAAATTTAAAATAAGCCATCATACGGCTTCCTTGTATTACCCTCAAGGCAACGAACAAGATGAAGCGACAAATAAAACACTAAAATCCATTCTCCTTAAAACGGTGAAAGAAAACAAATGAGATTGGCACTTGAAGTTATATCCGACCTTATGGGCCCACCAAACCTCAATAAGAACACCAATGGGAGCAACTCCTTTCTCACTAGTATTCGGGGTAGAGGAAGTTCTCCCACTTGAGGTTGAAATACCCAGTCTTTGTATTTCATTACAAGGGATTCTGGATGAAGACGCTTACAGGGAAGCACGTCTCTCCTAACTAGAAAGCCTAGATGAAGCTAGGTTAGATGCTAAATAGCGGCACAGAGCCTATGCTGACCGGATGTGCCGGTAGTATAACAAGAAAGTCTATGAACGCGACATATATGAAGGTGATCTAGTTCTAAGGCTAGATAGCCAGATTGACAAGAAGACCGGCAAAGGAAGGAAGTTCCGGCCCAAATGGTTGGGCCCATACCGAGTCATGAAGGACTATGGAAATGGTGCATACCTCTTATGTATGCTGGAAGGTGAGGAATTTGGTGAAACAATCAATTCCCTACACCTCAAGTGGTTCTATGCGTAAGCAACTAGCACTATTTATAATTATATTTACATTGCATCTTCATATAGATTAAGATCATTTTGTCCGCTTGTTTCATACACAAATTGTGATCAAGGAATTTTGTTCTCAAAGCAATTCATTACAAACTCATGATGTTGTTGGCATAAACACTCTAATCATACTTCTCCATTTTCATAATATCATCAAACTATCTTGGAATCATGTTATCAAATAAAGCTAGATATGGCAAATTCTTAATGGTAACTATGCCAAGATCTGTAGGTTTATTCTCACTTTTGGTTTCTTCTTAGGATAAGTGTCTTGCCTATGGTCTGTGTTGTTGCAGACTCACAGCACCCCTGGATGCAGATCAGGCTTCTAGGTTGATCACTCTAGCATCTAGTGTGATTGCACAACATGGAAACCTCTCTCCAAGTGTGGGGACTTGTTAAACTGAGAGAGGAATCTCTAGATTAGAGGTTGGTTCCTCAAACTCCTCTGATTTAGATCTATATTTGTAAAACTACAGAGGTTTGAAACCTAATCCTACTCTAAAATCCAAGGAGACAGAGATAGAAAGTGCAGAAATGAAACTAAACTAATAGGTGATACACCAAAGGAGGAGTGGTGAACACTTCTTGTTCTGCAGATAGACACAGATCATAAAAATGCAACATAAGACATCATGCACAAGCTGATAAGATGTAATCAGAGGTCTGAAATGAAACAAGCAACACAAACAAAGGACTGAAAACTGATCACAGAGCTTGTATTGTCATTTACACTGTCAAAATCCTTGTATTACAACATCAAAAGGGTAGAAAACCTGTTACAATTTTAGAAGAGGTTTGATACTTGCAAAAATCACTTGTTACAGGTGAAAGAAGAAGCCTGCTATCCAAAGAAATGTTCCCCCCTTCAGAAATGAGCCAAATCTGGCTTTTACATGCATGGGTCGAGCCCAGGGGACAGAAAACGTACAAAAGCATGGGAGCCCATCCCTTCTTGACTTCAGGTGCATTAAAATGGCATGGGGAACCCTACAAACCCATACCCTTTCATTTTGACCGGAATACAGGAGAATGCAGCCCATTCTGCATTAAATCTGGTCGCTGAAACGTCGCTTCTGGCCATGAACATGCGTCAAAGCCATTTCTAGATTTTCTCTCTCTATAATTCACCAAAAGTCGAGATTAACCCTAGAATCATGTAGAGAATTTTGTGAGCTTTCCGTTGATATAAAGAACGTGCAAATCTGAGCTCTGGATCGAAAGATATGTCGATCTGAAGATCTAGGGCACAAAACAGGTGAAAACGGATTTTTTAAATTTCTTCCCGCGCTCTGCCACCTGAATGACACGTGTCAAGCACTGATTGGATGAGCAATTCTCTCTCCAGACCTTACCCGTGGGTTTTCCTTGAAAATTTTGACTTTTTGATGATTTTGGAACATTTTTTCATTTTTTTCCCCGCGTCCCCGCCACTTGGGACACGTGGCATGCATTGATTGGTCGACAGGGGCGCGGGGGAGACCTTTGCTTTTAAACTTTTGGCCAAAATTTTTGCCAAATTCTCTAATTCCTCCCTGAGCTCCACACCTCCCTGCTCCATTGGACACGTGTCCTGTACTAATCGGCTCAGGCCAGCGCTTCAAACCTTGCCCCTTTGAATGTTTTGGACGTTTTCCTTGGTGACACGTGTCATGCTGTGATTCGTCCACGGGCCTGCCGGATTTTCGCGTCCATCGCGTCCTTCTATCCCGGATGTCCCAAATTATCTGGGAAAAAAACTTCCGATCCACCTGAAATGGGCTTCCATGTCCCTTTTCTACTGGCTAACACGTGGCATGATCTGATTGGCCCTCGGCTTTCTCGGCTATCCGCGTCCCACACGTCCTTTTGTCCCACTTGTCCCGGTGCTGAAGTTTCCCGTTTCGGCTGAATCGGCCGGTTCACATCCTTCGTGTCCATTTGTCCCAAATGTCCCAACTGCTTAGTATGAAAGTTCTCCATTTTGGCCGATCTGGGTGGTTCGCGTCCTTAAGGCCCAAATGTCTCGAGCAGTTAGTTGTTTTTCTTCTCTTTCGGCCAAACCAGCCAGTTCGCGCCCTTCGCGTACATTTGTTTCACTTGTCCTAGTGCTTTGTGGGCTGCCTGGAGGCATTTCGGCCGAACCACTCCTTGGTGATCCGACTGTCCCAACTGTTCCTAGGACAAGGACTTAGCCGATTTTCACAATTTTTTCTGGCCCAAGCTTATTTTCTGCAACTTTTTCACATTTTCTCAGAGCTTGCTCTTTTCAACCTGGACAAGAGAGTTAGAAAAATTTCTGAGGGGACCCTAGAAACATGATTTTTTCCCTGAATCCATCCATTTTCCTGGGACTTGAGAACTCTAATGTATGTTATCAAATCAACCCTGGGGGTGGATTTGGATAACAATTTGGTGACTCAGCGGGGATACCTACCTGCTAGGTAGAAGATACCAGTTGCTTGAAGCAGTCCATTGGGCATGGAGTCATCAAATATTCTGTTTAGAACCTCAACTGACTCAGAATGTGCAAGGAGGAAGATGGAATGTCTCCTGATAAAAGAAAGGACTGCAAAACATCTCCATGGACAGCAAGCTGTGCCAAAGCACTTAGGGAAAACAAAACTAACCTACAGCAAAACAATGTGCACAAGCACTTGGAGGAAAGAAAATCTAATCTAATATTTACAGAGGTAGTGAACTTCCCTCTAGAAGCAACGCTTGAGATAGATTCCATTGACTGGAATCTGCAGTTCTTCACCCTCTAGTGAGGCTAATTGGAAAGCATTGCTATTCTTGCACTTTGTGACCACGTATGGACCACTCCAAATGGCATCAAATTTTTAATGCCTTCCCGGTTTTGCTCTATCCACATCCCATTTCAATACTAGATCTCCAACTTGAAAAGATCTATCTTTGGCCTTTCTATCAAAGGTCTTCTTGATCACAGCTTGATCCTTTTCCATTGCTTGGGATGCCTGATTTCTGATCTCTTGCAGCTCCATCAACTCTGCATACCTCACCTCCATGGGCTCAAATTCCAGCAACTCCAGCTGCTTCATGAGTTCCAATGTTGGCAACTCAAGTGACATGGGCAAGATTACCTCTCTTCCATAGACAAGCCTGAATGGAGAGTTACCTGTGGATCTTTTGGGAGTGATCCTATCAGCCCATAAGGCTGATTTCAGCTTGGTATGCCAAGACCTCTGATTCTCATCAAGAGTCCTCCTAATGATCCTCAACAAATTCTTGTTTGTAGACTCGGCCTGGCCATTACCCTAAGGGTAATAGTTCGATGAAGTGCTTAGGTAAATACCGTTCTTGACAGCCCACTCAGTCACCCTAGATCTAATGAATGCCAATGCATTATCAGAGATTATTGTAGCAGGTACACCGAATCTGGTTGTTATCCCCTCATAAAAGTCTAAGATGCTAGACTCATTTGCCTCTTTGAGTGCTACTGCTTCTGTCCATTTGGTGAAGTAGTCTGTGGCTATCAAAATCCATTTGTGCCCTTGGCTTGAATTGGGATTAATGACTCCGATGAAGTCCAAACCCCATTGCATGAATGGCTGGTCAACTGAGACTGGATGCAATGGAAGGGCAGCAAGTCTCTCTTTTCCTGTGAAGAATGCACAATTCTTACACCTCTTGATCCATGCATAGCAATCACTGAAGATTTTAGGCCAATAATAACCAGCCTTCATGATTTTTAGAGCTGTCACTCTTGGTGCGAAATGGCCACCAGCTGGTCCACCATGAAACTCTTCCAACACCTTTTGAATCTGACCTGTGCTAATGCATCTCAGCAGCACTCCATTTACATCCCTTTTGAACAAAACTCCATCAACAATGGCATATGGGACAGCCTGCAATCTGAAGTGTCTCCTTTGGGTCTTGTTCATCTCCGGAGGGCATAGGCATGTGCTTAGGAAGTGCATAATATTTTGGGTCCAGAAAGGAGTGGGGGAAGCATTGTCTTCTTCTTGATTGCCACTTGGCTCATGGCTGTCCTGGACTGTCAAAATAGCCTCTTCTTCATTGCATACTTCCTTTTGCTTCCCCAAAACCAGCTGCTCACACAGTCCTTTCCCTCTTACCAGCTTGGTGATCTTGATATCAATGTCATACTCCATGACACGGGTGATCCAACCTGCCCTTTTCTCATTCAAATCCTTGTTGAGGAGGAAGTCCTTAACCCCAGCATGTGAGACAAGCAGTTGAATCTTATTGTTTGAGACCAAATGTCTGAACTTCTTCAAGCTCCTGATGACAGCAAGGACATGCTTTTCGATGAAAGAATACTTTATTTCGTAATCTTCCAAGGTTTGGCTGAAGAATGCTATGGGATGTTCTGAACCTTCTCTATTCAGCTGTGTTAAGATAGCTGAGATTGTGTCTGATCCTCCAAACGCATACAACATGAAGTCCTTTGAAAAGTCTGGGTTGATAAGAGTTGGAGCCTGTGATATTACATGCTTGATGCTTTCAAAACTCTCTTTTCCTTCTGCTTTCCATTTGAATGTTAGACTCTTCTTCAACATCATTGTTAGAGGCTTCACAAGAGTGGCAAAATTAGGCACAAATCTGCGGACAAAGTTTATCCTTCTTAAGAAGCTTTGAAGAGATTTCTTGTGGTGTGGCAATGGGAGCATGTTCGGATGGCTTCAACCCTTTCAGGATCAATTGTTAGCCCTTCCCTAGAGACAATGTGGCCCAACAATTTGCCCTCGTGTGCCAAGAATATACACTTCTTTGGATTGACACTCCGAACCTTCTACACCTCTGAAACACTTGCCTGAGGTGAAAGAGATGGTCTGCTGCATTCTTTGAGAAGACAGTGATATCATCTAGGTATACCAGCACTATATTGTTGATTAAGCCTTTGAATGCCATATCCATAGCTCGCTGAAATGTTGCTCCAACATTTGATAGGCCAAATGGCATCTTCTTGTAGGCATATGTGCCCCATTTAGTTGTGAAAGTTGTCTTGAATTGGTCTTCTCCCTTCACCATAATCTGATTATAGCCTGAGTAGCC
This sequence comes from Taxus chinensis, assembly GCA_019776745.2. NCBI lineage: Eukaryota > Viridiplantae > Streptophyta > Pinopsida > Cupressales > Taxaceae > Taxus > Taxus chinensis. Next base: position 123,338,475 of record CM034150.1, read on the forward strand.
ATCAAGTAGTGAAAACCTTTCTGACCCAGCCACCACTTGCAATATTTGCTCCATGGAAGGGAGTGGATAATGATCCTTGAGAGAGGCTCTATTCAAATCTCTGAAGTCAACACATAGCCTGATCTCTCCATTTTTCTTTCTGACTGGGACTAAGTTGGTGACCCAGCTTGAGTGTTTGATGGGGAAGATGATACTGGCCTCAATAAGCTTGCTTAACTCTTTTCTCATTAGAGGTTCAATATGGGGATTCACTGGCCTTTGCTTTTGCCTGACAGGCTTGGATTCCGGATCCAGCTCAATAGTATGTTGTGCCAACTCTGGGTTGAAACCTCTTAGATCTTTGTAAGTCCAAGCAAAAACATCTGGGAATTCTTGACAAAGCTGAACAAAATCAGATTTCTCTTGTGAGGTACTTACTTTGCCAATCTGCAATGTTTTGCTTTCTCCCACTAAAATAGGCTCTGAATCTTCACCCTTTACTTGAATGTTGCTTTCTCCTTCCAGAACTGATCATTCGGGTTGAAGATTGACTCCAAGGTTATGAGGCCTTTTGGTAATTTGTTAGTTCTCAGCTGTACTACCTGATCACCATATTGCTGCTCCAGCTTGTCTTGATTTCTGGCAGAGAACTCAGCTTCTTCTTGTAGGAAATTAACAATTTGCTGATCATTCTCGAAGACTTGCCAACTTGTGCCGTTATCTGGAACAGCTGGTCTCACAACCAATTTGATATAAGGTTGAGATTTCTCACTTTTGATACTCTCTACAACATCAAATGCAGCCCCAATTGCTGCAAGTCTGTCAGCGGCTTCATTTTTTTTTTCTTGGGATGGAATTGATGCTAAAAGCTTCAAAATCTTCAATAAGATCCCATACCTGATTTTTGTAGCACTTAAGCAGATCATTTTTGGCAGCATTTTTTCCTTTGACTTGGTTTACGACCAGCTCACTATCACCAAATACTTGTAAATTCCTGATGCCTTTCTTCATTGCCCAGTGCAGTCCATGAATTAAGGCTTCATACTCAGCCGTGTTGTTTGAATAGGAAAATTGGAAACGGAAGGCTGAGTAATACCTTATACCTTGCGGTGAAATGAGCATAGCTCCTCCTCCTGCACCTTGTCTACTCCTTGATCCATCAAAGAACAATTGCCATACTTCATTCTTGTCCTTATGATCTAGCTTGGTGATGCTGGGGAGAGGTTGATCCTCTTCATGTAAACAATAAACTCCTAGCTCAGATTCTTCTATTTCTTGATAGGGATCAAAAGCATGCACCTTGCTTGTCCATTCATCAAGGGTCAAATCTGGGATGCTTCCAACCTTGGTGTCAGTTTCATCAGTGCTAGGGTGATCTTCTTGATCAAATGCTGAGCAATTGGCATTAATTTGGCTGGTAGTGTAAGGCTCAATGTGAAAGTTCACAATAGGTTCAGACCTGACTGTGGCCTTGGTTCCATACCTTGTTCTTAATAGCATGTGTGAGCAATCCGTAGAAAAATACCCTCCAATCTTGGCCGTGAAGTCCCTTGACAAACACAATGCAAAGAGTGGTGGCAGGTCTATGACTGACACATCTTGTAACACTATTACGTTGGGACATGCGTGCAGTGTGAGGCTCAAACCTCTGATTACTCCAACCGTTGTCACTGTTGTCCCATCTAATTGCACTACACCCTTGGAGATGACTTCATATTGAAGCCCTAGCTGATCAACTATTTGCTTGGGCATTACTGAACTACTTGCCCTAGAGTCAATCATGCAATTATGTACCAACTTATTTCCTATGATCAATGAAACATAAAATGGAGGGGGCTTCAACATTTTACCTTGCTGACCTCCATGATTTCCTTCAGGCTGGGTAGCATTTGTGAGTACCTTTTCTTGCATTTGGACCTGTTGATTTGAAGTTGACCAGTCCTTCATGGCAGCTTGTAGCAAATCTCTTTGGCCTGGGATGGATAGTGATTCCCACATTGATATGTTTACATTTGTCTTCTTCATCTGGTCAATGATGTTGAATGGGGATGAAGCATCCCTCTGCTATCCCCTAGCTTGCGCATTCGTTCCTTGCACGTGGGCAGTAGTAACTGGCATCTGAGTTGGTTTAGGAGCTGGTTTGGGTGCTCCTTGCATGTTTGGAACTACATTTTGTTTGCCAACACCTTGTGGAGTGACAGAAGGTCGTGAACTACTTAGGGCCAATGGCTGTTCTTCACCCAAATTTCTTCTCTTTGACCTTGTGTTGGCTGCAACACTCTGAGAGGGTATTTGATTCATACCACAGAAATCTTCAGCCTGCCAATTGACAAGAGTAGTTTCATTCGGAGATGTCCCTTGCTGAGATGCTTCCTGCTGCTGATCTCCTTCGTGGCTGGACTCTTGCGACCCACTGACGGTTTGCACCATCAGGGCTTGATTTAATGCACCATTAAAGCACATTGATTGGTTGTGTGGCTGACTACACGGGAAACACCAATCATATTCTTGGGCCATGTTATTTTGGACTGGCATTAATGCTTTTGAAGTCAGATACAACATTGGGGTTATAGGGCTGAAATGGCCTATTAGCGGGAGGCCTTACTTGGCTTTGATTTTGATTTGCAGCCTGAGTTGGTGACCTATTTTGTTGGTATGGCTGCCTATTAGGCTGAGCTTGGGGTTGATAAGAAGGTCTGAAACCTTGGGCTTGCTATCTCTTGAGAGTAACCAGCTCGTTGCCTAGGTTTTGCAACTGTTTCATGACCTCTTGGAGTTCATTTGAAGCACTAGAGGATGAAGTAGAAGTTTCACTTGAACTTTGATTTCTAGGCATAGGAACAGGAGCCAAAGTGGGTGTTTGACTAGTGCTTGGATTTTCTAAGTTTGGATACAAGGGCATGGGAGGCCTAGGAGCCAGTTTACCAGCTTGAATAAGACAGTTTTTGGCTCTAATGGCGATGCTATAAGCAGCAGGTAAGGTTGTGCCTCCCATAGATTGAATTAACATAGAAATATCAGAATTCAAAGCTTTAAGGTAATATAGAAAAGCACCTTCTGCTGTTGGCCTGACTGCCACTGGAATTCTATCCCAAGACCTTTGAAATCTGAAGTTGAAGTCAGTTAGCTGCTCGTTGGGGGCTCTCTTGATAGTTGTTAGCTGCTCCAAAAGAGACAAGTTGTCTCCCTTCTCTCCAAATTGCTCGTGAAGTGCAATACACAGCTGATTCCAGTTTGTGATAGAACCAGCTCCAAGGCTCCTAAACCATTGTAATGCTTTACCCTTGAAGGAAGATGCCAGTAACTTGACAGCCACTTGCATTTCATTGATTTCATGAATTACACAAAGGTTAGCAATATCTTTAACATGATCGCCTGGAGTAGTCTGATTTTCTCCAGTGAAGTAGGGAATGTTCTTCAGGGCTGCAATAGGAACTGGATGTTGTGCATTGAGAGCAAGTGGGCTGCTACCAGTGAAGTTGACGTAAGGGTTGTTTTAAGCCATTCTAATCGGTCTTAAAGCCGTTGTATACTAAATGAAAGGCCTGTCAGGTGGCGGAGTTGAGAGAGTTCTGTTTGGTGGAGATGGAGACCTTTGAATCCTTCTTCCTCTTTACCTTCTTCTTGGAGATAACTGCAGGTAATCAAACAGCACTTCTTCTTCTCCAACTCTTGACCTTGTGGTGATTCTTCTCATGAGTTTTCAGGCTTGCACTACTGAAACCAGTTGATTCTTCCCCTTGGAGTCGCCAGATATGCAAATAATAGCTCTTATAAGCAAGAAAATTGCAGCAGATGCATATCAACTTTGCTACAATAAAAATGAGACCTCTAGGTCCCACCGGGCATGCCAAAACTATTCTTGCAGACTCACAACACCCCTGGATGCAGATCAGGCTTCTAGGTTGATCACTCTAGCATCCAGTGTGATTGCACAACATGGAAACCTCTCTCCAAGTGTGGGTACTTATTAAAATAAGAGAGGAATCTCCAGATTAGAGGCTGGTTCCTCAAACTCCTCTGATTTAGATCTATATTTGTAAAACTACAGAGGTTTGAAACATAATCCTACTCTAAAATCCAAGGAGACAGAGATAGAAAGTGCAGAAATGAAACTAAACTAACAAGTGATACACCAAAGGAGTGGTGAACACTTCTTGTTCTGTAGATAGACACAGATCATAAAAATTCAACATAAGACATCATGCATAAGCTGATAAGATGTAATCAGAGGTCTGAAATGAAATAAGCAACACAAACAAAGGACTGAAAACTAATCACAGAGCCTGTATTGTCATTTACACTGTCAAAATCCTTGTATTACAACATCAAAAGGGTAGGAAACCTATTACAATTTTAGAAGAGGTTTGATACTTGCAAAAATCACTTGTTACAGGTGAAAGAAGAAGCCTGCTATCCAAAGAAATGTTCCCCCCTTCAGAAATGAGCCAAATCTGCCTTTTACATGCATGGGTCGAGCCCAGGGGACAAAAAACGTACAAAAGCATGGGAGCCCATCCCTTCTTGACTGTAGGTGCATTAAAACGGCATGGGGAACCCTACAACCCCATACCCTATCATTTTGACCGGAATACAGGAGAATGCGGCCCATTCTGCATTAAATTTGGTCGCTGAAACGTCACTTCTGGCCATGAACACGTGTCAGAGATGTTTCTTGATTTTCTCTCTCTAGAATGCACAAAAACTCAAGAAAAACTCTAAAATCACATAGAGAATTTCATGAGCTTTCCGTTGATATAAAGAACGTGCAAATCTGAGCTCTGGATCGAAAGATATGTTGATCTGAAGATCTAGGGCACAAAACAGGTGAAAACATATTTTTTAAATTTCTTCCCGCGCTCTGCCACCTAAATGACACATGTCAAGCGCTGATTGGACGAGAAATTCTCTCTCCAGACCTTACCCATGGTTTTTCCTTGAAAATTTTGACTTTTTGATGATTTTGGAACATTTTTTCATTTTTTCCCCGCGTCCCCGCCACTTGGGACATGTGGCATGCATTGATTGGTCGATAGGGGCGTGGGGGAGACCTTTGCTTTTAAACTTTTGGTAAAAACTTTTGCCAAATTCTCTAATTCCTCCCCGAGCTCTGCACCTCCCTACTCCATTGGACACGTGTCCTGTACTAATTGGCTCGGGCCAGTGCTTCAAACCTTGCCCCTTTAAATGTTTTCGACGTTTTCCTTGGCGAGACGTGTCATGCTGTGATTCATCCACGGGCCTGCCAGATTTTCACGTCCATCACGTCCTTCTATCCCGGATGTCCCAAATTGTCTGGGACAAAAACTTCCGATCCGCCTGAAATGGGCTTCCATGTCCCTTTTCTACCAGCTAACACGTGGCGTGATCTGATTGGCCCTCAGCTTTCTCAGCTAACCGCGTCCCACGCATCCTTTTGTCCCACTTGTCCCGGTGCTGAAGTTTCCTGTTTCGGCCGAATCGGCCGGTTCGCGTCCTTCGCGTCCATTTGTCCCAAATGTCTCAACTGCTTAGTACGAAAGTTCTCCATTTCGGCCGATCCGGGCGGTTCGCATCCTTAAGGCCCAAATGTCCCGAGCAGTTAGTTGTTTTTCTTCTCTTTCGGCTGAACCGGCTGGTTCACACCCTTCGTGTACATTTGTTCCACTTGTCCCAGTGCTTTGCGGGCCGCCTGGAGGCGTTTCGGCTGAACCACTCCTTGGTGATCCAACTGTCCCAACTGTTCCTAGGACAAGGACTTAGCTGATTTTCACAATTTTTTCTGGCCCAAGCTTATTTTCTGCAACTTTTTCGCATTTTCTTAGAGCTTGCTCTTTTCAACCTGGACAGGAGAGTTAGAAAAATTTCTGAGGGGACCCTAGAAACATGATTTTTTCCCTGAATCCATCCATTTACCTGGGACTCGAGAACTCTGATGTATGTTATCAAATCAACCCTGGGGGTGGATTTGGATAATAGTCTGTTCTAGAAGCTTCATGGTGTCACATCTATCCCATACATATATCTCTTTGGAAATAAGCACATACTGACATTTTACTCAAGTAAACAAGTCAAATATTGATCAAACAGAAAATTTTAATTTTACACATTTCCTTGCCCCACCAACCTTTGGTGATGAGCTTGTGTCTCTTACTAGTGACGTAGGGTTGGGAAAGGATGGAAATGCCCTTACTCGCCTATGCTTTGGCCATAGTGATAAACCCACACTTCTTACTAGTAGCATGGGGTAAGGTGTAGGGGGTCCTCTTGACAAACAAATGCAAAAGGTCATACACAAACAATTCAAATCTCGAAGTCTTCGAGTCAAAAACAAATGAATTAGATGTCTAAAATTCCAAAAGAGTTAAAAGCCTAATAACCCATATTTTTTCTACTATGTGGCCATCTACGGATCTAAGTCTAGATAAACCACAAAGAAAGTTGCATCCAAAACTATGAAGTCACTCGAGTGGAGTGGGCTTGTGGTATCCTAATTTGGTTCCGCCAAAGCTTTGTCTGTCTTTCATCAATATCATTTCAACACATCTCATAAATTCCACCCTTCCCAACTCTCGGTGATGAGCCCTCGCATCTTACTAGTTGCGTGGAGTTGGGGGTAGGGGCAGGTTTATTTGCTCATCATACCAGTTTATATTCATCACTTTGCCAAAACAAATATGAAGTATAAAAAATTGCTTAAAGAAACTAAGATTCAAAATCACATTGTATCTACATTATCATATATATACATATCTGCATCATAAAATACAAAAGGAAAATAAACACTTGCATCATTTGTTCTCCATTACATACATTCTAAAGAGCATGCATACATACATCATAATCTACATAAGGAAATTGGAAATGGAAAGTAAACCATATATACCAAGGGTTTTGATCCAAAAAGAATATATATATATATATATATATATATATATGATCAAAGTTTCTGTACAATGCCATCATGTACTAAGCATGGTCAAAACACTCAAAGAGCCCGGGATATACAAAAGAATATATCATACAAAATCTAGAGAGCCAAGTGGCTTCTCAATCCCTACGAGACCCCTCTGAAGGTACACGCCCACGCCTAGGACTCCGGCTATGCCGGCGCTCTGAGTGCACGGAGGGCTCAGGATCTCGAGGGGCAGCCACAGTCTCACCACGAGAATGGCTCCTCATCAAGTGCTCGGCCGTCGTATACCCCGCTAGCTTCGTGCAGAGAGTCGATACCATCTTGGCCACATGCCAGACTAGGGAAAAGACGTTAGTGTGTCTACCAGCTGCTGAGGGCTCCCTAGCATCTATAGACAACTTGGCACAGGTCCTCTTCATGGGGATCATCAGGGTATCGGTGCATACCCTGCGAATCAAGTCCCGCCACTCATCAACGGTCTCTTAAAACAAAGGAGAAAACAAATTAGAAACAAAATAAGAGATTAGAAATACAAGATAAAACAAAAGGAGAGATAACAACTAAGGAGATCCTAACTAAAAACAAACATTAAAAGGAGAAAGGGTAACTTACTCGGATCACCAGGTCTCTAGGATGGATGTATAGGATCAGCACCTACCACGGATGCCTCTGTTGACTAAGGGGCTGCTCCTGTGACTGGAGCAACGTATCACCCTACAACGGAATCATCCTCCCCGCCATGGCCCTGGGAGAGTGGCTCCTCTGAAATCAGAGTCACTCTCTCTGCACTCTGCTCGGCCCTCGCTGCCTGCATAATATCCTGAGTGTCATGCCACTCAGGATCGTTGTCCTCCTCTGTCTCTCCCCCTGTAAACTCCTCAGACTCGGAGTCTATGTCAATGGGGTCATCTCTACTATGGGCATGACCCACAGAAATCTGAAGCAAGGGTGCCTGAGGTGCACCGGCTCTCCCTCTGGCACGTACTACCCTCTTGGACGCAATAGGAATGCCAAGAGTAACCACTATCCAAACCCGGCCTTTAGGCCCCCCTCTGGCCTCTCAGACTGATCTGTATACTGGCACTACTGGGGGAAGCATACCCCTGTAAGGTAGGCCAAACTGCTAAGGAACTCGGCCAAAGGGGTGTATCTCCACTCGCCCCACTCTATCAATAAGCTGCCCTGTGGTGGAGCAGGAGATCAAAGTAAGAGCCTCCTCGCCCCATAGACCTGCCATGGTCTGATACGGTGTGGCCTCCATGTCAGCAGTGGTTAGAGAAGCAATTGGCTGATGAGGTGTTCGGAGCACCGACATATCTATCCATCTAGCTGCCCTCACAGCTCCGGGATCGGCCACCTCTACACCTCTGCCATAGGGGATGAAGTGCTCATAGACCCAACTCATGACCAGGGTCGGGTGGCTCAAGGACTACCCCTGCAAATGGACTACCCTGTATAAATCATGGTAGGTGGTCCCAAGTATGTCTGCTCCCCAGGCATATATCCGGCCATGTCCCTCTATCTGTGTAATGATAGGGGACCAACAATATAACAAAGTGTCTCCTCCCTTGTCCCCAATCAGTCTCGAGGCAAGGATCCCCATGATGGCTTGGTGAAGTAGGGGGATGGGCAAATTGTGAATAGATCAAACTCTAACCCCCTTCTTCGACCCCGTGGAGATGACTGCATCTCCCATGTATGTAGCCCACTGTGCTATTTGGGCCCGCGAACCTGCTGTCTCAAGGGTGAGACGTCTCCCAATAATCAGGACCCCTAGAATGCGATAGACATCCTCCAAAGTAATGGTCCACTCACCACGGACCCCTGGCAATCGGAAGGTAGCATCCCAATATGAGAACAAGTCACAAACAATGTGACTGGAAGGAGCAACATGGGGCACGTGCGATATACGCAGTATACCAGCCCACTGAAGAGTATCCTCCTCATCTTGTGAGAGGGCATCTAACACTCCTGGGAGCCAGTCACACTCCCTCTCTCGGCTCCACTGGATATACTCCTCTCTCACCTACATACACCCAAAAACACACAAAACAGAGCAAGTTAGCATCCGGATAATACTGGAAAAATCATGAAAACATGTAGAAATGCTAAAAATGCAAAAACAATCTCAAACAGATGTTCTTTTGGCATTCTGTGTGAAACCACCACCCTGAGTAGGGAGGCATTTTTGTAACTACTGCCTTAAGGGAAGTGGTCATGTAACTGCCACCCTGAACAAGGCGGCAGTTGTGTAACCGCCACCCTGGGTAGGGTGGCGGTCGTGGCCCGAAAACCCACGCAGTTTTTTTTAACCTAAAAAGCCTAAAAACACTGAAAAACAACCATTTTACCTAAAAACAAAGCCTACCCAGTAGGCACCCCCCATAGATGGACCTTTTAACACTAACATTTTCAAAAATTACCCCCCCCCCACGACAAAAATTTTAGCAATTCAAAATTAAGGGGGTAAAAAGGATAAATTGAAGAAAACTAACCTGTGATCTTGCGGTTCGATGTTCCACTCGCGGAGGCATGATCACTATCCCGTCACGGACGTTTTGACTCTACTCACGCAAGAAACCATCACCGTGGGTTCCAGAGCTCAAAATCAATCAAATCAGCTCGCGTAAATGAATAGGAAAATGGGTCCACTTTGATATATAACACCCTGATTCGTTTTAAATGCCCTTTTTCACAGGTTTGGAGCACCGACAGAGGTAAGTTCTTATCCCTGCACAAATGGTACGTTCTCATTTCCTATTATTTCAGCATTTATTTTCCAAACTATTATGTCTATCTGCACTTGAGCTCTCTTTTCGTTTTACAGGTAGCGGGAAATTTGGACGGCGTCATTTCAACACACAGACGTATCAGGTATAACTTCTAACTTCCCATTTCAGGACCCCCATACTCGGACCCACCATTTTACGCCTCTTCATGGCTAAAATGCTTCTCCGAGGGGGCAATATGTACGTACCCAAAATTGTAAGGTACTGTACTGCCGAAACAACATAGCAGGTGCCCCAATGATGATACAGGTCTCCTCGCAAGGTGTTCAGGATCCGGAAAAGATCTCCAAGTGTGCATTAACATCCTGCATGCCCCACTTATCCCCCACATGCTTTTTTTTTCCATTTTCCCTTTTTTTCTTGGCCTTCTGCTCTTCAGTGACAAAACCGCCGCCCTGAACAGGGCGGCGGTCCTTTACGCATTTTCCAAAAATCTCTTTTAACATGACTCACGTAATTTCAACATTTTACCAACTTTCTTTCACCGCTATAAGCTTGCATTTATGATTCTGCTTCCCTGGAATAGTGTTTTACCATTGTTTCTAGTTTAAGAGTTCTATTTGATTTTTACCTTGGGTAAATGCAAATGCTATAAATAGTTGGCTTGTGCTCAAGCAAATGGCCCCTCCAATTTTCCTCTGATTTCTCTTTGTAATAGATTTAGTTTTCATTTTTCTTAGGATTCTTAGTTTCTTTCATTGCATGCTTAGTTAGCGTTGTTTTGCTGTTAGTAAGCCACATATCCATCTTGTGCAAGTGTTGCTATTATTTCATCCAATCCATTGGAATAGGATAGTCTGTTTATCAATAGGAAGCCATTAAAGTTGTAGGTTTTGCTCCTCAAACAGGATAGTTTTAGGTTCTGGACATTTATGTTGCATGACTCGCAATCAATCCTGCTAGGAATTGCATAAGCCAAGCTCTGTACTCTTGCGCTATCCCTCTCCTACTCGCATTGTATTCAGTCTGTATCTTGAGCTGCCTTTGTCCCAATATCTACTTCTGTTGATTCTAGCATTACACGCTTTTTTAGATCCACGTGAACACGAAGGAACAAGGAGATCACATTGAGGGGACAAGATCACACACACCATCGGATTCGCCACTATTCTACGGAATCCAGGTTCTAGCTTTCAAAGTTCTAAATTAGAATCATATTAAATAGAGTAGTTAATTGGTTTACTTCAGTTAATTTTACTTTCAATATTGCCGGGGAAGTTATGGGGATTGACAGTTTCCGAGAGACTATGATTCATTCCTCATTTCTAAGGTAGGATCGACAGTCTTGCAAATAGATTAGATCAGTTATTTCATTGTTTAGAGTAGATCTACAAATTGCATAGACAAATAGCTATACTCAGTTATCTTGTTTGTTTTAAATTGTTATTGTAACTGTCAATTCTAGATACGTTAAATAGTTACTCTTTAGATTCATTCAAATAGTTCATCAGAAAATAAAAAATAGAGAAATAATATATGCTATAGATATATTTCACATAGTTAAATTCACTTTATTGTAGTTTTTTTACATTATTATTTTTGTATGACAATCACGGGACCTAGGGATCCCAGAGAATACGTATTTGAGCCAATCGTGCCTTAACCCGGTCTTGTCACAGTAATAGTTGACATAGACCAGAATCTTAGAATCCAAGTCTTCCAAACAACAATAGACTTACAACAGATCAGATCTCAGTTGAGGGGATTAAACACAGAAGACAATCAAGCATATACATTTTGGTCAAATCAGCCAAATTACAGATTACCCTAGAAAAATATCCACATGACTGTAGAAGGGCTTGAAAGAGAGCAAACGTTCAGTTGTGATCCTTTGGTCCCACATCCAGACACAAGAGACATTCTCACAGACATAGATACTATCCTAAGAATTCAGGTTGCAAGAATGCATGTGAGGTACTCTGAGAAGATCACACAGCTATTAATTTTGAATATAGAGGCTGAGAAAGCATATGATTATTGGATACTAGGGATCAGGGACTGAATTCATACATGACCATATTAGGACCGCAACAACAAAGAGTCTACGGTTGCAATCCACAAATCCCACAACCCAACAAATCCGTAAGTGAATCAGACATAGACACTAGCCTACGCACACTAGTATTCAAATCTACTCCACTTCCACCTATTATCATCACATAATTATCCTTATTAGACATAGCAGCTAACAAAGCTAAGGAGTTCTGGACTAGGCCAGAGAATCACCCATAGAGTCAACTATATTTATCATCTTCCCTATGACCTTATTTGGGGATATACATGAAACTATCCTAGGACATTTTCCACATATTCCACAACCTATAGACCGAATCACGCCAAAGCTCGATATTGATTGGAGCCTTTGAGCAGTCATCCTTGCTGATCGATCTATCACACCAGTTTAGGTTAGGAGGGCCTTCTTTTCCTTAGATTCACAATTTCCACTAGTGCGCATCGAAGACATTAGATTTCCTAACTAGTTTTTCTGTATCCCATACATATTTCATCCCCATCAGCTGTCTCGGCACCACCGCGAGAGGTCGGGTGCGAGGAAGAGTTACTTGTAGATTCCCAAGCTCGCTTGTCACTTTTCTGTCATACAGTACATCCTCAAGCACCAAATCCACTAAGGTTTTTACATAATTCATTGTCGAAGGGAATTTTTATGGTACCTTGGACTCCAAATGTCATCTTTCTTTCAAGACATTGTCTCCAATCTCCTCTGTGATGCTGATGAAAACAATGTTCTTATTCTATGCCAAGTCCTTCTCTTGTTGTAGGCACGCTATCTCTGCATCTTTGGCCTTAATCTCCTCTTTTAACACCCTAATAGTTGCAACCTTATCCACATTCCTCCTTGCCACCTCTGTTGATACCTTCACCAAAGAATTACTTACTTGTTCGTCCGACATAGTAGTAGGATTTACTATTATGTGTTTTACCTGAGGTGCCTTCTTCAATCTCCTCGATACACAAGACTCTTCAAATACATCAATTTTTTTTTCATCTATATGTGTCCACATTGACCAAGACAACTACTTCTTTGTGCACGCGGTGGCCATATCCTCATCCATCAACGCCCATCCATACACTTATTTAAGGCCCACCATGCTTTGGAAATGGGCGTAGACAATTTTACTTGTGTCCTTAGCATAGCCCATGACCGATGCAGTATAATCCCCATTTTTCCTCTTCAATCTTGGTCCCTTAGGAACTTGAGTGTCAAGATTTCGAGCTTGTTCTACTATACATTGAGTAGTCTCTTACATTTTCTCATCTTCCTCCTTTTCTCCTTCTTCTCCATCAGTCATTTCTTCTTCCTTTAGCTCTTCTATGTCATCTAGAGGTATAGGAGATTTGGGTGTGCTCTCCTCAGACTTTTTCACATCCTCATTCAGCTTCAACTTCCTTCTTCTCTTCTCAATTGGCTCCTTCTGTTGAGAGATTCATGGTGATCTGCACACTGATTTTGGAGTAGCACCTTGGGTTCTTGTTCTCCTAAATACTCTTTTAAAGCAGTGATCTCCTTGTACTGCATCCAGGTCCTCTTCATCTCCTTCTTTACCTTGAGGTGGTGTAGTCATGCGCTCAATTCCTACCTTGTCTGTAGGGTGTCTTCTTCCTCTATGCTCCAGGCCACCACTATCTTCTCAATCCTCTTCCTCTTCATCTACCACTATGGTCTCTGTGGGATGTGGGTTTGGTACATTTTCTAATGTATGCTTTCCCTTAGGCAGCCCTGGAAGTGTGAATTCATTTTCCACTAAATTTTCCTTCTCTAGCTTAGGCTCAAGTTGAATATACACAAGTGCTTCTCCAACATCTCCAATGGCCAACCTTACTGGATTCATGCTTATTATATCTGAGATAAGCCTCTCAATATAGGTAGTCTATCCTGGATATACATATGATTTTCTCAGAGTGTGATAATCACAATCTACCTTATCTATGATGAAGCTTAGGTAGTGTGCATCTATGAACCAGTGAACTGATTCCTGGAAGTAGCGTGTTGTGAAGGCATATAGTAGTTTACACCAAGGGCTCCAAGATCCATCCTTCATCACAAATCGCGCGATGCAAAAATGCTAGTAGACTACAAAATGTACTGCCTTACCTACCACTGAAGGTAACTCCTTGGGTATGCACCACTCCTCATCGAATGCCTCCAGGGGCCTATCATACCACATCTCTTCCCTCTGCTTAAATGGCCCACTCATGGACCCTTCACATAAATATTTATTAAATCTTTCTACTAGAGATTTATTTTTTGTGGGATACTCCCAAATCTTCTCCTTTGGCCCATCGGGCACTCTAATCTCCATAAATACAAAAGATGATAAAATAGCACCAAAACTAATTTTGTCACATGTACACGCTTCTTCAATGATTTTCTTTGCAATGTGATCCGCAAGATTGTAGATCACCCCTTGAGACATCTTCCTTGCAACATGCAGCCACATTGTATTCATCTGCGACCACCTTTCTTGGTCATTCAACTTTGTTACAAGATGGGAAACTACTTGTATTATTGGGTACTTCTTCAATTTATCGATGTCCATGCCATGTTGACCCTTGGTATATCCTAGGTCCTTCCTTGTCTCCAGGATCACTACCTTATCTATTAAGTCACTCTCCAAATCTACTCCTAAGGCCCTTAGTCTCATCACTGTTGAAATCAAGGAAGCTGTGATTCTAACCCTCCATTCGATGAAGTGGAAGAAGTCCTCATGGACTTTTCTCATCAACCATTGATACAATGGTTCATACTTTCCAAAGTATGGTAGCTCGTATAACTGGTAGACTCCAATCTGCTTTAGTAACTTCTCACCAAGGTCATCGTACACTGGCATGTCTTTTGTTGTGTGTTTGTTCATTTTTGTGCTCAACAATGCATCTAGACCCTTCTTATTATCCAATGTAAAATGGTTGTAATCACTAATTTTACATTTACAGATGTGGGAATCCCATTCTTGTCCCACAATCACACCCTCTAGATACTGCATTTATGAGAAATTACTCTCAGGAGAAATTTATTCTTCCACTTTGACCTTATTCTTCCCTTTTACTCATGTTGCAGGTGCTTTCTTCAGTGCCATTTGAAAATTTCTCCTTTCTACCCTCTATAACGAGCAAGTTAAAACCCTAGTTCAAATCTCCTTGCCCTAGTGGAAATCGTGTGCCCTAGCTCCTTCATAACGCATCTTCTTCGCTCAAACCCTTCACCTATGGGAACACAAGCTTCTCCTACACAAATCTTCTCTCCACGTCTGGTTTCACACTATTTGTACCTCAACACAATTTCTCAGCTTGTTTGCACTTATCTCTTTTCAAATTCTCTCAATTGCAATAGTAAAAATGAACTCACATCCTGTCCTTATATATATTTTCAAAAATTTAGTACATTTATTTCTCCTTCACCTACCAACAATCCTATCATTAATAGACCATTTTCATTCTTTCCACATGGTACATCTTCATGCCCAAGCTATAATCTTCTAGCGTGTCTTCCTACCTTCTAGCCATGGAATTCTCTTCAGCACACCTCCATGCACCCGAGTACCTCACCACTATGCCTTCCCTTAGTAGTTCCCATAACCTCTTCTTACCTTGCATTATAATTGTTTCTTCAATCATCTCTACCTATGGTCCTTGTTCCTAGAAACAATCTCTCTCTTTTTTCAATCCTCCAACTTTGAATAACACCCGAAGTAGTTTTTTCCTTTCATGTGTACTTATTTTCAGTAGTCCTTTACGTAGATATCAATAACCACCCCATACTAAACGGTATGTGTAGTCCTTTGTGCATATACATTCTTTAAATAGTAATTAGCTTCTAGGGCACAAACACACTTATTACACAAAAACACCAACTAAATTGAAAAATCATAGTGACAAATAAGGAAATACATTAAGGAAAATACAGAATTGAAAACCTAATCTAAATGGCAACATTTCCTTATTACAAACACCAAGAAGACTTATTTATAGTAGGGCTTCAACCTATTCTTGTTGAAGTACTTGGGTAACCGTATTCTATCAAGCATCTCTAATTGACAAGCACCTGTTTCAAGTATGTGAGTGAAAACATATGACCCCAACCAATGTACTTTGAGTTTTCTTGGATGGCGCAAAAACTTAGAATCATAGAGAAGCACCATCTGTCCTATCTCAAGATTTTTATCCATGATGTGCCTGTCATGCCATGATTTCTTCCTGGCATTTTCTTGTTTTTGAATCTAACGTGCTCTTTCTCATTGCTCATCCAGCTTGATTAAATTTTCAATATGTTCTTCTAATGATTACTTATCATCTATATCTCTAGTGCACGCAATACGCAAAGATGGTAACATGAATTCCATAGGAAGAACTGCTTCTATACCAAACACTAACTGAAAGGGTATGGATTTGTTTAACCTTTTATATGTTGTGTGATATGCCCAAAGCACTACAGATAATTTATCATACCAATCCTTTCTCCCAACATCACAAATTTTTGTCAATGTCTGGCTCAAAATCTTGTTGAAAGCCTCAACAGTTCCATTTGATTAAGAATGATATGGTGTAGTATTATGGTGTGCAATCGTGAATTAATCCAATAAAATTATGATTGTCTCATTCAGAAAATGTGTGCCCCTATCACTGGTCAAAATCAAAGGACATCCATACCTTGTAATAATATTTTCCCATAGAAACCTGGTTGTTGTAGTCACTGTACAATCCTTTGTAGGCACTACTTCTACCCACCTTGTTAGATAGTTTGTGCAACTAATGATATAACACGATCCAATCTTACGTGTGACTGGTGAAATAGGACCCACAAAATCAATAGCCCATTTCTCAAATGGTTCTACACTAGTAATAGGTCTTAGAGGCATATCAACTCATTGACCTAGTTTCCCAAGGTGCTGACAGTGATCACAAGCCTTACAATATGCTTTAAACATTTTATACAGGGTCTCACACCATAATCCAGTGAGTAGAATCTTGCATGAAATGACATCACCTATATAGTGGCCACCTATAATACCACCATGAGCTTCCTCTATGATGTTTCTGCGTTCATGTTCTAGTACACAACAATGCAATACTTTATCCTGACCTAACTTGTACAGGTCACCGGTAATCAACATATAGGGTGCCGTGTGTATAGCAAGTTGTTTCTTCCCTAAGTATTTCATTCCTTCTGGTTCCATACCTATTCGTAGAAAGAAAAAAATGTCCTCTAATTCCGATGGTGCTTGTTATAACCTATATAGTTGTGAATTTGACATGATATCTTTAATTTCCTATGCTTCTTCTCCTGAATGTATTATGGATAAATGGTCTGGTCCATAATTACTTTTCCCTGGTTTTACCACAACTGTGAAATCAAATTCTTGAAATAAGAGTACCCATTTGCATATGTGCCCCTGTAAAATGGGCTTGTTTACCAAATAATTCAATGCCATGTGATCTGTATAAAATACAAATGGTGTAGCTAGAAGGTACTCTCTAAATTTATGTAGTGCATAGATCATTGACAAAGCTTCGTGCTTTGTAGTTGTGTAATTATGTTATGTAGGAGTCAACTTTCTACTAGAAAAACAAATAGGATGATTTATAATTCCTTCTCCCGGCTGAGCCAACACCATGCCAGAGGCATCCACATGTACATGAAATGGTTGGTCCCATGAAGGAAAGCACAAAATAGGCACAGTAGTAAGTTTCTCCTTTAGTGTCTCGAATGCGTGTTGTTGTGGTTCTCCCCAGTAGAATGTACCTTTTCCTTTCAGTAACTCCTCCAAAGGTGTGGAAACCTTGGCATGCCCCTTTAATGAATTTTTTATAATACCCTGTGTCTGTGCACCTCACTCTGAGTGGTAGGATATTTTAGGCCAATAATGACTGCAACCTTAGTTGGATTAACCAACAAACCTTCCTTGCAGATTATGTGTCCTAACAATATTGCAAATGGTGTAGCAAATATGCACTTCTTGATGTTCAAAGAGATACTAAACTATTTACATCTTTCAAAAATTAAGCGTAGATTATCACAATGGTCTTTGACCAGTCCATACATCATCCAATAATCTAACTAAACCTGTAAGAAGTTGTAAATAAACTCTTTAAACACCTGAACAACTATGAGCGAAAATATAGAAGACACAATTTTCAGAACAAAAGGCATCACTGTATAGGAAAAGCTACCCCATTCAGTAGTAAAATTAGTTTTTTCCTGATCCTCATGGGCAATCCTAACCTGATAATACCTAAAGAACCCATCTATAAAAAAATAGATTTAGCGCCCTGCAACGCCTTCTAGTATTTCCTCAGTGAATGGCGTAGGAAAGGGATCAGTCACACATGCAACATTCAACTCCCTATAGTCCACACAGATCCTAATACAACCATCCTTATTGATACTGATCACCATTGGACTAACCCATTCTGACTCATCCAAGGGCTTGATGATTCTAGACTTCAACATTTTGTCAATCTCTTCTTTGACCTTTTCGTGCAAGTTGGGGTTCATCCTGTAGGGTCTCTTTCTAACTAGGTTTACACCCTCTTTAAGCTTTATCTTCATCTCCTCTAATGATTTATGTATGCCTTTAAGTTGATGGTACCCCAAAAGGAATAAGTCTTGATAATCTCGTAGTAACTCTATGATTTTTGCCACTTCAAAGTTTGACCAATAGTCTCCAATTATGGCCTCTTTAGGCTCAACATTTGATCCAATATTCACTTTCTTTTTCTTCATAGGTTCATGATAGGTGCCTGTGGTATTTTATGCACTGTCCAAAACCTAACGCCTACCTGATGAATGGTTTACATCCATATTTTCTACTTATTCATCATCCACTAAGTAGACCATTTTTCCTTTTTCTTTCTCAAGGAAAGCACACTGAAGTAGTGTGGCATCGACTTCTATTTCTTCAACAAAAATACTCCTGAGTTTTGATACAAATACATTGTGTAACATTATTAATAAATTGTAATATTATTAATAACGAGTTAATACAACTCATATTAATAATATAGTTAATAGTTGTGTGAGTGAATTTGTTGAATAAACAACTCACGTAGCTATTTTGGTTTGAGAGATATTAGGAGATAGGTTTGAGAGATTAATGGAGAGTGATATGAGGGATTGAAGATGAAGTTTGATGCCAAATTTTTAGGAGATCAACCATTATAAAATGTAACCTCTATCATTGTAATATATATCTTGAATGAATTCTTAATTTCTATATATTATTATTCGGTGTTTGTTTCTCATATTATTGTGTAGTTTTTGTCAGTGGTATCAAAGCAGCTTCTGATCCATATTCCATGTAGTCAAATCATTTAAAGCATATTCCATTGAATCCCACATGAAAATATATCACAAAAAAATGGTGGACAATTGATTTTGGTCTATAGATTTTGTAGTGCTCATTCTACTACATGATGTTTTCTACTGCGTTTGGTGCACACTCATCATCCATCATGATTTGCTCCTTTGAAATCACTGTATTTTCACCCAATTGCAAAAATAGTGATTTATAATTATGTTTATCCTTCAACATCACTGTTTTGTTAATGTTATTTTTCCACGCAGTTGCAGAAATCGTGAAACTGTGTGTTAGAAATCTTCTTTTATGTTTTTTTGCCATTTTTGGACGTAGTAAAAAAACACAAGGATAATTTTTTTTTCCACTTTTGGAAAGGGGTCCAGAAAGATGTTGGATTTAAAATTTGTAGTTACCATAACTTTCAGCTGGTAACTCAGATTGAGATGATATATTTTTAAAAAATGTGTGTTTTTTTGAGCTCTTTGCATTGATAATATCAAAAATTTCACGGACGCATTTTTGGTGGAAACCGACGTCCATTGTTTTACTATGGATAAGTTGATATGAATTGAAAAATTTGAAGGAAAATATTTCCATACATGGCAGGTTAGAACTCAATTGTTGCTGATTAACAAAGATCTATGGGAGATTATAGAAGGAAAAATCAATAAACCACATGGCATAGATGAAGCAGCAAAATGGGAAAGCAAGGATCGAAAAGTAACAGTGGCACTCAAGAAAAAGTTGTTCGGACTCAAAATGGAGGAAGGAGAAAGTATGGTGGAACATATCAGTAAGTTTTGTTCTATTTCAAATCAATTAGTTGGAATCAAAGTTGAGGTTCTTTATGATGATGCAAAAGTGGTATTACTTAATAGCATGCCTCCTAGCTATTCTAATATGGTATTCACTTTGAGCAAAGTAAATCTGAGTCTAGATGATTTAATTTCTTCTCTGACAGAAGAAGAAAATAGAACCAAGAAGATTGATCTAGAAGAAACTGCAATGTATGGTAGAAATAAATCATATGCTAAAGGAAAATTCAAGCCTTCTTTTAAACAAAAATCAACCTCCCAAGGTCCACAAAAATTTCTTTGTCACTATTGTAATGTTCCTGGACATGTTATTATGTATTGTAAGAAAAGAGCACAAGATTTAATTGATGGTAATTTGAAGGATAAAGCCTTCATTTCTGAAAACAGAGACGAAGAAAGTGATTGGGATATAAATTCTCCCCACTCTGATAATGAGGAAACAAATGCTCAGCAAAGTGATGAAGAATTCTTGTATTAAGTAAAGAGTGCATTTATTGGAGGACGAAGGCAACAGAGGCAGGAGTTCAATCATTGACCTCTCATTGGTCACCAATGACGGGGCCGTACATAGTTGTGGTGGCTGTGTGTGTGTGTGTGTGTGTGTGTGTGTGTGTGTGTGTGTGTGTGTTTTATTTCAGTTGTGTGCAATATGATTTCATAGTTCTTGTTTGAATAAGTGAAATGTTCACATTGAGGGTAGGAACTGGAACATGGTCTCAATGTTCAATTTTCCCTCTATTCATTTTGTACTCAGTAAGCAGTGGTTCCTACATATTCCCTAAAGGAAAGACATAGTGGACAAATGAAAGTACAAAGGAAAAGAAACAACATGATTTTTGGGTTATTGGTTGTCTTGTAAAACCATCCTTTGTTTTAGGTTGTTGGTTGTCCTATAAAACCATCCTTTTTGAGGTTGTTGTCTGTCCTTGTAAAACCATCCTTGTAGGTTGTTGTCTATCCTACAAAACCATCTAGATCATGAGCACGCATAGGCGACAAGCTGTAAAAGGAAGTGTGATTATTTTGTCTACATTGTCAACATTAGGGGAGTGTATATGGGAATTAATAATGTTAATAATAGGGGAGTGAATGTTACAAATATATTGTGTAACGTTATTAATAAATTGTAATATTTTTAATAACGAGTTAATACAACTCATATTAATAATATAGTTAATAGTTGTGTGTGAGTGAAGTTGTTGAATAAATAACTCACATAACTATTTTGGTTTGAGAGATATTAGGAGATAGGTTTGAGAGATTCATGGAGAGTGATATGAGGGATTGAAGATGAAGTTTGACTCCACCTTTGTAGGAGATCAAACATTATAAAATGTAACCTCTATCATTGTAATTGATATCCTGAATGAATTCTTAATTTCTATATATTATTATTCGGTGTTTATTTCTCATATTATTGTGTAGTTTTTATCAAGTTTCCTTCATCAAATAAATACTGAATGAGTTCTTCAGCCTTGGCACTATCTCCCATAGTTAAGTGCTTTATGACCTTTAATGCTTCTTCCACCAGAGGCTTGGTGGAGAATAAGTCAAACATCTGGGTCATTCCTGAAATTAAATCCTACCAATTTCTAGTCTCTCTATGGATTTCTACATATACATACCAAGCATGCGTGTAACCATGTAGAGTGGAATAAAACTTGTGCACCCAGAGTGAAGGTGGTAAAACTTCCTACCCCTATGTCCATAGTCTCTCACACTGCTGAACGTGGTGCTAAACAGGGTGATTACCATGATAAGTGCATATTTGAGTAGGTGCATTGCTCCTGAAGAACCTAGTGGCAAGAGAAATCCTAATTTCATTCCATCCTACAAGATTATTCTTGTGGACCACCTACCAGCACGCTGCAGTCCCACATAGGGTATATGTTAGCATATTCCTCCTCTCTAATGAGTCTATCCACTGTTCTTCCATGGCACATAGGAACACCATAGGGTCTCCTTATCCGGTGTAATAAGGTACCGAGTTGTTACCTATTCTCCTGATATAACATGGTTTGCTAACCTTGGGAAATATGCTCTTTAATTCACACCCTACCAAATCATAAGTGCTATGATCTCAATTATCACAAGCAACACTTGTAGTATCTCTAATAGAATTTGCATCCTCCTACTGAAGAATTATTTATTTACATAGCTCAAGCACCTCTAGATCCCAAATGATGTGTACATAGATCCTATTCAGGTCTTCCTCACTCAAGAGCTCAATGTAGGGTGTAAATTTTCCATCTGTTAAAGGGATAATAACTCTTTCCTCCTTATTTTCAAAGCTGATATAACCCTTATTGAACCAAAGATCAACATTATTTACATAGCACCAAGGATGCCCTAGTAGTGCCAGGAAGCTATCTGACTCTACCACCGCTAAAACCTCAAAATCTCTAGTGAACTTGGATCCTTGTATGGAAAGATTAGCCTCGTTAGCCATGAACATTATATTAGAGGATGGCTACAATGGAGGTCTCCCCATTAGTACCCATGCATCTAAGGTAAGAAAATTGACTTATGCACCTGTGTCAATCAATATATTACTCAATACCCACCCATCCACAACAACATTTAGAGTGATCTCCTTGTCATACTTGATGCTATGAGGGGGAAGATTTGCATGTAGGATCTGCCATCCATTCTTAATAATTTCACATGGGCTGTTTCGCTTTAACCAATTCCCCAATAGTGGAATGATATTCTCCTGGTGCAACAATTTGCACACATCTCTCAAGTCATCCATATCAGTTTGGATAATCTCTAATGCTTTCTTTTTCTCCATCTTTTGTGATTACTCCTTTAAATACTATGTTTCACCTTGAAAATTCCTGAGTACCTCCATGGTTTCCTAGTAAACCTCCTTCTGATGGGAAGGATCTAGGTTCCATGCATGTAGAACCTCCTCCTTAGTGATGGTAGGATTCTTCTGTAATGATTCTTTGGCACGTGGCACTTCAGCACGAGTCGTGATCTTTACCTACAATGCCTTAGATTCTACTTCCAACTTGGGCATCCATTGATTTTCCATAGCACATTGTATCCTAACCATCCCTGTGCCTTTGTTTTATTTTTTATTCTTCTTATTAAGATGCTCACACAAGTCTGGGCATTCCTCATAACTATGATTCTTTCCATAGAAAGAACATGTAATGTTCTGAGGACATTCTCACCTGTAGTGGTTAGGAGATCTACATGTATAACATGTTCCATGAGGGAACTCACCTTGTATGCCACCATGACCTCATCCTTTACCTCTACCATGACCGGCTTCAAAACATCCTTCACTTCAATCATAACACGCTCGATTGTCATCCCAATCCTAATGCTCATTCTTTCCTTTATAGTTATCTAAAACTCTTGTCTGTCGTACACCAATGTCTATAGCATCATGGATCTGACCAATCAATTGACATTCTTCTATGTCATGATTCGTGGACCTATAGATTTTGTAGTAGCATGAAACGTTCTTCCTTATCACACATTATAGTAATGGGTAGTGGCCAACATCATGGTTTAGATGGCATATCTCATTCCAACAACAATGAGTGCACTGATGTACTAGGAAAACTATCCTTTGTGTGACCTTCCAATTCATAATCTATGAACAAAATTCCTATGTGTGTCTCTTGGGCTGAATTTTCTGATAGCTTCTCCAACTTATTCACCATATCTGCGATCTGTGCTTCTAAAAATGGGATCACCGCAGTGTCTATACTTCCAATTACCTCAATGTGTAAATCTACTTCAAGTGCTTCATGTGGATCGGTGTATGTCTTATGTGATAACACCCTTCTAAAAGGTGTTATTAGGCTCCCAATGAACCAATGCACATGCTACCTTGCATGAATATCATAAGAAAGTTTAGATAACATATTTTTGAAATGAACATCATACTCTCTGACACTTTAAGTAGTTCCTTGCTTAATATCCTTGAGTGCACTTATGCTCTTCTATTCAAACTCAACGATATGAAATTCTTTAAGGAAGGCATCTTTTAAAGCTGCATAGTCTATGCAAGTCTGATCAGGGTCAAAAAATTTGTACCAACTGTGTGCATGCCCTTGTAACATAGTAGAAAATTCACTTGTCCTACACTCTAAAGTCATGATTCCTTTTGCATGCCACAATATTTCAAACATGTGTACATGTTCAACAACATCTTTTATGCCCTTATACTATGGGAGAAAAAGAGAAATATGCATGTAAATATTCTAGGGTTGGTGTAGACCTTTCCCACCTGATCCAAACCTCTTGTGTTTACTCTTCCTCCAAAACCACTAGATCCACCTATACCTCTTGATCCTAAACACATAGCTAGAGTCGGACCAGAAGATGTACTTCCCTGTGTCCTATAAGTAGTATTGAACTACACCCCGATAAACTGTGAAGTATAATACTCCTAGAAGAGAGTTCAAAAGTCTACATGCTTGGATTCTGTGTGGATGATACACCTGAAAAGGTACTCCCATATAACAATGAAGCCATTTTCTCTACCATCATTGTGCTTTTTATATGACTCACTCTTTCTCTCCCACTACCTAAATTATCTTGTTGACTATTTTTTATACTAGATACTAGAAAACCAAGTGCAAGGGAAAGGTTTCTAGGTGGATTCAGATGCGTGTGCGTGGCCCAGGTAATCTCTGCTGGTGCACTTCTGCGTGAGGCTAAGGAGGGTTCCCTGTCATGCTTTCCCAAATGGGGGATTTCTTGATGCTTAGGTTCCATGTATTGTACGTGAACTTCAAACCCTTCCCAAACTATCTCTCTCCACAATGCCATTCACTCTGGCACATCCTACTCCTTCTATATCTCCCTCTCATGTGCCTCATTATACTTAAGCCATATTTCCTCTCTTTTCCTTTCTATCGTTAGGTATTCCATCTTTTAGCAAACTTGCTCCTCCTTCCATGCATGGTGGGGTTTAGTTTGCCATTGGTTTGTTCTCTAAGTTTAGGGTTACCATCATAATTTTGATCACCAGTTGAATGCCTTGCAGGTAAGCTCCCCTGGGATATTGTAAAAATTGGAATTCAGCTACCTCTGGGCATGAATAACTATAAATTGAGTACTCCAAGATATATCTTTTCAAAACACCATAGAACCACGTATCCACAATGTGAGTCCAAATTAGATCAACATTATAAAGGGTCTAAAATTTTTCTTGCATCGAGACAAGTGTGTGATACCTCCAATTCCATTTAGACACATAAACAACCAGCCGCTTGTACAATTCTACTAGAAAGATAATGAAGAAGATCTCATACAAACAGTCATACAGATTCTGCTCCACCCACGTGCATGCATCAAACTCAGATCCAGTGCTAAAATTCCATGTGTATTCTTCTTCTAGGTCATGTATCCACTCCTCAACACTTGTTAGGGTCAACTGGTATGTCTTCATCGTGAATCATCCTAAAAAAAATTTAAAAATAGGTTCCAGCAATGGAACCAATGATGCAGCCTAGAATCTAGTAGAAAAATCCCACGTGCACTGACACATCACTCAGCCTAGATTGAGCACTCACGTGAAGCACGTAAAGGTACTAGGCCCCTCTTTAGGGTTGTTGTTGCAGGATGTTATTATTATGAAGACTTAATGCATTCAAATCCACCATTAATGCATCTTTCTATAGTGCATGTATAGATCTAGTTCTAGAGAATAACAGATTTAAATGATAACCATGATGAAAGAAAGTATGCATGATAAAATTATACTTAGAATTAACACTATGATTCAGTGAATACACTCCATTATATAAAAACATAGTAATACATAGAAGCTTCTTATAATAATAGCATCATGTGCTCATGCACATAATAGATCTGACAACATGATCTCACAGTAATCTAGTTATTACCTATTATCTCTATGATCCATAGTTCACTACATGTTTATAAGGGTGGGTAATTTCCCTTCACCACTTATCTAATTCCAAAGATAGGTCACATGCTGAAAATAGCCATGTACCTTTACAATTACAGCCACACATGCAAGTGTGCTAACAATATATTTCTCCTAGTTAACTATCAGTCGTAATTCTATCTTTAGCCCACATCCATGTAAAGGGCTCCGTAGTCACTCTTCAAAAAAATATCCTGTGCGTGTTGCACAAGTCTTCATCCCATTTGTGTGCTCCACACGCCATCTTCCAAAAATATATTATCATCGTGAAAATGGATAATTCTTGAATCTGTCTCTATCCTCCTCGCGTGATTCCCTTCTGATCCTCTCACACCTTTTAACACACTCTGATATTTCATGTGAATCTTTTGTATACCTTTTGCTAAGTGTTATACATTTTCTATTCAACAGATCTTGTATACACTCTTTCCACATCTTGATCTCTTTCTTCAAGTTTGTAATGGTTGAGGTGAGCCTCTGCTATAATCAACAAATGTTATCATAGGCTCTATATACTTCCTCTATGAAATTCAGGCCAAAAATTAACATTTCTTCTATTTCCTTTCCATAAGATGCATGATTTTGAATGTCCTTGATGTTATGTACCTCTTCATTAGTCAATACAACATGTAGTGGAATTGAAGTTAGGGGAATTGGATCCAAGATCTTCCAATTGATCCTATATTTGTCTGCCCTTTTTTCAAATCTTTCAATCACATTTGAAACAGTCTCCTTTAGATTTTTAACTTCACTTTTAGGAGTCAACTCACCTAATGGTATCTTTGTCAATTCCAAGTCATCTAAAACCAAATATTTATTATCTTTCTCAACCATAGGTTTGGAAATCTCTAAGAATGGTTGGCCTTTAGAATCAGACACCGAACTTGAAGTAGTTTTGGCCTTCTTGGTAGATGGATCATGAGCGGTGCCCAATAAGGCAACTACAACATCAAATTTGAGGGCAACAATTTGGAATACAGCCTTTATCTTATTACTATCAACAAATGGTTGAACCCAAGTGAAAGTGGTACTAGAAGGAGGAGGAAAAAGAGGACCTAATGCAAGGGTACTCATTGAAGCTAGGGTTTTTGCATATAATACTTCCATGACAGATGTGCTAGTTCTAGAAACTAGCATCTCTTTGACAGGAGTCTCTGGAGTACTTTTTGTTTTAGATTTTGATTTCACATTCTCTTTCTTTTCTTCCACCTCTTCCTCCTTTTCAGTGCTTCCTCCTTTTTGAATACTCCCTTTATCCTTTTGACCTTATGATTCTTTCACTTCCTCTACAAGATCAACAATTTGTTCAAATACCATGGCTATCTTTGTCTATTTGGGAGAAAGGAGTTGAGTGTTTTTTTTCTTCAATTAATTTTTCTTCCTTCTTAGTATTTTTAGATTTTCCTTTCTTGGTATACACTAGGGTTTAAGACTCGAGAGGAGAAGGAGCTGATTGAGTGTTTGCTTTAGGTTTTGGAGTTGGAACTTCTATGTGGGATGTGGAAACTTCCTGAGAAGGAGACCAAAATCTACCCACTTTATATGTTTTCATTTTCCTATCAAACCAAACCTTAGTTCTGACCAAGATAGGGTTGATAATTTCTTGCAAGTTATCCTTTTCCTTCTTGAACCAGTTAATTGTGTCAAGAGGAGTGTGCCTTATAGATTTGTTGAATTCCAATGAATATAAATATTCATCATCATCTTGCAATTCATTTGGTACTTTATAGATTTCAAAGTATTTGACTTGTTGCAAAGAGATCCGGCCATAGTACCTTCTTCTTGCCTCATAATTATGTAAGAAATATGCCCAATAGTCTTCTACATCAGAGAGGTGATGGAAGGACATTCTAAAACTATTGGTGATGAATCCTTTGAGATCAAAGTAAGTTATTTTATGAAAGGAATGAAAATTGAAAGCAATAATTGTCCTCTCAACATTTTGTGCATCCAGGGTAGTTTGGCAAGTATAATTACCTAGAGTGATTAGGAATTGAACACCAACCATCTTCTTCTCTTTACACGTTCTATGCAATTTATCAAGTTTCCTACAAATTTCCACTAGGGAAATCTTGTCACTATAATACATTGGGAGCTTAAAAGGGGACCCTTATAAACATGCTAACCTGATATAAGAGAACTTCCTGAACTAAATGTAGAAGTTTCCATAGATGGAAATCAACTGTTTGGATTCAACAGAAAACCTTTCAGTTGTATTTCCTTCTAAAATCCTAATAATGTACATAGTGAACGCATCATTAAATCTCCTAAAATGATGATTACTGTTCTTGAGAGTCAATATTGAGTAGTATTCATAAATTGGGGAATCATTCTTATTGTCTTATGGAGAGAGACCTAACCATTCTATGTATGCCCCAATAGCATACATCAAGTAGGAGGTCATGTGGAAGAACTTGGTTCTATATACATTGGTCAGTAGTTCATTAAGATTATTACAAATGATTTCTCCCCAATTCAAATTCTGCTTTGCTTCACATATGATATTTATGTATGGGCACATCTAAAAATGGAACTCATTACTTGTAGGAATCCCAATAATTATGGCCAAAAGAGTGATGATTTCTGAAATCTCTTCCTCTAAATCACTTCTGTATAAAACCTTGGGCAACCTGGAAGCTCCTTTCTGTGGGACCTTGAACCGAGACCTAGTCATGATGTGTTTATACTTTTCACGCTCTTGATCAAAAAACTATTGGGATTTTACCACAGTGAGAACATTTGAATATTAAAATAATGGAATCCTAAGGGAAAAATTGATACATCCTACATCTAGATTTGAAACCACTTGGTCTTGGTGCTTTTGATCTCTTTCGTGCTATGGTCAAAGTGGGAGCTACAAGCCAGAACTGTATCTACACATTGGACTGAGAATGGAAATCCTCTAGTGTAAGTTATCCCACAAGCCTTGATGAGTTGAGCCATAGGTGAAGGATTGGCATCATTACTTTGTGCCCATAAATAATTAAAATGCAGATGTTGAACATTGGTGTCCCCTATGTTGGGTATAAAAGTCTCGAGAGAGGAAAGATGCTCATGAACTTTGAAATGAATCTTCACTATGGAAAAAAGGGGGCTGAGAAAAAATAATTCAGTGGGTAAAATGATCATTATAAGAAGGGAAATGTGGTAGGGAACAAGAAAAAATCAGCTTAGAATTCTTGCAGAAGGTTATGGAAAACTCAATCTTTGATCACTGGAAGGATGATGACCTTTTTAGGAACAAAATGCACTTTAATTGTTTTTTAAATGAAAAAGAAGGCTTGTGCTATGTCTAGGATAGCTTTGGAACTGAATGCGTGAGGCTTGGATTGTAGTTATAATGGTAAGAATGACTCTCTCTCCTATTTTATATTACACCATTTGGAGAAGCTTGGTGGGGAGTATTAATGAAGGCATTTAATGGACAATGGAAAATGGGGAACTTGGAACACTTGATGTAGACCTATGCTTATATAGTGTGGATATGGCAGAGTAATGAAGCATAGAAGGCCCAAAACTATATGGGATGCTTGGGACAAAAAAGGCCAAAGTTTCTGCAACGCAAATGAAATGGCTATAATGTGGTAAATGCGAGTTTGTGGAGAATTAAGGGTCAAACCACACCTGGGAAATTTTGGACATGAGAATCTAAAAGTTTGACACTACATTGGCACATAATGGAAAGTGGATAAGTCAAGTGAAAGACACACAAAATGTCCATGGGACCAAAGTACACAAGTTCCCTGCAGGCCCGAAAATCTGCAACATGAAGGGGACTTAGAAATATTTGAAGAATAGGTTGTGGGTCGACAAGAATTGCAAGTACCGCAGGGATGCAGGGAATAGATGGTTGCGAAGAACAAGGGGCGTGATTTCATAAAAATTCTGATACTTTGTAAAACCAAGAAGACTAGTTCACTACAGGAAAGGTAGGGGATCAGGGAACAAGGGCCCCAAAGGTACATGGGACATGCAGGACATCAGAACCCGAAATACGCACAATTCAAAGAGAGAGTTAAAACTCAAGTCTTTTGAAAATTGGCTAACTATTGAGACCTTTTTACCTTACTCTTATACTTCACAAGGGAAAACAAAGACCTCAAAAGGGAGGACCTACTACTTGTTTTTGAATTTTGGAAAAAATACACATATTTTGGGTAAGTGACAACAACTGACTCTTTCTGGGAATTGGGATGACTTGGCACAAGGTAGGAGAAAATGACGTTAGAGTCTCTAGGAAAATACAAGTGCAGATTCCATTGGGAAATAGAGTCCAGAACAAGACAATAAAAAAGAAAACTAGAACAAAGGGAGAACAACACAAGCCAAAAACAAGAACTATAAAAGACAGTACAGGGGACTACCTATTCCCTTAGGACTGGAACAACTTCAAATATTGACCACTATATGGTAATGGAAGGGAATTTCCATCCATATGGATTAAGTAAAATGAGTTTTCACTAGCAAAATTCCTGATCTTAAAAGGACCAAGCTAGAGAGAATCAAACTTACCATGACTTCCTTGAGGTTCATGCCATTTGTCCCTGAGTAGGACAATGTATGCAACCTGAAAGTCCCTAGTTCTAGATTTCTTGTCAAAGAGCTGCCTCATTTTCTATTGGTGTGTAGAAATTCTATCTACCACATGTAATCTGTCTTCATCCAAATTTTCTAGCTACATAATCCTCTTCTCCATAGAGCTAGTGAAATTGGCATCTTTAATTGCTTTCATTAGTTGTAATGCCAGAAAATCCACTATTACTAGCAGCTGAGCTTCTATTCCATAAACAAATTTAAATGGGGACATCCCAATTTCTCTTTTGGGTTTGATCTTGTCTTCCTAAAGAGCATCATAAAGTTTCTTGTGCCAGTTACTCTATGACTCATCCACAAGATTTTTGATGATTGTTTCCAGATTTTTGTTAGTTGATTCTACTTGCCCATTCCCTTGAGGATAATAATCAAAAGAGCGTGCTAAGGAGATACCATAACCATAATAGAAATCAATCAACTCATAAGAGGAGAAATTTGGGGCATTATCAGTAATAAATTTATTTGGGACTCCAAACCTGACCAGAATGTTCTCCTTGATGAAGTTGCATACTACTTCAGCAATGGTTCTTTTAACTGAAATAAATTCTACCCACTTGGTGAAGTAGTTGGTAGCTATCAATAAATGTGTGTGTCCATCACTGGAATTAGGATTAAGAGTGCCTATAAAGTCTATTCCTCATTCTTTAAAAGTATCCTCTATTACTATTGATTTGAGAGGAAGGGTGGATAATTTGGGTCTGCCCACAAAGGTTTGACATGCCTCACATTTTGTGACCCACTTTGTTGCATCCTTAAACAATGTTGACAAATAATAACCTGCACGGAGGATCTTGTGAGATGTTAACACAAATGAAAAATGACCTCTATAGGTATGATCATGGGAAGCTCTCAGCAATCTGTTCTGTTGTTCTCTGTCTACACACCTTAAAAATCTTCCGTTAATTCCCCTTTTGAACAATGAATTGTTCCAGAGTACATATTGTGTAGATCATAATTTAAAAACCCTCTTTTCTTTATCATTCATATGTTCTGGATATTCTCCATAGGTCTCTGCATAAGTCATAAAGGGAGGAATGTTAGCATACCATTCATCTGTTGAACTTAGGAAAAGGAAAATTGGGGTATCATCATCTACTTCTTTAGATGATTCACTCTAAGCGCTATTAGCAATTAGTTCACAGAGGCCTCTACCTCGGACCAACTTAGTTGGCATGATATCCAGGTCATATTCTTAGACCTTTGCCACCTAGTTTCCTCTTTTTGACCCAAAATCTTGCTGTGTAAGGATGGAATTAACATTTTTATCAGGCACAAATACAATTGAATGAGAATTGAGAATATAGAATCAAAATTTCTTAACTGCCTTAACAATAGAATAATCATGCTTCTCTATTTGTGTGTATTTGAACTCATGAACCTTCAAGAAATAACTCATGAAATCTATGGGGAGTTCACAACCTCCAGAATTATTTTGTACTAAAATGGCTAATAGAGTATGCTCAGTGCCATAGCAATAGGTTATGAAATCTTTCTCAAAATCAGGACATGCAAGAACATGTGTGTTGGTGATGGTCTTAATATTTTTTTCAAAAGCACTCTTCCCTTCAGAATTCTAATAAAAGGATTGCTTCTCCTTCATAATTTGAGTTATGTTCTTGGTTAATTCTACAAAATCAGGGATGAATCTTCTCAAAAATTTGATCTTGCCAAATAAATAATGCACACCTTTCTTACTCATTGGGAGAGGAATTTGTTGAATATCTTGGACTATATCTGAATCAATCTTGGTTCCTTCCCTAGATAAAAATGTTCCCAAGCAATTTTCCTTCTGTGACACCAAAGATATATTTTTTTAGATTCAAAGAGATCCCATGTTCCCTACACTTTTGAAGGATAGTCTCAAGATGTTGAAAATGGTCCTCTCTTTTCTTAGAGAAAACAGTCAAATCATCCAAATAAATCACAATGCACTTTCCCTTTAAATTACCAAAAGCCAAATCCATTTCCCTCTAAAAATTTGCACTAGTATTGATGAGACCAAATGAAATCCTCCTATAAGAAAAGGTGCCCTAGGGGTTATGAAGGTTGTCTTGTGTTGGTCTTTGACATCTACCTCAATCTGATTATACCCTGAGAATTCGTTGAGCATGGATAGCATCTCTAAACTGGTGACAAGTTACAAGATTTGGTCCATCATAGGGAGTGGATAATTATCCTTGAGAGAGGCCTGATTTAATATTTTGAAATCCACACAAATCTAGATCTCACCACTCTTTTTTCTTATAGGAATGGTATTTGCTACCCAATAGAAATGGTGAATCACAAATATTATTCTGGCATTTAGCAACTTCTAAATCTCCTGATGAATTGTATGTGCAATCTTGGGATTATATTGCCTTTGATTCTGATGGAATGGTTTGATCCATGGTTTTAAAGGAATGTAATGTTGCATTTCCCTTGGATTGAATGATTTTAGATCTTCGTAGGAGTAGGAAAACACATTAATAAATTCCCTTAACAATTCAATCATTTTATTCTTTTCCTCCTTAGTACAACATTTATCAATATTGACCAATTTAGGATTTTCCTCTCCCTATATTGATTTTTTCATGTTTAGCTGATTGATGAACCCCATGTGATACCTTAGACTTGATATATCTGTCATGCTTGTCAAATAAATATTCTAAGCTTACCAGTCCTCTAGGTATCTTATTACCTTTCAATCTTATGCAACCATCTTTATCAGATTCTTCCTCTACTTCTTCTTCAAAGGCTAAAGATGAAACAGACTCATGAGGAACAACTTCACTTCCTTCAAAATACATATGACTGAAAGTGTCTTGGAGTTCAAGGAAGGAGATGAGGTGCTGATCATAATTGAATTCCTGAAAATGGTTCAAATTATGCGTCATACTTGGTCTATTTATCATCTCGATTGTGAACTTATGTTGAACAAAATTCGTGTGAAGGATTAACAGAGATCCATAAACAACTAAATAATCAGCTCTAGTATTTCTCTCCCTAGGCACAACTTCAATAGAAAAGGCATCTAGCAATTCAATTCAATCCCAAACCAGATTTCTATAATGCTTTAGTCTTCCTTTTTTTACTTGGAATACCCCTCTAACCTTCTTGACAATGAGTTCAACATATCATCGAGCACAAAGATTCTTAATTCCCATTTCTCTTACTACTGTTAGGCTAAGAAGAAGAGCCTCATATTCGGCTATGTTATTTGTGTTTTCTAACTGGAGCTTATAAGAGAATGGGTGATATTTATTTTCAGGAGAGGTTAGAACCACACTAGCTCTAAATCTAACTGAAGAACAACTACCATCAAATTCCAATACCCAGATGACATTAGGATCATTAATCACTCCCTTAGGAGCCTTTAATTCATTTTCAGACATGATCATATAGTTACCATGGCCAATGTCCTCATAGAGAATTTGTACCTTAGGATCATAATATTTTTGCACAATATAATCTTCCTGTCTTTCAAGAAAAAAATCCTTCATTTTTCCATTAATTGGAATAAGGTCACATGACTAATCTATTTGGATCTCTCCTCCCACTTATCTAAAAAAATTCCTACTCAACAACATAACATATGATGGTGGGATGTCTACAACTAAAATGGTGATTTTGACCCTTATCTCTGGGAAAATAACAAAGAGAACTTGGGCATATTTGATCCTCCCCATAAGAGGCACCTTCTTATTTTCCATAGAATAACATGATCCAAATGTGCATGTCAATGTGAGGTCAAGGGCATGAGAAACTTTAGAAGGCATCACATTATCTAATGCTCCTAATTCAATGACACAATTACCAAGATTATAGCCGGCTTTGAGCAGTGTGACATAGAAGGTCTCAATCATTTCAATTGTAGATGGTGTTGAAGCCATAAAATTTTGAGGAGGTGGAGAAGTAGGAGTGGGTAAAAGGCCTTTAGAAGTGGTGGATGCTGGGCTAGGTTTGGATTTGAAAAACTTGGGAAAAGGCATCAGGATGTGTTTGATATAATTAAACTTTAGAGATTTGGATCTTGGTCTTTTTAATATGATCAATTATGTCAAAATATCTTGAGGTTGATGAGATATCCAAGCTTGAAGAAGGGGAAGACTTAGGTTTATCAAATTTTGTAAATGAAGTCGTTTTGATCACAGGAGTTGAAGATAGATTAGCCTTAGGTGCAGAAGATGAAGAAGTGGGAGTATTAGCATTACTTACCTTTTGAGTGGTAGTGGTAGGAATATGGGCTCCTCTTCTTGCAACAATTCAAATAGTAACTGGAAATTGTTTAGAATTATTTGTGGGATTGACCACCTCCTTCTTCTTGTTCATTTGGTCTCTAGTCATGATAACATATGTTTCACTTTTCATAGCTGCTACTACTTCATCAAAATCATCTTCATCGTAATAAAATCCCTATATG
This sequence comes from Taxus chinensis, assembly GCA_019776745.2. Lineage (NCBI taxonomy): Eukaryota > Viridiplantae > Streptophyta > Pinopsida > Cupressales > Taxaceae > Taxus > Taxus chinensis. The sequence goes on from CM034150.1 coordinate 123,373,173, forward strand.
GTAAGGAAGTTGACTTGAGAATCATTCACTTCCTCTAGTACCTCATGAGGTTCTTCTTTAGGCTCTTCAAGTTCCTCAGCTTCAAATTCATCTTTAGGTTCTTGAACTTCACATTCTACATTGACTGGAACCTTGAGATGTGGTGTCTTAATTGCCAACTTAGGTTGGGTGGGAGGTAATTGATTTCGAGGTTGAAAATTCCTTCTCAGAATATATTTATAAGGAGCATTCTGGGCCAATTAATTCTTGATGGAAATTATATCATTTTCCAGTTTCTGAACTAATTGATCCAAATTTGCAGTAGCAGATGAAGAGGCCTTGGCTTTATGTGGTTCCTTTGTAACTTCCCTGACAATATTAAATCATCTTCTATACTTATGGCCAAATGTTGGTCATCATCCATGGTGGTGAGGTTATCCCTTCTCAGTGCATAGCTTACCTTCGGCAGTTGAGCATTTAAGAACAATCACTTTTGAATTTGATCTACAAGACGAGTGGCCACCGGGATTTTATTCACCAACTTGTTAAATTTTGCCACAAACTCTCGCATGGGTTCATAGGGATATTTTTTAATGTGTGATAGTTATGCCAAGAGTGCATTCATGTTATCTACAGGTTTGAAGCAATTTTCAAATTTAGTCTTCATATTATCCCATTTGGTGATAATGCCAGCTGGGAGGTGATAAAACTAATCTGCATCATTATCTTCTAGTGTCTCCACAAAATTTTTGATGGAAACATATTCATACTCAAATCCAAGCACTTGATAGGCCACAATAAAGGTAGCAATGTGCTCATATGGATTAACTTTTCCATCTCCTCAAAATTTAGGGCAATTATTTATATTAATAGTTGGCAGATCATGCAAATGTTGGGGAAGAGACAAAGGCCCAACTCATTGACCCTATAGAAAAGGCACAACAACCATCTTGGGAAAAATAGTTTGCAAAGGGATTACAAAGCAAAATAGTACTAGGGCCTAAGCCATGGCACTTGATTGATTCTTAATGTCACTACTATTTGAAAATGAAAAGGTCCTACTCTTCGTAGGAGGAGTACTGGTGGATCTTCTCCCTCTAGCCCTTCTTTTTAGAGTCAGGTGAAATATTTCCTATTCCAGTAACTAAAAATCAATATCTTCAACACCTTATTCTCTTTGACCTTGCGTGTATCTCCTTTCCTCCAGTGTGTTACCATTACTAGCCTATTCGAAGATTATTTTGGTGGGATGCACAGTACATGCCCCATGGTGGGTGCCACAAGATTGTTGGTTGGAAAATTTGAATCTTGACATAAGAAAATTTTTAGGGGATAGAATTCCTTCCTCTTTATAGGAGAGTTATCCATAGGGATCTAGAAAAACACACAACTTCATTAGTTCCATTAGCACCAAGAAGGAGAAATAAGAAAAATGAGTAAAATGAGGTAAATGGAGGTTCTGGAAGGAACCACACTCTCTTTAGAGTAGCAGTTTTATAACCGCCACCCTGAAAGGGTGGTGGTCCTAAAACCACTACATAGCAGGGCAGTGGTCTTGAGACTACTAGTTTACTCGAGACGGTAGTCCTGTCACTTTAGAACAAAAAATAACAATGGAACACGAATGGACACGAACTTGAAGCATCCATCCATGTCTCTTCCCTTCCATGCCCTTTCACATCCTCTAATGCATGAGAGGACATGGGAAGGCCTATAAATCCATGAAAGGAGCAAGAGAATGATCATTCAAAGATCCAGAGAGATCGAGAAGTAGAGTTTAATGAGAGAAGTGAGCAAGATCTTCAGTGCTGAAATGGAATTGTAGGAGCAAGGTGTAGAAATAGAGCAAGAAAGTAATTGGAGAGAAGGTTTACATTGTTTCTTCTTTTTATACTTATTGTAATATGTAATTGTCTATATAAGACCAATAAAAGTGGGAAGAAAGAATAGTTTCCCTTCCTGACTAATTTTTATCCATTGGAGGTTTCCAGGATAAAATTGTTGGTTTTGAAGTTTTAATTATTTCCTTCTCTACAATTTCCTTTCTATAGCACTAGATAATCAGTCACGAAGCTCTAATTTTTCAAGAAAATATGTCATTTTCCAAATTTGAAAGTAGAACAACATAATTGTGTGATTCGTAGAGTTCCAAAGTATAAGTTTATGGATCAGAGAGGTTCCCTTATTCACCAAACAAAAATAAAAAACTACTTATTTACAAATGTATAAAATACTGATATTTGAATGAGGATCTTGATGCATTGAATGTATCCATACTTAATAATTCTCAATACGGGATAAAATGATGTAGAATAATTAATGATCTTTGGAGTGGAGATGGCAACACTTTAAGATGTGTAGATTGTGGAGTAATATCCTACTTATGCATGCATAGAATTTCAAGAACACATGAATCTATATATATCTAAATACATGACATATATGTAATAGACACAAAGTTCAAAGCATAACATCAAATGAGTGAACACAAAGTTTTATATCTAAATATATAAAATACACATTCATTAAGTATAGAACAAAGATAGATGGAACACAAGAATAGAGAGGTAAGAACTTATTCTATATTGATCCTTAGTGGTTCTATATTTCTTACATTCCCAACATCAAAAATCCAGCCCTTTTACAATGGAAAGAAGTTCCTTTTATAAGCACCATGACAGTTATGAGTCGAGTCTCTTCAGTTTCTTTTCTTTTAATTAAACATTAATACCTTAATCAAAAGTAGTGTATCTTTTAATTTGGACCTAATTACAAATTACATTATGGTTGTAATGCCAAATTTCAAATATATGAGAAATAAAAAGAAATTTTCATGCACTAGTCGAGGGAACATTTGAAGAGGATGTTGCCAAAGTCTTCATCTTGAGTATCTTGTTTTTAAACTCGACCAATGCTCCAAAAATATCCATGCCTCAAGGAATAGTGGTATTGGAATTAGCATTTATCCAGCTATTCAAGTAACCTTCCATCTCTTACCAGAAGTCTGATTTATGTGAGAAGCCTTTGTTTTCCTTGATGATTGCAGTTTGTAGTGTAAAAAATTATTTCATCTTCTCCTTAGTAATGATGCAATATTTGAAGATATTTTCTTTGATGAGTGCTTTGAATTTTAAATTAATGTCCTACACTTTATTTCTGGTGACAGAGTCTTCTTTAAAGAATTGAGGATGAATATTTTGAAAGTCATCCAACACACAGGTTTTGAAAGCCTCTCCTTTATGGAATGAAATATTCAATTCATCAACCACCTCTTAAAGGACCTTTATTTTCCAATTCACACTATAAACCCACTTATTGGACATATTATTCTTTGGGTCATCAAATATACTAACTGCAATAAGAATCTTTTCATCAGTAGTTCTCATTTGTCTCAGATCTTGTATACACTCTTTCCACATCTTGAGATATTTCTCCAGGTTTGTAATAGTCGAGGCGTTCCTCTGTTTTATTGAAAAAATGTTATCATAGGATTTATATACTTCCTAAATTAAATTTAGGCAATAAATTAACATTTCTTCCACCATTGCTTCTATTTCCTTTCCATAAGATGTATGCTTGTGAATGTCCTTGATGTTATGTACCTCTTCATTAGTCAAGACAATGGGAGGTGGCATTGAAGTTAGGGGTGCTGGATCCAACACCTTATCACTTGTCAATAAAGACCTGATGAATTCAGAAAGAATCTATACTTGATCTTCCAGTTGATCTTGTGTTTATTTTCCCTTTTCAACTCTTTCAATCACCTTTGACACAACCTCCTTTAGATTTTGAACTTCACTTTTAGGAGTGTACTCACCCAATGGTATCCTTGTCAATTCTAATTCATTCAAAACCAAATATTTATCATCTTTCTCAACCCTAGGTTTGGAAATCTCCAAGAATTGTTGGCATTTAGAATTAGAAACCAACCTTGAAGTAGTTTTGGTTTCTTGATAGATGGAGTAGGAGTGGTGCCTAATATGGAAGCAATAACATCAAATTTGGGGGCAACAATTTGGAATGAATCCTTTATCTTCTTACTATCAACAAATGGTTGAACCCAAGTGAAAGTGGTACTTGAAGGAGGAGGAAAAAGAGGACCTAATGTAAGAGTACTCATTGAAGCTAGGGTTTGTGTAGCTAACACTTCCATGAAAGATGTGCCAATGCTAGAAACTAACATCTCTTTGACAGGTGTCTCTAGAATACTTGTTTTTTTAGCTTTTAATTTTGCATTCTCTTTCTTTTCTTCCACCTCTTCCTCCTTTTCAATGTGTCCTCTTTCTTGACTACTCCCTTATTCCTCTTGACATTATAATTCTTTCACTTCTTTTGAAAGATCAGTGATTTTTTCAACCACCATGGATGTCTCTGTCTTTTTTGGAGAAAGGAGGTGAGTGTTTTCTTCTTCAATCAACTCTTCTTCCTTCTCAACCTTTTTAGATTTTATTTTCTAGATATACACCAGGGTTTAAGACTTGAGAGGAGAAGGAGCTGATTGAGTGCGTGCTTCAGGTGTTGGAGTAGTAACTTCTTTGTGGGATGTGGAAACTTCCTCAGAAGGAGACCACTATCTATCCACTTTATATTTTTTCATTTTCCTATCAAACCAAACCTTAGTTCTAACCAAGATAGGGTTGATAATTTCTTGCAAGTTATTCTTTTCCTTCTTGAACCAGTCAATGGTGTCAAAAGGAGTGTGCCTTATAAATTTTTTGAATTCCAATGATTGTAAATCTTCATCATCATATTGCAATTCATCTGGTACTTTATAGATTTCAAAGTATTTGATTTTTTGCAATGAGAGCTGGCCATAATACCTTCTTCTTACCTCATAATCATCTGAACAATCTACCCAATAGTCTTCTACGTCAGAGAGGTGATGGAAGGAAATTCTAAAATTATTAATGATGAATCCTTTGAGATCAAAGAAAGTGCATTTATGAAAGGAATGAAAATTTAAAGCAGCAATTGTCCTCTCAACATTTTGTGCATCCAGGGCAATCTTGTAAGTATAATCACCCAGAGTGATTAAGAATTGAACACCAGCTATCTTCTTCACTTTGCAGGTTCTATGAAATTTATCAAGTTGCCTAAAAATTTCCACTAGGGCAATCTTGTCACTACAATACATTGGGAGCTTAAAGGGCCCCCCTTTAAAACATGCTAACCTGATATAGGATAACTTCATAAACTAAATGTAGAAGCTGCCATAGATGGAAATCAACTGCTTGGATTTAGTAGAGAACCTTTTAGTTGTATTTATCTCCAAAATCCTATCAATATACATAGTGAAACCATCATTAACTATCCTAAAATGATGATTGCCGTTCTTCAAAGTCAATTTTGAGTAGTATTCATATATTGGGGCATTCTTCTTATCATCTTCTAGAGAGAGACCTAGCCATTCTCTATATGCCCCAATAGTATACATCAAGTAGGAGGTCATGTGGAAGTCCTTGGTTCTCTGTAAATTGGTCAGATGTTCAATAAGATTATTACAAATGATTTCTACCCAATTCAATTTTTTCTTTCCTTCACATATGATATTTATGTATGGGAACATCCAAAAACGGAACTCATTACTTGTAGGAAGCCCCATAATTTTGTCCAAAAGAGTAATGATGTCTTAAATATCTTCCTTGAAATCACTTCTATATAAAGCATTGGGCAATGTGGAAGCTTATTTCTTTGGGACATTGAAACATGACTTATCCACCATGTGTTTTTACTTTCCAGGCTCTTGATCAAACAACTATTGGGCTTGTGTCATAGTGAAACATTTGAGTATTTAAATAATGGAATCCCAAGGGTAGCATTGATACATCTTACATCCATCTTGGCGATCACTTGGCCTTTGGGATTTGTGATCTCTTTCGTGCTAGGGTTGAAGTGGGAGCCGCAGGGTATCTACACATTGGTCTGAGATTGGAAATCCTCCAGCATAAGCTATCACGTAGTCCTTGATGAGTTGACCCATCGATGAAGGATTAACATCATTAATTCATTCTTAGAAATCATTAAAATCTAGATGTTACACATCAGTGTCCCCTATGTTAGGTATAAAATTCTCGAGAGAATAAATATGCTCATGAAATTTGAAATGAATCTTCATTATGGAAAAAAGGGGGATGAGAAAAAATAATTCAATGGGTAGAATGATCATTGATGACGACCTTTTCAGGAAAAAATGCACTTTAATTTTTTTTAAATGACCAAAGGAGGCTCACACTATGGCTAGGAAAACTTTTGAATTGAATGCACGAGGCTTGGACTGTAGTTGTAATGGTAAGAATAATTATCTATCCCATTTTATATTACCCCATTTGAGTAAGGTTGGTGGAAGTATTAATGAAGGTATTTAATGGATAACAGGAAATGGGGCACTTGGAACACTGGATATAGACCTATACATATATAGTGTGGATATGGCTGAGGAATGAAGCACATAATGCCCAAAACTATATGGGATGACTGTGACACAAAAGGCTGAAGTTTCCATAACGTAAAGGAAATGGCTATAATGTGGAAAATTTGGGTTTGTGGAGAATTGAGGGTCGAACCACACCTGTGACATTTGGGACATGAGAAGCCGAAAGTTAAGCACTACATTGGAATGTAATGGAAAGCAGGTAAGTTGGGAAAAAGACACACAAATGGTCCATGGGACCCAAGGACGCAAGTTCCCCACCGGCCCAAAAATCCGTAACATGAAGGGGACTTAGAAATATTTGTAGAATAGGTTGCGGGTTGAAAAGACTTGCGGGTACCGCGGGGATGCCAGGAACATAATAACGAGAAGCAAAAGGGTCGCAAGTTCATAAAAAGTTTGATAAACCACGAAACCAAGAAGGATAGTCATTATGGGAAAGGTAGGGGATCAGGAAACAAGGGTCCTAGAGGAACATGGGACACACATGACATCAGAACCTAAAATACACGCAATTCAAAGAAAGAGTCTTAACTTAATTTTTTTGAAAATTGACTAACTCTTGAGACTTTTTTCCCTTACCATTATACTTCACAAGGGAAAACAAAGACCTCAAAAGGGAGAACTTACTAAATTTTTTGGAATTTTGGCATAAATACACATAATTTGGGTAAGAGACAACAATGTCCTTACAGAAAGTGCACCCTTATCATGTGGATATAACATGAACCTCATGTGGAGTTGATTCAAAAGTAGGGGGTTTAATGGGTCAAGTGATGGGGAAGTAAGAGGGGATGGAGGAGTAGGAGGAGATGGAGGAGGAGGATCAAATTCGGGAGGTGCCGATTTATAGGAACGTATAGAAATGTTGGAGAGGGAGGCACAAGCCTGAGTAGGGGAGATAGCTTACCTATATGCGTGAAATGCAGTGAGGATGAGAGATATTCATGGTTTTTATAGTGGTGGTGAGATAGAGGAAGGGGGAGACTGTGTGGCTGCACTTGGAGATAGCTCAGATAGAGCAAGAGCGGGACTGTGATATACAATGCTGTGAGAGATATTATGTAGATCAAGAGGGGTATAGGGAGAGATATGGTCCATTAGATGGAGGATAAGGGGGAGTGATACTTAGAGTGGATTATAGGATTGAGGGCAAGTAACAACACCTAGTAGCCCATGGAGATCAAGGAAGATGAGGTCTCTTAGTACAGTGTCTTTACAACAATATCAAGGATTTGATGGCTGAGATGAGATATTATGAGGAATTTTTGATACATGAGTGACCTGATTATGTATGTTATATGGATTATGTGGATGGACAACGGAAAAGTGAGGGATCGAGATAGAGATCAGTTTGAATACTAATTTTTTCCATAGTGTTTGGGAGCACAACTAGCATATGATGACCTCCTCCACCAGAGGATGATACTGGGAGCTCGACATCTTGATGAGTTCCAGTACATCATATGTATTTTGCGTGGATGACCACTATGGTCATAGTTTTGATATATGTACAGTTGATAGATTATTTTGATGGCTAGGATGGTTAGATGTTTTATGTATAAATGGATGATCGATTATTTGATGACCAAGATGGCCATATTTTTGGTGTATATATGGATGATTGATGATATACAAGTACAAGGTTATATATATGAGATGAAAATTAATGTATATGTTGTTGTTTTTTAGATGTTGATGATGTTTTCTTATGACAGTGGATGTTGATTATATGGTTTATTGTGATGTATCTTGATTTATGTTATGATGTTGATGCTAGTTGATTATGGTGATGGTTTAGTTGATGTGATTTGATTACTTTATAGAGTATAGTTACAGATGATGTTGGTTTTATAATTAACTGATGTATGTGTATGGATTAATTGTATATGATGAGATGATGTAATTGTGTTTGATGATTAATGATGTTGTTTTATTATGGTTTGGATAATGTTTAATGTTTTAGTGATTATTATAATGTGATGTGATGTTTATATGATTTAGTTCATGATGATCTTAATGAAAATATCATCTTTATTGTGGATAATATGTAGATGTGATGATGTGTACTGAAAATTTTGATTGTTATTTGTGTATATATATGTGATGATATTTATTTTATTGGGCTAAATTATAGTAATGATAATATGGTTTGATGATGGATGGGAGTAATTTATGAGTATTATTTGATGATTAAAATGTGAAGGGGATCATACTCATTGGGTATTATTATTGTGATGATATGAAATATGTGGATGGTTTAGTTGTGATTTATTTATGATGTGATGTGTTCATGTTAGAGATGGATATGAGTAATGGTAGCATGGATGATTGATGAGATAGTGAATATGTGTTAGATATAGATTAGGATTGTGGTCATGTATGTGGATGGAAATGTAGTTTGTGTGTGTTAGTAATGCAACATATGCTATGTACATAAGAAATGGATGTCAAATGTGTTTGAATTTTGTACAAATATTTACAATATAATCATTACTTTGATCATGATAGAATGGTAGAGAGAAAAGGAGAGTGATAGGGAATTAGTAGCAATGGATAGGGGGATGGAGAGAAACGAATGCCTCAGGATATTACAAGGGTTGCATTTATCGAATTTTGACTTAGACTTCTGGAAATCTATTTCCTAGGTGTGATTGTAGACAATGCAACCTTAGCTAGGAAAGGGATAAATGTTCCTAATCATGACGGATCCTATGCGGTATAGAAAGGATTAGAAGAAGTCTGGATTTAGAGAGTGGATAAAATATAGTAGGAAGAGATTTGTGAATGGGTATCTAAGGGATGTAGGGAGGAAGGGGTAGTTTTCCCCCAGTTTGCATGTAATAGTGTCATAGAGTGCTCGTAGATAGATTATCAAATTTACCATGGTGTCAAAAACTGGTTTTCACCATGGTACTTTCCCAAGGTGCCATCGAAGTGGTTTTCACCATTGGACGGATAATTTTTTATTTTTTTGATATAATGTGGATTGTTAGGTACTTAAGCATAGAAATGGAGAAGATGCATGATACCCATAGGCTCATCCAACTCGTATCCATTTGGGGTAGCAATATTATAAACACCTGAGCTGAATTTAGCTATGAAGACATATGGTCTGAGCCAATTTGGTTCAAAATTTCCCTTCGTTTCTTGATTGGAGTTAGTTTTACGTTGATTTTTTTTTAGGACTAGGTCACCAAATTCAAATTCGTGGTCCGTTACATGCTTTCTATAATGACAGTTAAGGAATTTTTGATAGGATTTGAGGTAATCCAGGGCTTGGAGACATTTCTCATCGAGGAGTTTGAGTTCTTGAAGGTGATGGATGTGGTATTCTTCGTTATCAATGAGGTGTTGGAGGGAAATGTGTATGGATGGGATTTTGATCTCAATGGGAAATATTTATTTAGTGACAAAGATAAGAGAGTACGGAGTGCCACCGGTGGGAGTGTGGATGGAGGTGTGATAGGCCCATAAGTCGGGATATATTTACGTATGCCAATCACTTCGAGCTTGATTTACTATTTTTCCAAGGATGCACTTTAGCATCTTGTTAGATGCTTCAGATTGGCCATTTCCTTATGGATAATAGGGGGTGGAAAACTTGAGATTAATATGAAATTTGTCACAAAGTTCATGGACATATTTATTTTTAAAGGATTTACCATTATCCTTGATAAGTGTGGATGGGACACCGTAGCAGAAGATGATGTAGTTAAGGATGAATTTGGATATTTGTTTTCCTTTGACATAAGTGAGCAACATGGCTTCGACCCAGTTAGTGAAGTATTTGGTGGCAATTATAATGAATGTATGGCAATCAAATGAAGTGGGATTTATTTTTCCCATGAGATCGAGACCCTAGGTAGAAAAGGGCCATGGGGTAGTGATGGGTTGCAAGGCTTGTGATCGTGTGTGGATGAGGTTAGCATGCTTTTGACAGGGGACACATTTATAGATATTGAAGCATGCATATTTTTCCATGCTTGCCAATAATAACCAGTTCGTAGAAGCCTTTTGGCAAGGGCCAGAACACTAGGGTGACAACCACAAATTCCTGTGCAAACTTCCAAGAGTAATGATTTGGCCTCTTGGGAATTTAAGTAGCGTAGTAGAGTTTTTTAAAGCTTCTACGATAAAGGGTATCATCGAGGATAGTGAAGTGGAAGGCTTGTTGGATAAATGATTTTTGATGGTTGCAAGGAAGATTTGGTGGAAGGGTATGATCATGTAGATAGGTGTAGATGTCCTGGTACCAAGGGGAATCAGGACCAATGATCTCACAAACCATCTCTGGCTCGAGAGTATCATAAGTGGGGATTGCTAATTACTCAATCATTTTTTTTGAATTAGATGTATATGGGGACATGTCTAGGAGTGAGGCGATGGTAGCTATACACACCCAAATTTGCACATGTTACATTATCAGAAAATGGTTACAAAAGGTCCCCAAGGATGATTCATATATTTTTAAAAGGTGTTCGAGATCCTAAACCTATTTTTAGCTTATATTTTTGGCCCAAATTTCCTTATTTATCCTCTGTATGCTTTTTCCTAACTTCACGTTTCATTTTAGGCTAGTTTTGACCTTTAGTGTCAAAACCACCACCCAACCTAGGTGGCAGCTTCGTAACCGCCACCCTAAGCAAGGAGGTGGTCTTATAATCACCTCTTTGTGTAGGGTGGTAGTCATGTGCACATTTTCTAGAATGTTTACTCATGATTTCTATGCATGTAACTCAACTCCAGTTCAATTTTTGGACACATTTCTTAGTAAATTTCCTAAATTTATGATTGATTTGTTCATGCTTAACTGCTCTTTCACTTATGATTATTGATTGGATAGTTAACTTCCTCTTCATGTGAATATTTGGCATCTCATTACTACCAAGTGTCTAACTATATGCTTCCTTAGAATGCTAATGTGAGCATATTTAGGACGTATCCTGAAAAATGTGGGAACTATGTAACTAACTTTCTATAAATAGATCACTTGTTTTCAAGCAAAAGGCCAGAGTATTATTTTGTGTGTCCTTGTAATTGTTAAGTTGTTTTATTTCCTACTGGAAACTGCATAGCCAATCTGAAGAGGTAATCATGCCTTATATTTACAAGTATGGGTTTATATCAATTGCATTAAAAGATCCATGATTGATGGTAGGGCTTTAGTGAATGTGGTTCCCTTCTCTTTCTTGTAGAAGTTAGGATATGGAGATACTAATTGATCCTCTATAAGAAACACATTGGGAGGGTATGATAGTGTTAAGGCTACTTCAATCGGAACCATAATTTTTCTTGTCACCCTTGGGCTAAAAACCATCTTGACATATTTTTACATCATCGATAGGGAAAAAAATGACAACATGATCCTTATGAGACCTTGGATTTGTTAGAGTAGGTATTTAACTTAGCTCATGTTAACCTAGGTACTTTATTTACCTTTATTGTATTTATCCTCACCCACTTATGTGTGTGGATATTTCTTTTATCTTATTTAGATATTAGGAGATATTATCTAGTTGTTAGGTATAGTTATTTCCTTGATCTATGGTATTGACTAGATCCTTGATGTCTAGTTCTCTCCTAAATATATGGTCTTGACTAGTTCTTTGATGAATAGTTATTTCCTTAATTTATCGCTTAAAGTACGACCTTGACTGGTTCGTAGATTGTTATTCCTTACCTATTTAAGCAAGGCCCATTCTCAATGTATTACATTGAGTTCTATAATAATATATGATATTGCTGCTCATTTGTTTGCAAAGGTTTATGTAAAGTTATTATGGAGAATTACTTTCATCTTATTGATTGTGATGTTTGATTAGCATCCGTGTTCTTGGCTTGGCATGATCTGCTTATCATTCCTTTCAGGATTCATCGAATGAAAGCTATTCCTTCTATCTTATTCCAGGAAGTTAGATTCCTCCATTTGGGAAACATCTTCATCACCCAAGGGGATCCTAAGCCCTTTGATATAAACTTAGAGAACCTCAAGAAGAAAAGATGATTCCATACGGAGTATTAACTCCCTGTAAACCATTTAAACAAGCCACCACCATCAATCCAATTAGTTACAACCACCCTGAGTATTCCAAAGGATGAAGTTGTTGACTCAAAAAAATTTGAGGTGGCCAAAACTGATAAAGGAAAATAAATATTTGTGGAAACTATGTCCACCAAAACAACAACGGAACCATGAAACTCTTGGAGAGTAGTGAGTCGATCTTCCTCTCATTTGAACCATAAGTAATGGGTAGCCTTCTTGGCACAACCGATTTTCTTGCCGATGATATTGACCTAGGTATAAACATGATAGAATTAAAAAAAGAGGAAAAGAGGGATGAAATCAATATGACACCCATCAAATCCATCCCTAGGGATTCTTCTATTCCAAACCTTGGTTTAGATATGAACATGTCAGAAATCAAGTATGTCATCTCCATGGGATGTGATCCTATAACGCAAAAAAGGTCACATAAAGTCACTATTCTTCACCAAGCTGAGCAGCATAGTCATGCTCACTTATGCTCAATGTTTCAAGAATGTGATAGAGAGGTTCTCAGATACCTCCACCAGATAGACAAATTAGACAAACTTATATACACAATCATGGGTAGGGACTGTAATTTTAAACCCCAGACAACAAGACCTTGTCAAAATAACATAAAATTCAAAGGTTGCATTTCTTCACTGTGTGCTCTTAGGGGTGAGGAGTTTGACATCCTTCAACTCTCTTCACCTTAGACATTTTAGGATGTGATCTACCATCATCTCCATATGTATACTACTACATTTTCATTTCATTATCATCTGTGAGTTCATTATCTAAAATTTGTAGTCAAGGAACTTATTTTCAAGTAACTCTTAAAAAAATCTACAAAACATTACCAATCCTTGAAATCATATCTCTTCACACATTCATAATATGATCGTCAACAATTATTATCACTTCATCAATTCAACAAGATAAGAATTTTTTGTGACACTAATCCTAGCCAGGCTTGCATACTTGGTTTTGCCTATAGCTTTCTTCTAGCATAGTTGTATTTTCCCATAGTCAATTCTGGAAGCTTTGTGATGTCATATATTTCCCTAGAAAATCCTCTTTGGTACAAAAAAATTCTAAACATTTTCACCTAGAATGCTTTTTCACCTATCTCAAGCTTCGGTGTTGAGCCCTCGCATGTTACCAGTTGCGTGGGGTTGAGGCTAGGGGAAAACTTTCCTTCCCAAAAGCACAAATTAAATATATATATATACATGAAATCAAAAATCAATCAAATTTTTTATTTTAAACACTTCTTTTCTCTACTGACCTTCAGTGTTGAGCCCGAGCCTCTTAGTTGTTTCTTGAGGTTGGGAAAGGAGTGAAGTGCCCTTACTCACCTATGCCTTGTCCTTGGTGATGAGCCCATGATTCGTGCTGGTAACATGGGGCAAGGTGTAAGGGGTCTCTACAAATAAACTAATAAATTAAAAGAAATTTCAATCAAATAAAGTGCTTTAAAAATCTTTAAAATCCCAAGAAAAATGAATTAGATGTGCATGTTCCAAAAGAGAGTCAAAACCTTAAAACTAGATATTATAAATTAAGAGGTCATCTTCACATCTAATTCTAGATAAAATTGCAAGCAATAACATTCTAGGCTGTGTAGTAAACTATAAGCAAAGTTAAGATTGTAGGTTCCTAATTAGGTTTATGTCAGAATATTGTCTTTCTCTCACCATTTACATCTCTATCAAAAACCATATAGTTCACGTCGCTCCTAGTTCCCGGTGTTGAGCCCTCACATCTTACTAGTTGTGTGGGGTTAAGAGTGGAGTGAATTCAAATTATTCATCAAGATTTCCAAAAAACAAATATAAGTACTAAACATTACTTGAAAGGATAAAGTTCAACATTACAACATGTCTGTATAATCATCACATATTAGTATTGCAAAAAAAAGATCATTCTATTAGCATACATCATCCATTGCATATATTCTGAAAAGCATACAAAATCTCAAATTCTAAACATATAAAGTACACATGTGAAGCAAGCCACAAAAGAAGTCAAATCTAATGCAAAGAATAGTTGGGCCAAAAAGAGATATCTGTATATATCATGGAATAAAGTTTCAGTACAATGTCATCACACGCGTAGGTGTGGTCAAAATGCTCACAAGAAGCACAAAATCACAAAAAAATCATATATTTTCCTCACCAAATGACATCAAAAGAAATAAAGAGGCCTATGGCCTATCCCCCCTAGGCTTAGATTTTCAACCTTTTACATTTTAGGTTTCAAAATGAATAACTGAGAAAAACTAACCTTTTTCCGCATTGCTGGGCATCTTGGTCTCACGAAGCCATGATCACATCATCATACTCATCGTTTTGTCAATAATCTCACTCAAAATTCACCAATAGGATATGTGCAAATGATTTGAAAAATGAGTTATTTTGATATATATATATATATATATATATATATATTGTTCTGACTTCGTTTTACGTGTATGTGACCACATGGCTGGAGTATTGGTGCAGGTATATTCCTACCCTCGCAAAATGGTAAGTCCTCTTGTCATTTTGATGTAGCATTTATTTTTTGATATTTTATCTATCTGCACTTGAGTTCTCCTTTCATATTACAGGTAGCTAGAGTTTGGATGATGACATTTCTACACACGGGCGTGTCAGGTATAACTTCTAACTCCCCATTTTGGGAATGCCATACTTAGACTCTACGTTCTACGCCTCTTCATGGCTAAAAATATTCTCTGAGGGGGTAATATGTACGCACCCAAATTTGCACGTGCTAAATTGTTAGAAAACGGTTAAAAAAAGATCCTGAATGATTATTCATATCTTTTCAGAAGGTGTTTGAGCTCCTAAACCTATTTTTGACTTATATTTGTAGCCTAGATTGCCTTATTTATCCTCCGCATGCTTTTTCCTAGCTTCTCTCTTCGTTTTAGGCTAGTTTTGACCTTTAGTGTCAAAACCACTACCTTGCCTAGGCAGCGGTTTTGTAACCGCCGCACTAAATAGGGTGGTGCTCTTGTGCACATTTTCCATAATGTTCACTCATGCTTTGTACATGTGTAACTCAACTCCAATTTAGTTTTTGGACGTGTTTCTTAGTCAAATTTCCTAAATTTAGGCTTGATTTTTTCATGCTTAACTCCTCTTTCACTTGTGGTTGTTGATTACATAGTTAACTGCCTCTTCATGTGATGATTTGACATCTCATTGTTACCAAGTGTGCTTGGGAACTCTATAACTAAATTTCTATAAATTGATCACTTGTTTTCAAGCAAAAGGCCAAAGAATTATCTTGTGTATCCTTGCAATTGTTAAGCTACTTTATTTCATGCTGGAAAATGTATAGCCAATCTCAGTTCTATTGTGCTATCTTTCTTCCACTTGCATTATTCTAGACTGCCAATTCAAGTTTCCCATTGCTCTAACGCTTTCTTTCTATTACTGTCAATGTGTTCCCAACCTATGGACTTACGTGGACACAAGGAATTGAAAAGATAAACTGAGGGGACCAATTACCACACATCTGGATTACCAATGTTCTGTATTCCAGGTTGGAGCTGTTATTTGATTTCCTTATTTTATTCCAAATCATTGTTTCTGAATTATATGTAAATCATCAAATAGAGTAGAGAAATCATTTTTATAGTTACAAGCATTAATATAGTTTCAAGTATAAATCCATATAGGAAAACCCTCTGTTATTTTGTCGGGGAAGTTGCAAAGAAGAAAATATTCCAATAAGTTATGATTTCTTCTTCTACTTTTGAGATAGAATTGAGGATTAGATTTACATTCATAGTTAGAGAATATTTCATTAATTAAAATAGACTAGATACACTCTACATAGGTGAATAACTACACTGGATTATTTACTTGTTTAGTTTTAGTGTAGAAGTAGTTTAATTGTTTAGAATAGAAGAAATTTGTTGTATTGTGTTTGTAATAGTTCAGTTTAGTTTATTTGTTTAATTAGTTTCCTGTTCAGAAGTATATTGTTACAGAAATATTGTTCATAGTGTGAACGCTTAGGAGTGGTTTGGGTTATTTGGTAGTAATAGTTTTTAATATTTATAAAATAATATATGAGTGTGCAAAACAGTTGTAATGCACAACTCATAGTTGAGAGATATTTTGGATATTGAGAGGACTTAGAGATTAGCTTTGACTCCTTACTTATAGGAGTTCATTGAGCTATTTATATGTAATCTCTCCATTGGGAATTTATTCTAAATGAATTACAATATCTCTAGTTTTATTATTTTATTATGAATTTTTTGTTTTTTATTTGATTAAATCATGGATATTTACAAGATTTGGTATCAGAGCGCGTTAGACCACAATGATAACCTATAGGAGTTTGTGAGGTGTTTAGATTTGGAACGAATTTTTTTCATTGTAATCAAATCTGTGACTTGCATGTTTATCTACTAACAATGGTGACACTTCACTCAGGTGAATCCATACTTGGCTGCGACGTGACTTCTTGCAATATCCGGATCCACAATGACAGAGGTATTGCATTTCTTTCCTTTTTTGGATGCAGATAAAAAAAGTAGAGACAAGTTTTTTGCCAAATTTGGAAAGGGTCTAGGAAGATGTTGGAGTTATAACTTAAAATTGCCATAACTTTTAGCTAATAACTCAGATTAATGTGCCATTTTGTTTTAAAATGTGTATTATTTTGATCTCTACACATTGATCCTATGTTTTCTGTTACTGGACAATTTTTTTTCCATTTTTGGCAAATATGTCAGAAAATTTTACTTTCAGTGTTTAAAGTTTATTGTAAGGGTGCATTTTCGAATGAGTTCGAAACCTATTATGGAAATTCCATTAGATAAATTCAATGGATTAAATTTTCACACATGGAAGGTGATAATAAAAATGCAATTAATGAACAAGGACCTTTGGGCAATTGTGAGTGGAAAAGAACCAGAACCAACAGATGCTGCAAAATTGTTTGAATGGCAAACCAGGGATAACAAAGAAAAATCCATTATTGGGCCTAATTTATTAGATACTGAGTTACATTATATAGACTTATAAAAAATTCTAAAGATATATGGGATTTTCTAAGTCAGACATTTGGTGCAAAGGTTGTGAATGCTAAATTATCACTTAAGTTGCAGTTATTCAAGTTAAAAATGAATGAGGGTGCAACTATGTCAAGTCACATTAATGATCTTAGATCTCTTCTAAGATAGCTAACGGAAATAAGTTCTCAAGTAGATGATGAAGATGCAAAATCTATTTTATTAAATATTTTACCTCCAAAATACACTAATGTAGTTTTTACTCTTGGTCAAATGCTTCTCATTCACTTGAAGGTATAATTTATGCATTACTAGCTGAAGAAAAAAGAACAAAATAAGATATTGAGGAAGAAACTGCTCTTTATATTAAAAGGAAGCATACTAATTTTTTCAAAAACAAAGAGGAATTAGAATGATTTTATTGTAAGAAAAAAGGACATAAATCTTCTTTCGGTATTACTCATGCCAAGGACATCATAAAAGGAAAGCTGAAAATGGATGAAGCTAATATCGTTGTTAAAGAAGAGTCATAGAATGAAGAAGAATATGAACCTAAATAGAAGGAGGATGAAGATGACTACCTATACTAAGTAGTGCCTAATAGAGGATGGAGGCAAATTGGCATCTCTTGTTAGTCACCAACAAAGAGATTGCTTCATGGTATTGGTGACCTTTTATTTTTGTTGTGTGGTGTGTTTACTTTATGTTGTAATAATGAACAGAAGTAACATTCCTGTTTAAAGCTCCTGCATGAGCATAATTTCTATTTTGTAATCCCTCTAAGTTAGAAACAATGATGTGAGAAAAATAATGTACGCTTCTATGTAGTGGTTGGTTCCACTAGAAAACCATTTTCTGAGTTGGAGGTTCTCTTTGAAAGCCTCATATTGTTTGAGTTGTTGGTACTCATTGAAAACCTTCATTTCTTTATAGATCATGAGTAGGTACAAGAGATTGCTTTCCCCATGTTCACACTAAGGGGGAGACTGTTATAGAAATATTGTTCATAGTGTGAACACTTAGGAGTGGTTTGGGTTATTTGGTAGTAATATTTTTTAATATTTATGAAATAATATATGAGTGTGCAAAACAGTTGTAATGCACAACTCATAGTTGAGAGATATTTGGGATATTGAGAGGACTTAGAGATTATCCTTGACTCCTTACTTATATGATTTCATTGAGCTATTTATATGTAATATCTGCATTGGGAATTTGTCCCAAATGAATTACAATATCTCTTGTTTTATTATTTTATTGTGTAATGTTTTGTTTTTTATTTGATTAAATCATGGATATTTACAAGATAGATTAAATTGATAGTTTCATTTTGGTTAAACTGGAAACTTCGACGTAGTTTAAAACTTAGATTTAGTCAAGCAATAGGGAATTTATGCTACCTATTCATAGCCACTAAATCTCCCCTTTGCCAACTCAGCTACTAGGAATTCACACTACCAGATCTTAGTAACTAATTCTCCTACAGTTAGTCGTCCAAATTTCCACATCGGATGCCTTGGCACGACCTAGGGGAGTCGAGTGTAGGTGAAGGTCACATGTCAATTTTCATCTATACAATAGCCATATCATTTGTTGATTTGTAGCTTGTAAGAGGGAATTGTTCAAACTGAATATGTTGGAAGTAGGCCTTGAAGCTGTTGACCATTCTTTTATAAGGAATTAATTTATCATATTTGGTGGCATATACATCAATAACCTATTTAATGATTAATTTTGAATTACCAAATACATTAATATGCTTGGTATTCTATTGAATGGGCATTCTTAGACCGGAAAGGAGTGCTTCATATTCAGCTGTATTGTTTGTACAAGGAAAAGCAAGCCGGAAAGGTTTAGGAATTAAGTCACCTTAAGGAGTGATAAACAAGATACTTGCTCCTGAGCCATGGTGTGTGAAGGAGCCATAAAAGTATAATGTCCATATGTTTGATGCTGCAATGGTACATATGGATTCATCTTAGAACCATGTGGTGACTATTATAGTATTAGAAACTGGAGCTTCTGATAATTGGTCAGCGAGTACTTATCCCTTGATAACTTTCTGATTAACATATTCGATGTCAAACTCAATAAGAAGCATGATACTAGAGTCATTGTCATTGTCACTACTAGTGGTTTAACATTTCTCTTATTCTTCCTTTTGTAAAGTAGATACTAGAGTCATTGTCACTACTAGTGTTAACCATGGTATCCTCATCTTCTCCTTGGTCAATTTTCTTTAGCATTGGCATCATAATAATTGTGGTGAAATAAATCATTTTCCATGTTGTGGTGACTATTTTCTTCATCATTTCTAGATTGGGATCGAGATACAATTCACCTAGGTGCCATTAGATTATGATGTTAGTGAGATATACAAGATGAAAATGTTTTGAAGTGAAGGATATCAGGATGAAAAGAGAGTTACAATTCCTTGGTAAGTTCGACATATAATCTCAATAATCTAGTATTGATTATAAAATAGAAGAAATTTGAGGGGAAGAATGGAAGAAGGATGTGCCTTATTACAAGGTATTAGAAGAATAGGATGATTAAGGATATTTTTTCTATTATCAAGATGTTAATTAATAAGATTAGGTCAATTGTATCAAAGGGGATTGTAAATAAGATGTTTAGTATGTGTATGATGATTATAAGATTATGATGAGATTTTGTGATGGGAGAATTGTATAATTGGTGTGAGTTTCAGAGTCTTGTAGATCTAGGATGATTAGGATACCAATAGGACATGAAAAGTGATGAATAGGGTAAGTCTTACGTGGTATTTGATAGTGTGTCTTTCTTTGAAATTGGAAAAAAGTGTGGTTGTGGTTGATGAATGAATGTCGGATTATAAATTCTATCTAATAAGATGGGAGTGTTGATTTTTATTTTTTATTTTTTATTTTTTTATTTTTTTTTTTGTATTAATGTGAGAGGTTTAATAAGAAAATATTTATATGATGGTAGTATATGTCTAAAGTCTACGGAGAAAAAAAAAGAGTTATTATTTACAAATTGTGGGTATAAAGTTAAGGGAATAATTTATGGTCAAAATTTGGGTATTATATGGAGAAAAGGATAATTGAAGTGAGTGTGATTAATGATACGATATGTGGGGGTTATAACGTTGCATATTTTTGAAAATTGAGGTCAAAAGGTTATGGTAAAAAATGAGTGAATCGTAGATGTTTGATTTGTTTACGAAGATTGGTGTGAGGGTTATTTCACTGGTTTTAATAAAAACACCCAAACAAGTACACTCATGCATGCACAATCCTAACTATTCAAGTGGGTGTACAACACAAGCTATAGTCTGATTTCAATACCACACAAGACAGTGGTGCTCACTAAGCTGGCCCACCTTTACGTCAATGTGTGATCAGATAGCGAGTAATCTTTGGTGGTTCCTTCCCCTGCACTATAGCTTGGTTGCGGCCGAAGGCTACCTATGCTAGGATAAACAAGCTCTCTAGGGGCATCCCTGATATACCTTGTGGTATGTGGGGCCCAAATATGTGTTGTAAGGATGTTTTCTAAGGCCTGGGTGTTGGGACATGGAATCCCCTCACTTCACGTCATACTTAAAACACATAGACACTTAACAAATAACAACAACTCTCCAAGAATTTATATACCCTGCCAAAACACAGGGTGTGTCTACATGTATAGAGGTGAATCCCATGGTCTAAAGACCCCTAGGACTATGTTAAATGCATAGATGTAACTTCCACATCACGTTACCCCCTATGTAAAAAATGATGGAAGGATAATCACTTTTGATCCTCGAGATCATCGTAGGACGCGAGAGGAGAGAATACATGATGTCACCTTCAAGTTTAAACAAGAAATTACACAAAGTATAAAAATAAAACACACCAATATAATAAAAAATAAGTTATTTGAGTGGGGGTGTTTGACAAGGGAACCTGTAAGACAAAACAGTTTGTAGTTTTACTTAAAACCCCAATATTCTTGGACCGTTCAGGCTACAAAATAAGGGTTAGTAGTCTAGATATAATTAGTACCCTACAACCATAAATGTTAGATTAAATATAAAATGAATACCAAATCATACAGAGTTTCCCCTTGTTTATGTGATTTTCATGTAAAAAAAGAATGCTAGTTTCCAGAAAACATGGCAAAAAAGCAAAAAATGTGGGTTATTAGTCAATATGAAGACAAAATATACTAATCTGATAAACACGCTACTATAGGTTATACGTGCTAAAACATGGTATGTATGCGCTATTTGAGGATAAACATGTTGAAATATGAAAAACCTACATAGATGGAGTGTTAGCAATTAAACACACTAAAATAAAAACCAACGCGCTAAAATAGTGTGTATATGCACTAAAATGTGAACAGGAGGCCAAATCTGCACAGACAGAATGTCAGTAGGTAAACACGCTAAAATAGGTAACGTGCTTGCAAAAATAAGAGAAAAACGTGCTGAACTCTACATAAACATAATTTTAGTATAAACATGCTAAAACTGGGAACAAATGTGCTAAAAGTATGATAAATGCACCAATATGACTCCAAAAAAACAGAACCTGCAAAACCAGACTCTCAGTATGCAAACACATTGTTATGTTGATAAATGCACTAAAAGGTGAGTGAACATGAAACAAGTTTCACAAAAGTGCTGAAAGGTGTCACTGTAGTAACAAAGGTTAAATCTCCCTAAAAAAAATTTGTTTTATGGTATACGCACTACTATAGGTCATGAACATGCTGATATGACACAGATTCATGAAAAATTAAAATTTTTGAGTTTAAATCTCATTGAAAAATTCAAAAATTTTGACAGCTTATTATTAGTGCCTAATGCTACTAATTCAAACCAAAATTTAGGGGGGTAAGCTACACATTGGACGCCAAAATGTAGATGAAAATTGTGTTAGTGTACAAAATTGAAATGACTTATGAAATCAATCCAAAACAAGATCTAGCACAATGTTTCATCTATCTCAGATTGAGCAGAGATTAAAAGGGGGATAAAAGGATTTACTTGTACTTACCTATAGACACCTAAAAGTGGTTACCCAATTTAGTTTCCCCTGGGTTCGTTTATCCTCTCGGGTAACCTGGGGCACCTTTATATCACCACTTCTCCCTTAGGGTATTACTTAAATATTTGATTTAAACATTTATCCTAAGTTTATTATACCCCATTGTGTTTCATCCATGGATAATTAAATATTAACTATTTAATTATATTTTTTACATGTATCTTAACCACTTATCTACCCCATATCGATTCCTAACCTCCCATATCAATTCTATCCATCTATCCCCCCTATTTCTCCTCCCCCCAAACCGTGTAGCGGGATATTTCCCGTATTTGAGTCAGAAGGATACACTTTCATCTTTCTAAATCATCATTTTTGGCCATTTTGGGATTCTATTCCCTGATTGGCGCTAACTGTACTCAGCCGACGCCGATTTTTCAAAACAATACCGATTGTACCTCGGTCAGCGCCGATTATAAATACAGGGCCAAAAATTAGTTCTGGTTAGAAAAAGAGAATGAAAGAGAGTTTTGAGCATCAAGCTTGGGCATAGTCTATCAAGCGAGAGTGAATTATGTCCAGATCAATCCCTGAGAGGAGTATCGTTACTCTGCTCCCACAACATCGACATCATGAGGCTTCATTGATCTCTTGGTGACTCTGTTCCTGCATCTAGCTAAGGTGGAGCTTTGTTAGTATCCCTACAGCTCCTGCAGCTCTAGCAGACTTTGACAATCCAGCCTTCATTGTCTGTTTCTCAAGCTTCCTACAATTTTCCCCCAGTCGACGCCGACCGAGCCCAGTCGACGCCGATTGAGCCTAATTAACGCCAATTCACCCAATCGACACTGATCAGCCTACAGAAAGGTAAAAGAACTCAGGTAACACAAATCCAACATTTTTTTCAGAGTTTCCTATTTTTTGTTGCTTTCTATTTGTTTTTTACATTCTGTTTGTCATTTTTAATAAGAAAATATAGACATTTACTTACATATTTTATCATGTATGCTTCTTTCTATAATTAAAAATGTGGAATGACATCCGCCAAGGGAGCTTATCGCTTCCCAGACCCACTTTTTGGGCAGTCCACCCAAATATCTTTTAACGTTGTCTTTTTCTATCAAGTATCTGTGTCTCGTAGGTTTCTCAGATCTACTTTGTAGGATTGCTCGTGTGCACTTGTTTTGTCTACATCAGCTTCTTTTCCATCTACATCTTTGGATCTTGTCTTATCTATCAGGTATTGATTTCATTTGAGTTTTTCAGGGTTTTTGTGTTTAGTTTGGTACATTAACTTGGATAGGTAACAAGTGTGGAAATTCTTGATCTACATTCTGGCATGCCCGGTGGGACCTGAACCAAAGTCCCCTATTGGTAAGTTCATTTATTTTCTAGTTTTGAGCTTTTGTTCTTTTTCTTCATTGATTTTCATCAGTTTTCCTTAAGAATTTCCTTTTTTTTCATTTTGGTCTTGTTTCTTTCGTTTATACTTTTCAAAATCAAAATTATTTCTTTCTTGCATGTCTAAATTCTCATTTCCTTGAAAGGTTCTAGTTTCTTAAATAGAAATCTTTGTTCTAATATTATCTGGATATATCTTTCTGGATTTGTTTACATGTTTTCTTAACCTTTTTTTGTGGACCACTTTGCTTGTTCACGGGATTATTCGAGGGGAAGAGCTCAACAACGTGATTTTTGAAGTCCACACACCTTGGAGAGCTGAATCTATAGGTATTTCTCTTTTACATTGTTTTCTCCTTTTTAAAAAACTTAAAAAGAACTTGATTTTTTGTTTTCTATCACACTCAAACATTTCGATTTTGGTGCTTAAAAAGAATTTAATCGCATTTGGGAAAGAACTTGTTTGACTTGTCTTCATCGAAATCAAACACTTTATTTTTAGTGCTTAAAAATAAATTCTTCTTTGTCACTTCTGTTGTATGTTCTTCATCTAGCTTTCTAAATAGGTTGGAAAATCGATCAAAATCGGTAGTGACACTATTTGATTTTTATTTTCACCCTTGCACACAAACCCAAAATCACTAGGTATAAAGCATTTAAAAAAAAATTCCTTCCCTGGCCTCGCCTACTTGGAAGTGACATCTAAGAGGAAGAGCCTACGCAGTACTCGAGCCATGCTATAAATTCATGGAAGTTCATGTATATATTGGCAAAGCACCCGACTCCCTTATCGTAGCAATGTGTGAAGTGCGGGGGTAGGCCCCTATATAAAGCCACGTACCAGTCTTTTACTGAAGTGCCTTCGGGACTCCTCACCAAAACATTCCCCAAACCATCCTTAGTTTGGCTATTTGAGTAGTTCCTGTTCTAAAAAGCCTTCCCTAATATTTTCTTTCTTAAAAGCATGAAAACTTAAAAGAGATAATCACCCACATTACTTGAATTATCTGTGCATTAGTTAGGTCAATCCTTTTTTTCTATATTTCTGCTTGTTTATGATGGTCATCACCCGGTCACAATCTAGAAAAATGGCTCAACTAGCCACTTCTTCATCTGAGATCACCACTAATGTGGATGTTTCGACACCCCTCGGGTCTTCCTCTAGACCGTTGTTAGTTGGTTCCCCATCTTGGTCATATAATCCTTTCTATCATCCTAAAGTGATCCCATCACGTCTAGCTTCCCCCAGTCCTTTAAAGGTATCATTTGCTTCTGATATAGAGTATGTTCCTCGCAGAGATCCTGAATTTCAGGTGCTCCTTGATCACAACCCATTAGCCCTTATGGACTACTTAGTGCATAAGTCTATTCAAATATCTGATCAGGGACCACCAATCTAGCAAGTTTACGATTATTCTCGTGAACCATCCCATGCTTTTATAGAAAAATTAGCATGCTTTTTCTTTACTTGAACCACAAAAGAGGGTGGTGCATCTATGCCTCCTTTTTCTCTTCCACCGACCATGTCGACTAGTTCTCAAATGATCTTGCCTATCCCTAGTGTCGCGACTACCTCGGCTACTCCACAACCTACTTTTGAGAGGCCCTCTTCTTTAGCTATGATGAGTGCATCCGCACTCTCACAGATTACTGTTAATTCTTCTATGTCATCTATTGCATTTCAGGGTCAATACCTCTCTGTGAATCAACCCCCTTTTACGAGTCATTCGGTTCCTTCTTCTCATCCTCCAGCTGGTCTTTCTTCCAATGCTCCAGCGACAATGACCTTTACCCATCCTCTGGCGTTGGCACCCTTAATAACCAATCCAGCAGTCAAAATCCTCATTCAGAGTTTGTTCCCCACCATATCCAATCAAACCAACACCCATATTCCTTAATCCATTCCGATTTAGTTGACAAGTATAGGAGCCCACCAATCACAGGCTCCTTCTTTCATTCAACCATCTTTCTCTCAACCACTTATCATCTCACAACCTGTTTATACACAAACTCTTTCACAACAAATACCTCACCATGTGTCACCCACAACACCCAGTTATTCCTCTTATCATCTTGTCAATCAGCAAATTAATCCCCCGTTAATGCCTCAAAAAAACCTACCATTTTCTTCTTATGCAGGACATACCAACATGCCTCCTCAATCTGACATCGTCCAAATTCTTTTCAAGAAAATCATAGACCTAGAAGCCTCCACCAAAGGATCTCATCCTTCATACTCTTTTGAAGAAGTATGTAATGAACCAATTCATCCATCAGTGGCTTTTAAGCCTTATCCTCCCCAATGGGAACTTCCTAAGTTCTCAAAATTTCATAGCCGGGAGGATCCTCAACAGCACCTGCGAGCATTCAAGCACGCTTGCTACCTTATAGTCCAAGATCAGGAGCTTATGCTCTGTACTTTCCCTATGTCTCTATTAGGGCCTACTTTAGACTGGTACAATAACATTCCCCAACACTCCCTATTTTCTTTCTTTGAATTATCTCAGATGTTTGTTGAAAACTTCTCAATAAATATCGTAATTAAGATCTCAATTACAGATCTTTATAACATTCGTCAATTCGATGATGAGTCTATTGTAGACTTTTTAGCTCATTGGAGAGGTATAATAAAAAAATTGTCTTTCTCCCTCCCTCAATCTCAACAGATCAAGTTGTTTACTTGATCTTGTGCTAATCATATTTCTTCCACTTTAAGGATTCAAACCTTTCATACATTTGAAGAAGCATTTACGATGGCACGCAAACTTGAGTCTCGTGCCGTTGAACAAGGGAAGTTAAAACTTAGCTCTAAATCTAAACCATATTTTTCTCGATTTACAAAATCAAACCCTACCGCTTCTAACAAAGACAAGAATCAGGGGTCCAGCAATGCTATCGTATTAAAAACATCATGAGCTGATAATACTTCTAATCAAACACCAAGGAGAAACTCTTCATCTTCTCAAAAAGGACCCTCATCATCTCGATATTTTACTTCATTGGGGGAATCATATGCTTCTATCTTAGAAAAAATGTTGGAAGTTCACATGATCGAATTTCCCCCTATTAGAAATTTTAATGAGAGCCAAAAACAACCATTCTGGTATAGGGAAAATGACTTCTGTTGTTATCATAGAAGCAAAGGCCATGACATTGAATGATGTCAGACCTTCAAAAATATTGTCCAAAAATTCATTGATAAAGGCAAGCTCATTCTGGATAACCCAAATGCTCCCCCAAATCAGGTGCTTGATGTCTTTAAACAACCTTTTCCCAATCATTCCCTGAACAATGATGCTTCATGGTCTCAAAAACCAAACACTCATACTATCATCTTCATTTTTACTGAAGAATCTTCTTCTAAACCTGAGCCATCTACAAACACGTCGACCGAATTAGAAATTCCTCCTACTTCGTTAATCTTTGAGATTCCACCATCTTTAGATAATATGTGTTTAAATATTCCTCCATTTTTGGAGACGGATTCATCTCTCTCTACCTCTTTATTTAATTTTCCATCCATGCCAGAGACAGTGTCATCCTCATATGTCTCATCATCAGACATTCTTTCGAAGCTTGAGGCATTTACATCCCTTCAGGTTTCCACTACAAATATATCTACTTCTATTTCTCCCATTTTCACCGCGACTATGCCATTGGTGAACATGTACCTATAGTCGTACCAACCTCCCTACCAATGGAAGCATCTTCGATTTTGACTCTTCCCGTTTCCTTTCCTACAGTAGTTACACCCCACAATGATTATACCGGAAGTATCTTCCTCACAGGGAACCACTTCTTCTCATCCACTTCTTCCATCACCAATTCTGCCTTACCTGTTAAGGAAAAATCTAAATAAATAGCACTGGAACCTACACTTTCAGTTTTTGAACTTAGACCGAGACAACTAAAGTCTAATGTTACATCATCGGTACCTTCCCATCTGCTTCCCCCAAAAATGTTACAATCACCTTATGCGGGTCGAAAGTTGTCACCATCCCTGAAAAAGGAAAAGCAATATTTTAGACTATCAAGACTCTTGGTGCTTTCCCTTAAAAATATCTCTTCGTGCCTCATAAAAGATTGGATTTATCCACTGAGAAGGCATATTCTTCTACAACACCATCTTCACCGGTGCCTTGTAAAGTGGATTTACCCACTAGAAAGATGTCACCTCTTTTATCAAAACCATCATCTTTGTCACCAAAAGCCAAGGCACCCTCTGTTCCTCCTATCAGATCTATTTAGGGAGCTCCTCCCTCATCTAAATCAGTCTTATCTAAATCATCATCTATTTTGACCAAGCAGCCTTCTTCATCTCTGAAGACCACAACACTTGTCACATCTTCGTCATCTTTAAAATCTATCTTAAGAGCTCCTCCTCCACCGAAATCAATCTTTCCTCACTTACTTCCATCTCAAGCACCCAAGGCTACTTTTCCCAATGTCCAAAAAAGTAAAACAGTCTCTAAAAAGACTGTTAAACTAGATATGCAGGTTCTTTTGCCTCGGTATTCTGTTAAGGCAAAAGAGGAACCTTCGTCATCTCTTTCCTCATCTTCGTCTACTAGATTCTATATTGAAATCCTTAGCCAACTTATTCAATCTTCATCTATATCTCTTCCTCTGATCAAACCCTATAATCCCAAAGGAGTAAAACCTTCATGGTTCAACTCTGATTTGATTTGTGCTTACCACCGCACTCCAGGTCATGACATCTGATGGTTGTAAAGCCATTCAATCTATCATTAATAACCTCTTGGAAGAAAGTGATCTTCTTTTGGAAGAGGATGAGGAACAAGTATCTCCTGTCATCTCAACTACATCTGAGCCTCAACAGTCTACTCTAGACCTCTAGTTCTATTAATTCCACTCCGGATGGTCTTCCACCTTCTCAAGTTGACACAATTCATATCACCACTAGAGCACAACAATAGTACGATAATCCATCATCTTCTACAACCTCTCGACCACGGGTTGTCATTTTTATGGCCCCTAAAAGATTTCCTCCTTCCTCATTAGCCCCGAGACCTCAGGTCTCTATTCATGCTTCACCTCAGGCTCAGATTCCCGTGTCAGTTGAGGAAAGTGTTATGAAACAACTTACCCATGCTCCGGTCAAAATCTCTCTTTTTGACCTCATTCAATCATCTCCGCAGCATCGCCAGGCTCTAATTGATAATCTGTGTCATCGTATTGTAGTGAATTTAGATGAGCCCCAACCTTTCGAGATGGCTGTTGGATTGAATAGACTGTCAACCCGCCATTTCCTTCGAGGATCTATGAAATTCCTCCCATTTCTTTCTGAGGATTTAGAGGCTTCCCTCTTTATCATAGTTCAAATCAACAAACACTACGTTAAAATGCACTATGATCAACAGTGTTGTTGCACTCAATGTCATTTCCTCCCACACATTTGAGCAAACTTAAGTTACCAAACAACATAGTGTCACCATAGCCTTTCGCCCTACGATCATTTAATGATTAGCTGGCAGTTACTTTAGGAAGTATGGTCCTGCCCATTCAGGTAGGTAAGAAACTGCTTCATGAGCTTTTTTACATTGTTGAAGGGAAATTCCACTACAATATGATCCTTAGACGCTCCTGGATTTGTATAATGCATTGTGTCCCATCAACCCTCCATCTATGCTTAAAATATTAATATGAGGGAAAAATCTATACTCATCCAGGAGATCCTTTCCCTTCCGCACAATGTGACATGACCACAGGGTCTGCCCCTCTAAAGGAGAATTCTTGTTCTTCTCCTGACGAGGCTTCATCCTCTCCCATAACTACAACAAAACTACCAAATTCACAAAATCTGGAAGAAATGTTGCAATTTTTTTCACTAGGAGAGCTTCATCTTCTCTCTTTTGATGCCCATCTCAAACGTAACGAGTATGGTAGACTAGACAAACAACTTCAATATCATCCAGGTCTTGGTTGCATCGTCACCATTGGTCTACCCAATCAATAGACTAACTTCATCTACAGTGGTCTTGATACACCTCACTATCGTCTAGATTCTCCCCCTAGGGCCAAACCCTATTCATCAGGGTTTGATTGTCTATAGAATCCTGCGTTCGCAAAAACTTATCTATATCGATGCGTGTGGAAGGGCTTTGGCCTGGGAAAGTATGAACAGGGTGTGCATGACCTTGTGTCCATTCCAACTCTTAAACCACATAAAAAATTTGGTTTAGGGTTTAAACCTCTCTCAAAATCCACCATCACCATTCTCGATGAGCCTCTTTCCATTGAGGAACCATCTTCTCATGTCAGGCCGGAAGCATCACTTGATGTGGATGACACCATTTCCACCCCCCCTAACTTTTTTTTTAGTCAATACCATTTCCTTAGGTCTGCTGACCTATAAAAACTAATGGAAAATCCACTTCCCTACCATTAGTCTTCCCTGAAATAGTTGGAGACGATTCTCCCACTATTAACACTATCCACTGTGCGGATGATGATTCTATCCTCACCTATCTAGGGGAAGAAGATTCTTATCTTCCTAAAAACATTCCTTCAGACACATTTACGCTTCTCAACGAAGCCACTTTCAACCTTAATATAGGGACTTTTAAAGACCCTCACATCATTAAGGTTGGCCAATCTCTTAATCCATAGGAGTTAGGAGACTTCACCACCTTTCTTTCCAACCATCGCCAAGCATTTTGCTTGGTCATATGAAGATATGCCAGGCCTTGATCCTAATATCATGGTCCATAATATCGTTACTCTTCCAGACATCAAACCGAGTTAAATATTTTTTTATGTAAAATGCATCCTCAGTGTAGCCCTTCTTGTTAAAGAATAGTTGCCAGCGCTTGCTTTCTGCTAACTTCATTCAACCCATTGACTATCCACAATGGGTTTCAAATGTAGTACCAGCAACCAAAGCTACTAGGAAAATTCAAATTTACACCAACTTCCGGGATCTTAATCTCGCTTGTCCAAAATATGATTTTCCTCCACCTAATATCAACGAACTCGTGGATTTAACTACAGGTCATGAGATGCTTTCTCTTATGGATGGTTTCTCTGGATATAATCAAATTCTCATCTCACTAGAGGACCAACATAAGACTTCCTTCATAACTCCTTGGGGGACTTTTTGTTATCATGTCATGCCCTTTGGTCTTAAGAATGCAGGAGCAACTTATCAATGTGCCATGACATACATTTTCCATGATCTCTTACAAAAATCTATGGAAGATTACGTCGATGACCTACTCGATAAGTCCAAAAGCCACCAAGATCATCTTTTCATTCTTGCACGTCTCTTTGAGAGGCTCCTTTGCATTTCTGTCTTCACTTAAATCCATCTAAATGCGTGTGTTTGGCGTTCTCACTAGGTAAACTCTTAGGCTTTATCATTTCTCTTAGGGGCATTGAAGTTGAGCCCGCAAAAATAAAGGCTATTCTCGAGATGCCTCCCCTTTCCAACTTAAAGTAGCTCCGTGGTCTTCAAGGATGGCTTCAATCAATATGTCATTTTATCTCGCAACTATCGAATCATTTTCAACCTTTTCATCATCTCCTCCGTAAGAATGTTCATTTTGAATGGGATGAGTGTTGCCAAAAGGCCTTTGATGATCTCAAAGCTTATCTTCTTTCTCCATCTGTGCTTACACCTCCACGTGAGGGTGAGCCATTCTGTCTTTATATTTCAATGACTGATCATGCTTTTAGAGCCATGATCTTGCATCGGGACGCTAACGACAAAGAACAAGCCATCTATTATATCAGTCGCACTCTTTATGAGTATGAAACATGCTATTCCAAAGCTGAAAAACTATGTTGTGCTCTCTTCTTTGTGACTTATAAACTTCATCACTACCTCCTTAATCACAAAACTTATATTGTTACAAGTGTCAATCCACTCAAGACAATGCATGTGAAACCTTATCACAATGATCGTATTACTCGTTGGCTCATGCTCATGACAGAGTTTGATCTCGACTTCATCTTGTAAAAATCTATCAGGGGTCAGGTCATTACAAATCAATTAGTTGATACTCCTCTTTCGGACACTCAAATCCCCCTTGCTTAATTCCCAGATGAGTACATCTAACAAATCGATTTCAGTCTATCTCCATTTAAAGTAAAACTCTTCTTTGATGGGTCCAAATGTCAGCAAGGGGGAGGTGCAGGTTTCATCATGATTCCTCCTTGGGGTGCACCTATCCCTGTCACACACAAGCTTAACTTTGAGTGTACCAATAATATGGCCGAATATGAAGCTCTTGTTTTAGGTCTTCAAAATGCCATTAATCTTGGCTGCTCGCCATATCGACATCTTCAGTGATTTTGAGCTTATCATTAATTAAGTCATTGGTGTTTATCAGTGCAAAAATGATATCCTTCAAAAATATCGTGATATCGTTCTCTTTCAACTTCAATATTTTGATAAATTTACTATCCAAGCTATTCCTCGCACTGCAAACTAATTTACAGATACAATGGCTTCTTTAGCCTCACTTATTCCACCTTTTACCGAAGACTCGCGACTTTATGTGGTTGTTCAGTGTTTAGACCAACCATCTCATCTCAGGTAGTCGACTTCAATCAACGCCATCACAACCAACACTCAAGATGAGTGGTATCAACACATTTTTTATTATCTATCCCATTCAGTGCTTCCTCTAGATCTGACTTCCAATGGTAGAAGATATTTTATCCTACGTGCTAATCGCTATACTATTCTGGGCGGAATCCTCTACAAACGTGGTTTTGATGGTATTTTGCTTCGGTGCCTCAAAACCACTAAATCCTCTAAAGCCATCCAAGAAGTCCATGACGGTATCTGTGGTGGAAATTTTAGTGGCTTGGCCATAGCTAAACACATCTTACGTTTAGGTTACTATTGGCCTTCTCTTAATCAAGACTATTGCGAATACACTAAGAAATGTGTCAAGTGTCAACAACATTCCAATCTTACACATATCCCTAGTCAGGCTTTGCAACCTGCAGTAGATTTGTGGCCTTTTTCACAATGGGGTCTTGATCTCATCAGTCTCATCAATCCCTGCTCTTCACAGCATCATCACTCTATCATTACTGCCACATAATACTTCACTAAGTGGGTGGAAGCTATTCCTCTTTCATCAACCAAAGCTAAACCCATTGTTGATTTTGTCTATCAACACATCATTTGTCGCTTTGGTGTCCCACACAAACTCATCACAGACAATGGTAAGTCTTTCAAGAACATTGATTTACAGAACCTTTGTGACGCTTTCAATATCAAACTCAGCTTTTCTTCTTCGTACTATCCCCAAGCTAATGGCCAAGCTGAAGCTTCCAATAAAACTTTGCGTAATATCCTCGCAAAGGTAACTAGTCAAGCTGGTAGGGATTGGCATTTACATATCCCTTTTTCTCTCTGGGCTTATCGAACTAGCATTCGTACTCCTACTAGTGCTACTCCCTTCACTCTCATCTATGGGTCTGAGGCTATCCTTCCTTTGGAAGTCTAGATTCCATCTCTTCGTGTCTCTCTCAGAGAATTTGTCTCTAATGAGGACTATCATCAAAATCATCTAGCGCAGCTTGAGTTATAGATGAGCGGTGTCTCAATGCTCTTGAGCATCATCAAGTCTATCTTGAGTGTGTCAAATGTGCTTATAACAAGCACTTGCAGCACCTTGACTTCCAATTTGGTGATCTTGTTCTTAAAGAAAACCAAAATGTCACTACTCTAGAGCGGAGTCAACATGGTAAGTTTGCTCCTAACTGGATGGGACCGTACGTTATCACTCATAAGTATAGGTCTGGGTTTTATTGCTTGTCTTCCATGGATGGTATACCTAGAATGGAGCCTCTCAATGCTTTGCATTTAAGGCCCTTCTACTGTTAATATCTATCTTACATGATTTAGTCACAAAATAGATTTTTCATCCATCTACAACCAGTCATGCATTTCGTAGTGATTTGGAACTATGTGGTTCTCTGTGTTATGTCTTTTATACCTTAAATATGAGTACCACGGCTCTACTCATGGCATTTTCCTTACGGATTTGTTCCTTCTCATAGTAGGAATACCTTAATCACTACTTCATCCGCCCTAGGTGTTCATCTTGATCAAAAACTACTTTAGGGCATGAGTACGTGCTTGTATACATTTCTCTTCTCCTCTATCTGATCTATCTAGTCTAAACTCAGCTTCTTCCACAGCAAAAAAAAAAGAAAATATAATAAGAAAGAAAAGAGATGATATCCTAGTCCTAAAGGATAGACTCATCCCTCGAAGGATAGCTATCTATGCCTTATCAAATAAAATCTAGACCATTCCTTGAAGGATGGCTATCATCAAAATCAACATACAGACCGCTCCCTTGAAGGATGGTTGTTTGTTTTATGGCATTTTCAGCCTTTGCAATAACAAACTTCCTCTGTTCACTAGTTTTTTCACTTTTTAGCATCTTTGAAAGACTTTCCGTATTGATCAGTCTTTCTCTATCTAGCAAACTTCCCACATCGATCAGTTTACTTTTTCTAAATAATAATAATAATAAAGAGAAAACAAGAAAAATTATGAAGCTGTGACATGAGACCTTTTTTGATCATATGGAGATCCTGTTTTCCCCATATGGGCACGTATTTGATCTTTCATATGTTCTGACAAGATGTATACTGATCTCTCGTTCCTTATCTACCTCCTCAGATCTGGTCTGTGACTAACTAGTGTCAGGTTTATTTTAACCTCATCTATGGCCTTGTGTGCATCGTCTTTTGGTTTTTCTATCAAGGTCTCTATTTATGGTCGGTTAGGGGCCTAACTTATCATTTCTTTTTCCTATCTAGGTGTAGTGCTTTTTATTTCTAAACAAAGATAATATCATTACATCCCTTTCTGTCACAAGGAACATTTCCCATGATTATTTGTTGTTCATCCAGTTAAATTAACATTAACATGTTAATTTAGTCAAATCTATCTATGCTCATCTTATCTACTTCATCTAAAACACATCAAAGCATGTATTAAAAACACATGTGAATCCATCTATCTATCTTATTTAAATTGAATTAACATCTTCAAACATGTTTATTTTATCAATCTATCAATCACATCATATCTATCCATCTATCCTCTATAAACATGTATCTATGTCCATCAAAATTGCACTACATCTATCTATATCTATCAAAATTAAATGCATAAGTACAATCACATAACACAAAATGATGAAAATATATATATACATGAATGTCTGTACAAAAGAATGGATGGCTTCCAATCAAGCCATCTATATCATACATCAAAAATGCCTTCAAATCGAGGCTACATCAGTATATCGATACAAGAATAACATATCTATATGGTAAAGTCAGATAGGTGGAAGACACTATCTCCTCCACCCTCCTCTGGTCCAGGTTGTCTCTCCTGGCCACCTCCTACCGAGCTAGAAGCACCTGCTACTGGGGCCCTACCGCCATCTCGATCTCTACCAGTACTCACACCCTCCGATGCACCACTAGTTGCGGCTGTCGCTGATATCCTCCTCGCATCGTAATGAGGCACATCATGGGCATGTTATGCCAAGATGTCCTCATAGTATCTCACCTTAGTAGGGAGAGCCTGATAGGTGCTCAGACTCACCATACCGAGTGCTCATAATGGCACTGTTACTACTACTGGTGGTGGCCCTCTTGCTACCGTACCCTGTGCCCCGGACTCTGAAGTGGTGCCTGTATCACCGTATTTGGCCCTGAGGGCCTCTCTGTGCCTATGGTAGCGATCTCTCTATTGTATCATCTGTATTCCGCTCCTGACGTGCGGTATCTCTCTCCAATATCAGTGCATCCCTCTCCTTCGTCAGAGCTCTAATCTCCTCGAGGGAAGCCTGGTGTGCATGTGTCAGGGCAGCATGCTCTCCCTCCAGTCTCTCCAGCACTGCAGCTATGTCCTCCTCATCTACATCTATGGATGCTGGGAGGTTTCGTGGTAGCTTTGTGGAGTACCATGCCACGTAGCCATCATCCACTCCTGCATCATAATCACTATCTGTGGGAGGTGGGGCCTCCCTCAATGGATCTGTCGGGATCAAAATCGGTAGGTTGGTCTCTCTGTTATCCCACCTATATGGCATATATGTGGTTGGGACCATATGTACTAAACCAAACTACCTCAGTACCTGTATAAATGGGACACACTCCCAGATATTTAGCCTATGGCCCCTAACCACCCTGCTCCATCTCAGCTCCACCATGTGAGCATCCTGACAAGCCCATGTTGGGTAAACCCGATATGGTCTCCATATAACCTGCTCTGGTTTCAAAGTCCTGAATCACTCAGTATACCACTCTGTAGATCTCCTTGTATCTCCCGGGGCCATGTCTTCCCGCCATCGCTAAGAATCCATAATTAAGGGCCCCCTCTGCTACTGGCATCCATGGAAGCCCTGATGGCCTGATCACTACTATATGCTCATATGCCCAGCAATGGAGCACAAAGCTAACATCAATACCTGTCCGCCTGCTTGTGGTGTACATCCATAGCTCATGATATATCTGTGCTACTAAGGCATCTACAAATGTGAACACCTACCTGAACTCCAGGATGTCACAGACACAGTCTAGTAAAAGCAGTGGAAATCTCCCGCCTCCTGAATCTGGTAGAGAAAAATAGGAAATCACCATCTGAATCAGTGCTATCTGTCTGCTCCTAGCATCATACTGTCTATAATGTGAGGCTATCCTCACCACCTTGGAAACTATCTCTGAATCATCTGCCCTATCTCCATACAATCATCCCAAGGCCATCTGCTGCTACTCTCGTGGAGTGGTCTCTATCGGGTCCTCGATAATCGGTAGCTTGAGGATCCTATAGATATCCTCATGGGTGATGGTCATCTCACCCATCCTGAACCAAAATGTGCATGTCATGCTATCCCATTGTTGTATCTATACTCGCATCAACTCTACATCTCGAGGCACCCGTCGGTAGTAATGGAAGCCCCCTGAGCCCGGCTAGCTCCAGGTGACGCCAATCGGTGTCTATCACATCAGGGAGAATAGTCTCCAGAATTTCAGGAATAGCATCCCACATATGTAAATCCTCTCGTGCCTACATCCATGACATCAAGAACGGTGTTAGACTTCTCATTTAATCAAATTGTAGCATCAAAAACACATTTCTCTACTTTCTACATCTAATCAACCCAATCGGTGCTGATTGAGTTCAATCGACGTCAATCTAACATAGTCGACGTAAACTGAGCCCAGTCGATGCCGATTGAACCAAATCGGCGTCAATTTTTCCAATCGACACCGATTGGGAGGTTGAGTGTCCAAAACACTCTGGCCTCCCACTCATCCCCTTTTTTCTAAAAACTAGCATCCTAGTATGCTATTTGATGATAAACATATACAATAGGCCCAGGTAGATCCACTTACCCCAGGTCGTGTCCTCTTCCGCTTCTGACTGCTCCCAGAGGCTTCCATATTGCTCAAAATTAATTTTTGACTCTTTCTAAATCAATCATCATGGTGTAAATAAATCATTAACGTTTCCCTTTCCCATACTTATATGGTTACAGTATGGTCGGCGCCAATTTTTATGGTCGGCACCGATTGGTTTTGTCAACATTGATTTTAGCTTGGTCGACGCCGATTGAGGCAAATCGTTGCCGATTGGTTACATTATTTCCTTCTCACATCACATTCTTCCAACAGGAATGTCTTCTCATCTTTTTTTCCAAAGTGTTAATGCTTGGCTTGTTTATCTGATCATTATTATGACCTAAGTGTTGCCTTTTGGCACATATTTTCAATATTATCACCCATTTTGAGTTTTTTCCCTGTACATGGGTCACTCGCATTTGTGGCAGCCTAAAGATAGCGGGTCTGTAGGCACTAACATCGTCTGATTCACAAACCGTCTGGTTGTCCCTACCAATGTGTCACTCTTTAGTTGCTACTATCTTGCAGCCCTCCTTCCACTCACGGGTCTGTAGGTCCTAACATCGTCTCATATGAAGACCGTCTAGCCTACCCTACCAATGTGAGGTCATTAGGTTTTCTACCTTTTTTATTGTTTTCATGCATCATCGATTATCAGACTCTACTCTAAACATCTCGCTGGGGCATCCTTTTTTCTCATCTACCTTTTTTCAAACTTCGAGATCAATTGGCTTTTTTTGGGGCCAACCCATCCCTAGTTCAAGGTGGATCACATCATCACTTTTTCTTCATTTCTTCCAACTCCTTGTTTTTTTCTCTCATGGCAACTTTGCTTATCGTAAGTTACTCGACAAAAAGGGGCAGAATGTAGACACCTAAAATTGGTTACTCAATTTAGTGTCCCCTGGGTTCGTTTATTCTCTCAGGAAACCTGGGGCACCTTTATATCACCATTTCTTCCTTAGGATAATATTTAAATATTTAATTTAAACATCTATCCTAAGTTTATTATACCCCATTGTGTTTTACCCATGAATAATTAAATATTAACTAATTTAATTACACTTTTTACATGTATCTTAATCACTTATCTACCCCATATCAATTCCTAACCTCCCATATCAATTCTATCCATATATCCCCCCTATTTCCCCTCCCCCCAAACTGTGCAGTGGGATATTTCCCATATTTGAGTCGGAAGGAGTACACTTTCATCTTTCCAAAATGATCCTTTTTGGCATCATTTTGGGAATCTGTTCCCTAATCGGTGTTGACTGGTACTCAGTCGACGCCAATTTTTTGAAACAGGCGCTGATTATACCTCGGTCGGTGTTTATTATAAATAATAGGGCCATAATTTAGTTCTAGTTAGAGATATACAAAGAGAATCACAGAGAGTTTTGAGCATCAAGCCTGAGCATTATTCTATCAAGTGAGAGAAAATTATATCCAGATCAATCCCTAAGAAGAGTACCGTTACTCTGTTCCAACAACATCAACATCGTGAGGCTTCCTCGATATCTTAGTGACTCTATTCTTGCATCTAGCTAAGGTGGAGCTTTTGTCAGTATTCCTACAGCTCCTATGCAGCTCTAGCAGACATTAACTGATCTAGCCTTTGTTTTCCATTTCTCAAGCTTCCTGTAATATTCCCCCATTTGATGTTGACCGATCCCAGTCAACGCCAATTGAGCCTAATCGACGTTGATTCACCCAAATTGACGCCGATTGAGCCTAATCGACGTTGATTCACCCAAATTGACGTCGATTCACCCAAATCAATGCCGATTAGAATACAGACAGGTAAAATAACTCAGGTAACACAAATCCAGCATTGTTTTCATAGTTTCCTGTTTTCTGTTGCTTTCTGTTTGTTGTTTACATTCTGTCTGTCATTTTTAATCAGAAAATATAGACATTTACTTACATATTTTATCATGTATGCTTCTTTCTTTAATTGAAAACATGGAATGACATCCACCGAGGGAGCTTATCGCTTCCCGGATCCACTTTTTGGGTAGTCCACCCAAATATCTTTTAACAATGTCTTTTTCTATCAAGTATCTGTGTCTCGCAGGTTTCTCAAATCTACTTTACAGGATTACTTGTGTGCACCTATTTTGTCTACATCAGCTTTCTTTTCCATCTACATCTTTGGATCTTGTCTTATCTATCAGGTATTGATTTCATTTGATTTTTTCAGGGTTTTTGTGTTTAGTTTGGTACATTAACTTGGAAAGGTAACAAGTGTGGAAATTCTTGATCTACACTTACCTACAAGTGGAATCCTCCTCCTTTAATGATTTCAATTTGCTCCTTTGATTTTCTTATTGAATGGATGCAAAGATGCTTCAGATCTTGGAAAAATTCCAGCAACACCTCCTCTTGATTAATCGCTTGATTAGGCTTGACAAATTACTATAAATATTGCTTAGATGACTTGAAGATTGGGAAACATTTACTTGTAATTATTCTAGGGTTTTTTCCATATAGGATGGAACCTATATTTATAGCTAGGGGGTAGAAATCAATGGCTAAGATCTTGCCATGGTGGATTAAATCAATGGTTGAGAATGGATGATGTAGAAAATTCTAGATTTCATGAGAATTCTCCATTGAACTAAAAGTATAATGGAATAATGTATTTTTTATTTTAATATTTGAAAATGGGAGGGAAGAATGGAGAGGCTTCTAAAAATAGAAGCCTCTAGATTCAGAGGGTCATTAAATATGTAGTTAGGTGAGATTAATTATACTTAGTGGGGTGATTAGATGGAAAGACTAGGCATAGGATAGGTATAGGGTAGGTGGTAAGTGGGTGAGTACTTTTAAATTAGTGGGAAATAGTTAATGAGGATTAGTTAGTGTAATAAGTGAAATATTAATAATGTATTAATATTTTTAAGGTTGTAAATAGGATTTATGGGATATGAAATAATTAGAGTATGGTTGTATATAATATATTAATTAACTATTATAAGGTTGGTGGTGGGAATGAATGACTATTATATGATTGGTGAATTATTTGCTAAATGATCACGGCGACATTTTTACATGTCTACAAATACTTTGAGCTACTTCCATCTAGACATTACCTTTTTGTGCTACATTGATCTCATGGTTAGAATCAACTAACCATTACATCCATGTCACCTGATTGAACAAAATATTTAAATATGCTATACCTTAATTGTAGAGTCATAACACAATGATAATGCAATAAAGTATAGATCTTATCTAAGTAATAAGCAAATGGAAATTGAAACCCTAGGTGCAAGATAAGGGTTAAAGTACTTAGCTAATTTCTTAGTAATCACGAAGATATACCAAGATGGAAAATTGATGTAGCAAGAGTATAGATTATCGTAACCGAGCAAAAAAAAATACAGAACTATCAAAATTTTGTGACTAGGGCTCTTAGACTAGGTCAAGGGCACCTAGGTTCCAGATACCTTCTGTAGGCACCTATGACTATTCAGAATCTCAGAAAATGATTTTGGCAGTGTCATAAGATGTTTGCTAATGTTTTTTATTGATCACCTGTAGGTCATCGGAAGATCACCAAGTTCGCCTATAACCTACAAAACAAAATACCTCATGCAAAACCCAAAATAACATAAAATATTAAAAATAAAAAGATGCAAATAGGGAGTCAGACTGACCTCAACGGTCACCCAACATAGTGAACTTATGACCAAGTGCTACACTACATCTCATACTCCATGTAGTTATGCGTGTGTGTGTAAAAAATCGTGCCCTATGGGGGATCTTGTGTAAGATGCACTGAATATCAAGAAATAAATAGATGTAAAAATGTAAGTAGATGTGTGGATGTCAAAATGAAATTCCCCCCATATGAAGTGTATGCAGAAGAATTCAATCCCTTTAATAAATGTAGATGGATACTTTGATGCTCTTGAAATGCCTTTGGATGCAACCTTAGGTGATAGTAATAGATGCTTAGAGTTTGGTTCTTTATTGTGATCACATAGATTTGTATTTATATGATTCCATTTATGGAATTTTGTAATTAACATCTAAAAGGATGACCACCAAGAAAACAATATTCCCAAAAGATAAAAGAGGTCTAAAAGGGGCAAGTAAGATACAAAGAGGTCGGAGGATCCCAGAGGGAACAAGGGTTCCTGGGTACTAGTGTCTTGGCTGGGTGTCGGTGTTTAGAGCCAAGAATGATATAACATTGAAAGTAAGACTGGGTAGTGAGTTGTGCAATACCACATATAAAGTAATAAATAAATCAAAAAGGCCAAAGACATATGTCATTTAATAGTTTTCTTGCTTAGGAATCATATGAATAGTGGTATGTGATTATGACCTAGAAGTATATGCAACGACATGATTTAGTGTGTAAATTCACCCCTAATTTATGTTGTTGAGTAAATACTCGATAACATAAAGTAGATAAGATATGTGTACCTGATAACCATGTATATTAATGGTGAAAATGTGCCAAGGAGACAAGAAAAAATGTGGAGTGATAAAATGAAGCATGGAAGCTAAAGAAGAAGAAGTGACCCTAGGGGTGAAAGCGGATGTGTATATGTCACATTATACCTGTTGTCGTTGTTGCTTGATGTGTTTGTTGATGTGACTATTTATTCCCATAAGGATGGACCTATAAAAGAGAAGAGAACAAGAGTATTCAAAGTTGTGTATATGAAAAATTTGATCTAAATATGTAAAAGTGTGTAAAATGTGAAAAAGTAGTAAAATGTACATGTGCACCTAATCCGTGATGAGTGAAAAAGGATAGAAAGGATCCTAAAAACATTGTAGAAGAATTATTTTTGGGGTGATATCATGCCAAGATCTTACGCCAGGTGCGAGTTTTTTGCGTGATCTCACACCATGACAGAAGAAGTGTTGGGAAGAATGTTCTAGTGTTATCCTCTGACCCTGACTACTTCTTGATGATTTATACACCATTATAGATGGTGTGATCCTTATTTGTTTGAATTTGACCCAACACAAATAGAAAAAGGATATAACAAGCATGCTGATTACAGGAGGAATGTGCCTATTCTATGAAAACTATGCTGATATGAGAAAAAAATTATAACTACCCCTTGGTCATAGGAACCCAGGAAAGTGTCAGGTGTTCCTAGGCACTCATGTCTATATTTTGGCACTAGATTTTGTGTTGTGCTGAGGACCTAAGTCAAATTCTAGGCCATTTCTTTGACTGAAGTATGTGTTGTTCTTATACAGTGTAGGTATGAACTATGACTGTGTACTACTGAATGGGGTCATTGATTCACCCACTGTATGCTCTCCCTTGTTTGGGGTGCATGTGATGTCACTATGAGGATGCAGCCCAAAGGAGAGGACCAGACATTGTGATGAAACTGATAACCTATAGGGGGAGGGAATGTCCCTGGTAGAAACCAAGGAGCAAGTAAACAAAGTGGCTGGAAACATGTGTTAGTACAAATGGGATAAATATGCATATAGAATACAATATGTAATATAGAAAGCATGTAGACAATGTAAACTTCAAAAAGTAGGTTTCAATCATGTGACATCACTCACAATGTTGCAAGACAATTAAGGATGAAGCGGCCAAAAGCATATAATGTGCGCATAAGACAAAGGGAAAAGCCCACAAGAAATAACATAGAATGGAAAACAATGACAAATAATAGTAAGAAAAGTATTAGATAACCATGGTAGAAAATAGTTCCTGTAAAAAAATGTTGCACATGAAGCACCCATTAGCATGTTATAAATATAAAGATTATATAAAATCATGTATGGTCTGATTTAAAGTTGTGTGCTAGTAAGAATAGGAAGTAGTATAAAATGAAACAATAACACCTTTAGTATGTAAGAAAGTAGATTCCCCTAGGAGCCATTGTGGGATTGGTAAGAGGTACAGTGCCAAACATCCATGCTACATGTAATACATTTGTATAAAGTCTACATTCACAAATAGAAAAAAAGTGAATGTGCATGTGCATATAGAAGAGATAATGTCATATGAAATTTATGTCTAACATAGTAAGAAAAAGTGTACATACGAGCATAAGTAAGGAAGAACAATGTGTAACCAATATATGTAGTATGTTATGAGTGTGAATGGAATGGAATGCAAAGTGAATGTGATAAAAGAAGCATGCCCCCCGAGAAAATGTGAATGAGAATGCATGAGATAAGGTTCATTTAAAAATGACCCCTTGGAAGTCAACAATGATCCATAGAATAAGAGTGCGTCATCGGGAAATGATTTTAATTGTGTGCTAGAAAGATATGATCAACACAACATAGATTGTAGAGAGTGAGTGACAGTGGTGAGGTTCATTTCATATTTATACCCTCAACAGTTGAGTGTGAACCATGAAACTAGAGTACATCATAAGGTAGTGTGACATGTGTGAATGTGATGCTAGAGAAATGTGTCATGTGTATGATGCGAGGTTCATGAATGTAGTATGCCCTCAATAGTCAAGTGTAAGCAAAGAAAAGAGTGGACAAGTAGACATGTGAGACAACTAAAAATGATAGAACGGGAGAAGAGTAAGCATGATTC
This sequence comes from Taxus chinensis, assembly GCA_019776745.2. NCBI lineage: Eukaryota > Viridiplantae > Streptophyta > Pinopsida > Cupressales > Taxaceae > Taxus > Taxus chinensis. Next base: position 123,417,018 of record CM034150.1, read on the forward strand.
CCCCCAAGTTTATGATGTGAAGAAATATCAAGTAATGTCATCTGAGATATTTTCATTGTTGTGGTCAAAACCAAATGGAGATGCATCAGATACTTAATAAGAAATAGTATGTGGTTGATTAAGTAAAGAGCCACTGCGGCATAAATTTTGAATTCCCATTACATATTCTTCATCAGTGAAAGTTGGTAGTAGACATCCATGTGCATACTGTCAAGTAATATTTTGGGAATAACCAATAAATGAATCATTTCAAATAAAAATGTGGCTAAAGGGCATAGGGAATTAAATTCTGATATGATTAGGATCTAAAGTGTTGTCAATATAGTCAAGCTAAGAATTCCCAAGAGTAAGTGGATAAATGCAAGAAATGAGTACAATAAAGACAGATAAATGGAAAACAAGAAGACCATAGGCATCAATAATATGAACATATCCATGATAGAGCTGAGGTGGAGGTAAGATATCATCGAGTATAAACCCAAGCCTAGTTAAGAAATGATGTGTGTAAATAGTGTCAGAGAAAGTGGGATCAAATGGAATGTGTGGCCAATAAGTATTACTCATGAAAAGAGTATGTGTGAAAGGAGAAATCACAAATGTAGGTTACTCATGAGAAGACAAGGAAGGTGGTATGCCATCTGATGGAACAAATTCTAATGCAAAAATGGTTCCTTCGAGTGGAGGAAAGTTGTCTGGATAGTGTGTGGGTCACAGATCAGCAATGAGATGCATAATAGTAGAAAACAGAATAGGTAATGCGGTGGTTAGGTCTAGGTGGAAATATTGGAATGGATTACTATCGTTGGGAAATGTATATTCAAATAATTTAACACATCGGTGAACTGTAGAAAGTGTTTCTTACATTTTGTGAAGCCATGGCCACCAGGTAAGAAATTATATGAAACTGGAATATCAATAACAAATAATACTATAGGAACTATCTTTGGGATAACGGTGATAGGAAAAGTAACAGTTCCTATGCATGGACACATAGTATAATCAATTTCCAAGACTGAAATAGATGTTGGATTATGATTATCTAAGGAAAGTCCTATATTTTGAGTGAATGATGGAGGACAAATATTGAGATCAAATAAATTATCGACTAAAGTTTGCTTAACACCCAAGTTATTGATGAAGACTTGTATATATAGTGGAGGATCATTTTCATAAAGAGAAAGATTGTAAGCTATAGTAGATGAAAAAGTAAGTTGTTGAGAAAATGCATCTACAAATGTTTGATAAACTATGTCAAGATGAGTAGTAGAAGGAATTCAAGTATTAGCCAAGAGAGTATTGATTTTAGCTTGACAATCAAGACTGGCTAACAAGAAATCATGAATAGAGATATCCATGATGAAAGGATGAAAGAAGTGATGAAGACCCAATATTTTTTTACTGCAATGGGTTCACTGAATGATTTAACAAATATTGAAATTATTTTAAACCCTAATTACAAAGTCACAACACAATGATAGTACAATAAAGTACACATTTGACCTAAGAAATAAACAAATGGAAATTGAAAACATAGGTGGAAGAGAAGGGATAAATTACTTAGCTTATTTCATAATAATCCCAAAGATGTGTCAATTTAGAAAACTAATTGAACATGAGGATAAAATGTCACAATCAAGCCTAGAAAAATGTAGAACTATCAAAAATGCTAGGACTAGGGTTCCTGGACCAGGTCAAGGGCATCTATGCACTAGAGACCGTTTTTAGGTGTCTGTGACTATGCATAATCTTAGAAAATTATTTTAACAGTGTCACAAGATGGTCACTAATGTTTGATGTTGATCGCCTGTAGGTCATTGGAAGATCACAAAGTTCGCTTATGACTTGTAAAAAATACCTCCTGTAAAACCCTAAAACACATCAAATATTAAAAAGAAAAATATGTAAATGGGGAGTCGCACTGACCCCTACGGTCACCCGAAAAAGTGAACTTACAAATGAGTGTTGCACTACATCTCAAACTCCATGAAGTTTTGTGTGTTTGTGTGAAGAATCGTGCCCTAGGTGGCTCTTATGCAAGATGCACTGAATAGTGAGAAATATGTAGATGTAGTAATGTAAGTAGATGTGTGGATGTCAAAATTAACTTTCCCTCCTATGAAATGTATGTAGAAGAATGCAATCCCTTGTCCCTTGAATGAAGCTTGATGGATGCTTTGATGATCTTGAAATGCCTTTGGATGCAACCTTATGTGATAGTAATAGATGCTTAGAGCTTGTTTCTTTATTATGATTACATTACTTTGTATTTATATTATTCCCTTGTTTAAAATTTGTATTTAAACTCTAAATGGATGACCACCAATAAACCAAGATGCCAAAAAGATAAAAGATGCCCAAAAGGGGTGAGTAAGATACAAAGAGGTTGGGGTTCCCATAAGGGACGAGGGCACCTAGGTGTTGACATCATAGTTGGGTGAAGGTGTTCAGATCCAAGAAAAATATAACATTGAAAGTTAAATGGGGAAATGAGGTGTGCAAGACCATAGAGAAAGCAATAAAGAAAGAAAAAAGGTCAAAGACATATGTTAATTACTAGTTTACTGCTTAGGAATCATATGAATAGTGGTATGTGATTAGGACCTATAAATGTACCCAAGTACGTGATTTAGTGTCTACATCACCATCCTTGTTAGATGCCTTGTAAAAAAATTCATGACTTGTCTACCAACTACCAAATCTACCCCGCAGTCCCTTTGTCTCAAAATCATTTTCCACGCCTCTTCTTTATTTTGTCACACACTCTTATGTTTGAACTACACTTTCACCTTCTTACTGCACATTAACTTTAGAATTTTGGACCTTCTCCAAAATACTTAATCAATATTTGTTTCTTCTATTCATACTCTGACATTGTGTATATCTCCTTTGTAATCTCTGTGTGCCTCTAGTCTCTTAGGCTAGGCCAAAATCCTATTACACCACAAAAATTCATATGCACACCACTACAAATTATTATTTTGTATCTCATTTCATTCTCAAAATATTGTGTTGCCTCACTAGTACATGCTTTTTCAAACCCCTCGTTCACTATTATGTACCCTTTTTACTATGTACTTCATGTACTATGTTCCTCATTACTATCCATTACACAAAGTCATTGTGTACTTCTATATAATCATATTTTTACTTTTTTATACTTCTTCTCTTCACTCCATGCACTCTCTATCTTTACATGCACCCACACTTAGCCAAAAATTTGTAGGATTTCTCTGGACCTTGGATGCTCCTACATAAACAACCCAAGGTACTTAATACTTAAGGTATACCTCAAGTAGATTGAATGAGTGGAAGAACCACCTTTTAGACTACTTGAGTAGATAGTCATAAATTCGTCATCTAATAATACTTTCCCTAGGCTCTATTCTTATTTTGACATCTCCTATAATCACTTGTCATCTCTCTATGATTCATTTGTACTATATTGTACACTCTTGTGAGCATTTTCCCACCATATACCACCCACCTCCTCCAAATGTATCTCCATCTCTCATTCTTTGCTTATGCGAGTCTCTATTCACCTTGAAATTATTCCTTTTTGAGCCTCTACCCACCTCAAACTAACCACATTTTCGTAAGGATTCCCATCTTATATTTTTTTTGTGAGTATGTACTTGCCACTATCCATCCACCTCCACCAAATATTTTTAGGGATTTTCTTCTCTTGCCACCATATTATTTTTGGGACTTCATCCTCTACACATTCCTTATTTTCACATTTTTTCTTCTCTACACCCTTTGACCTTGTGCATCCTCTCCTTTTCTCTATTTGTCTCCTTGTCACCTTTATTATACAACCACTCCTCTTTGTGTTATCCTTCTTACATCTCATCTTTGTGATATTATCTACATTGTCCTCCTCTACAAATATTTCCTTTGTGCATCCATATCTCTATATAATTGTGGGATTGGTCCCACATTTTATCTTGCTCCTCTTATTTCCTTATACTTTTTCCCTTCTATGCTCTGAGAAATCTTACATTACACATATTTCTCTACACACTTGTAGTTGCATGATTTTTTATCTCCATGCATATTGTGCCTTTACAGTATTTCTCTTCACTTCTCCATCTATGGACCCCTTATGGGATGCGATCTATCTACTTGTGCCAAACTTGGCTCTTCTTCACTTTGTTTGACCTTTGCACTGGAAAGACACTATCTTTTTTCTCACAAACTCCTCTTCTCTTCATGTTTGCTTTTCAATCTTCAATATTTTGGTGCACTCTATCTTTTGTGAACTCTCATCCTTAACTTCTCTCTTGATTGTGCTTTTTATTCTTCACCACACAATATCCGTTTGTGGATACATGAAAATTATCCTCACTCTCTTCCCAGGGAAACTTTTTTTGGCCATGCACCTTATCCAATGTGACTTTATTCCCACCAATATCCTTAATATTTATTTGGATCTCTTCCTTCTATAATTCTCTCTTTGTGTTTGGGTCATTACATGAAACTTTTGTTGTCATATATTTATTGCTATCTACTTCTCCTATTTAATTTGAGGTATCCTATACTCCTCAAATTTATCTTATATTGTTATTACACCATATAATGTTTGTGTTTTATTCTTCTCATGCAAGTATTTCATTTATAATTCCTACAGTCTCTTCCATGGATTGATCCTTTATTTTCTTTGGGACACTTTCTCTCCTTTAAGAATTTATTTTTTCTGATACAATCTTATTTTCTTGAACTCTCATTTCCAATTTGATCCTTGATATATTTGTGGATCTATTCCATATTTGGTTCAATTTTTTTTACGTTCACTCTCATGGTCTCCTTCATGGAATTATCTACTTTTGTTTCTTTGGGGAAAATTTTATTTTATCTTCTCTTCTTCCTCTAACATGATGTTCTAATTTGGATTTTCTTCTCTCATGCATTATATTTTCTCTCTATTGAGGCCTCTTCCTTTATGCACTCAGTTGTGCACTTCTTTTATATTTCTAGGAATTATTCCTTGATAAAATCTACTACACACTCTAGTCCTTTTTTTGGGAATCATCCTTATACATACTCTTATCTCTTCAACTATGTACTCTCCTAGTCAACTCCTTGGACTCCAAAAACTTGTTTCAACTCTCTCTATTTACTTTATCCATAAAATCATTTCATCCTTGGTATGTTCATGATCATTAGATATCATTTCCTTATTTTTCTCCTCTTTCTTCTCCTTCAAAATATCTACATGGACCGTTATCAAGCTGAAACACACTCGCTTGAACTTCTCTTCTTGTGTTATTATCTTCCTTATCAACATCGGTCACTCCTAAGTGATTACATATTCTCATTTCACTCTTTTCTAAAATATTGTGATGGAATTATATGGGTATTTATACATAATTCCTAGTTTATCACCTTTTCATGCTCAAAATTCATCTCATTTATGCACCACCATGTGGCTTTGGTGTTTCGTTCCTTCCTCTCACAATGGAAACAAATGAAAATTCTTTCCATCCTTGTGTACCCATAAAATATTTTATTTATAATCATATACCATCTCTTTGTTGTATTTTCATGGCCTCCCCAATAACGCATGCCAAGAATCCATTAATAACATGTCATATAATACTTTACTGTTGAACCTCCAATCTGCATCTCTACTTAGCATTTCTCATGCATAATTCCCCCTGACCTTGTACTAACAAGGTCATTATGTATGGTTTAGGGTGCATCCTAAGTGTCAAATTTTTTTTTACACCATCTCCTCCATAATTAAGTTATGGATGCTCCCAATGTTGAGCACTAGCAGAAAACATTTGCCCTTTGTCATGTACCTCATGTCAAATATTTTTTTCTTCTCTTCTCATTACTCTACATTGCAAACCTTCCAATCCTTTCCTTATATTTGAATATTCACATTTTAATGCCCTTCTCTTATCTTTCATTGCATTCCCCACACACGTTCTTTCATTTTTTCAGTTATCTCCTCTCCATTCTCTAATACACTAGACTACCTAATACCCTCTCTCCTCATACACAACTATATCCATTGAATATAACACATTGATATATTTTCACTAAGAGAATTATGCTTCATCCTTATTTATCTTGTGAATTTATCATACAATCTCCATGCAATCCTTCTTATTTCACCTTTGCATCTCCACTAACTCTTCTCTCCTATCACACATCTTGTACATAATCCATGTTGTCTCATATTCTCACATATTTTACTCCTCACTGAGTCTTTTATGTATTTCTTACACATTTTGATTACATGAAATTTCTTATCCCTCACCATTGTCATGATTTATAAGACATCTTCGATGGTATTCTTCCTCTAGTATGGTTCTTACACCCTTGAAATACATCATTAGTTACTCCAACATACTCATCATTTTTACATCTTCTTTTTCTTTGGGTGATATCTTGATTTCAAATGCAATAAACTCCTCTTCCCTTTAATTAGTGCACTTAGCAATTATCTCATGTTCTTTAACCAAAATTTATTTCTAGCTACCTCATGTTCATCACTCTTCCAACATCTCCTCTATCTCCTCACTTGCAATATTGTAACCTATCTATAATACCACTTGATGATGCAACGAACAAAATAATCAAACACCATTTGTAGATTTCACAAAAAGGAATGAAACAAAATGGTTTCTTATATTTCTTAATGGAATTTATGACATCTACATACACATGTTCATATATGGATCTATAGAATCTGTCTTGGAAATTTTATAGACTTTAGTAGTTCTCCTAAGGACCTAATATAGACTAGTTTCCTTCTTTGACGTGGATCTAATGGCCTATAATGACTTATCCAATCTCATACAGATTCATGTGATTTCTTATTCACAATAAAAAACATTGGCTATTCATTTGCTGGCCTCTTATTGGCGAGAAAATTTTTTAGGTGGACAAATTGTTGGATATCCGCCAATGCTCTAAGACTCTAGGTTCCTATTCTTAAATGATATAGCTCCATTAATTATGTGTGAATGAAAGTGGAATATGTGGTGGCCTTAGAGGTTGGGGATACAATAGGAACACTCTACTAAACCTGCAAAAAAATCTTGCAATTACTTGCAAGGGAGGAATTTGCTAATAAGGTGGGAAAGGGAGTGGGGAAAAGGAAACAAGATTAATATAGTAGGTAGAAAATAAGATTCCTACAACCATTAATTAGAGTAGTTAAACACACATACATAGAAGGGGAAAAACTTTTTTACTAACAACAAGACAAGATAGAATTTAGAACAATTTTTTTCAGAAATTCTCTCATTAAAAAAGGTAAGAAAATCCTTTCTTCTTCATTGATATTTTGGAAAAGTTGTACATATTGAGAAATGAAGAACATAGAGGGAGGAAATATAATAAATTTTGTATCTCTTTTTCTTTACTCCAAGTAGTAATCTCTCTTGAGCATACAAAATTGAAAACCCCCAAGAATGAGAGTGTCATTACAATTTATAGACTTGAGAGTGACTCTTCACCTGCCCCCACATGAATTTTCATTTGTCCTTCTAACATGTGACTTGTGATATTCCTAGGAGTGAAATTAAGTCCCATTTTAGGCAAGTGCACGGAGACGGGGGACTAAAAAGTGGACACATTTTTTATTTTAAGAGAAATGTGAGTGCATTTCAAGAAAGCGTGATTACATTATGAATTGTTAGGATTGGTAATTACCAAGCCTAAAATGTGAGTGTGTTTTAACGTGCTCGTGTTCCTATTTTGTATGTAGTATATGTGGTTGTGGGAGGGATATCTTTACCAAGTATAAGTTTTTCATTTATTAATCTTTATACTTTATTATAGTATAAATTTAATTTAGTAAATATAAAAAATTAGGGTCACTCTGTACCTTATGGAACTAGTCTCATAGCTCCATCAGTCATGGTTTAGAAGATGGTTTTTTATATTCTAAAATCTGACTTCTCCAAATGATTTTGCGAGCTCCGTAAGAAGTTAGGAGGGAAAAAAATAGGAAATGGAAATATATTTGAATCCTATTCATGCTCGTAACATCAAAATTGAAGGCTTCATAATGAATTTCAAAATAGTATAGCTGCCCCTTTCGGTTCCAGAAAAAAATGACCCTAAATTTGGAAGATGTAGTGATATGGTCACCACATGGTGATAGGTGAATATTTGTAAATGTTGATAAGTACCTCTTGGAATGGGTACTTTCATAAACATACTATTTTTTACCATGGGTGAGGATATCATGAGGATGGAGCTAAATTTTGTGAGTTGAAAACACCTTCCTAACACCCCAGGTTGTGTTTTTGAGTGGCAAAACTTCTAACATGAAAAATTGGTAAAAATGAATTACCATGAGTTGAAATCATGTTTTTAAAACCTCACATGATGACTTAAGTGTTTTAAAACATTGTTATGAGATCTACATTGTGATGGCAACAAGATTATGTATTCTAACTACAAGGAAAAAAAGTATCACTCTCTTACTTTTCAAGACCTCCATAATTAACCCTAGTGATCAAAAATCAACTCCATGGTGCTCAAACCATTTTTTGATTATCTATCACTTACTGAAATATGTATTCATCATATAGATGGAATGATTTATCATTGAATGATATTATTATCATGTGGCCACCTGAAAGACTGAAATGAGGTGGTTATAATGTCCTTCCTCCTTTGAAGTGTGATCACACTACAAGGTTCAAATGAGTGTTCAAGAAAACTACTAAGTGAGTGACATAAAGTGAAACTTAGATAATTTCTCATTCTTATATACATGGTGATCTATATGAAGATCATCTTCTTACCTCTCCCAGCTCCATAATTCTCCTTGGATGGAATCAACTTCAGGATACACATACACCTCTTTTCTCTAATCCCTCTCATGGAGATAGATGATGCCTTGATCCTTCACACATGATGGTCATGAATGCCTCGGTAGATTTTCTATCTCATCTTGGCTTGTTCTTTGAAGAGATTTGAAAATTATGGAAGAGTCAAGATATGATGATCCTTATAGTATCATAACACATCTTCACTTAATTTCTCTTCATGGAAATAAGTTTCCTCCTCTATATGGAAGGATTGATCCTTGAATGAGATTTGAATTAATGTTTGAGGGTGAGATCCATCTTCTTGAACTCCAACTGCATTGAAGCAATGTGAAAGCCACTCCCTAAATTACTAGCATCACCTTCGATAGCCTTGGATAAAAATGGATGCTCCTAAAATGTAAAGGATTATTCAAGATTTCTGGTGCCTACTTTTTTTCCTCCCAACTCCTTATGGATCCCCCTGAATCAGCCAAAGAATTCAATGTTAACAATTTGACTACTCATTCCTTGCACCTAAAATCCCTTTATTGAATAGACTATCCCTGAATGATCAAAACTTTCTTAAATATTCATAAAATACTTCCAACACCTTAAATGATTTCAAATACCACCTTTCAATACTTAAGACATTTTCATAACCCTCATGGAGGATACACATAGGCTTTGAAATGGCCATAATATGCCTTTTTAGGCTTGCCAACGAATTAGTCTTTTACTACACTTTAATGAATGGAATAATGGACCTTTTTAAACCTTTTTGCAAACATATACATGTTAATAAAATTCATTAGGAATACCTTCAAGATAAGGTGATCACGAAACAAGTAGGTGGGCCTAGAGAGGGATTTGAGAATATTTGGGAGCAAGATTTCACATTGTGGCTTTGTTTTCATGGTTTAAGTTTTACATTTTTGGGTTATTCAATTCACACATGACAACATCTCCAAATGAATATCATCATCTTATCTTTCTAGTATTCAAAATCATCCTTGAATGGAATTAGAGTTAGGATTCTCATACACTTCTTTCTCATATCCCTCTCATGAGAATAGGTGACTTATTGATCCTTAACACATGATGGTATTGGATACCTCACTAATCTGACTAGATCATTTTGATTTTTTTCTCAAAGATATTTTGACACAATGGCAGAGTCAGGATATTATGATCATCAACTCACTCATTGAGCCTCACTTTTCACCTTTGAACATGATGGTTTCTTTTTAATCTCATAATTATCCTCCCTACCAAATATGTCACCTGAGTGGATACATTGCTCCTCATGGAGATAGGTTTAATCATCTTGATAGAAGGATTTATCCCTAAATGAAACTTGGAGGAATGTATGAGAATGAACTCCATGTTCTTGACCTCTACACTATAATAAAACACTACAAATTCCACCTCCATGAATTGTAAGATGTGTGTTCATTACTAAAAAATGATTAAGTTTTTTGAAACACTCTCATAAAATATGGATTTTTTTAGCCTGAGATGATTTCCACTATAAATTATGGTGAGATTCCATTATCATGCTCTTGATGACCACTCCCTTCATGATTTGAATCTCGATGAAGCTCTTGATGTTTTTTATATTTCATAGACCTCATGATTTTTATGATTGCACCCATTTTCCTCATGATCTTTGATATCCTTATAAACCTCATGATGACCATTCCCTTGATTATGTGAATAAATAAAAACTTACATATTTTTATTTATTTATTATGTATTATAATAAATTTCATGAGTCCATATATTTGAGAAATTATTGCTACTTTTGGGAGTTGTGAGATTTATAAAATATAGTTTTGACACATCTAACACTCCTACAAATGTCAGTAAAAAATATAAAAGGACCAAAAAACTAAACAATGACTATATTCTTTCCCAAAATAGACATCAATTATAGAATTTAAACCCGAAAATATTTAGATTGAACGTTGAAATCCTAAAGAATACCTATGTACTGACTAGATTAGAATATGAAAAACCATATTCTAAACTGTGATTGATGGAGCTATGAGACTTGTTCCATAAGATACAGAGTGACCCTAATTTCTTATATTTACTAAAATAATTATAAAGTATAAAGATTAATAAATGAGAAATTTGTATTTACTAAAATAATTTTAAAGTAAATTTAGCCAAGGTTTAAAGGTTTAATTTTTTTATGGACCTTCTCTATTATGCATTTGGCCTAGGAGATATGGAAGGAAAGAAATAGAAGAATATTTAAAGGTTAAAAAGAACCCCCCAGTAAAATTGGAGCCCGCTGTGTGAATTCTATCAAGGGTAACTTCTCTAATCTGAACTTCCAAAAAAAGTTTTTCCTTCAGAATGAATCTAGGTTTTCTTTGAAGTGGGGTCTGAGACCCACTACCATTAGCCCCCCTAGTCTTAACCCTCGACTCAAAGGTTGGGTGAAACCTAGCAAGGAATGTTTAAAATTAAAATTTGATGGGGCTTCTAAGGGACACCCTGGTCGTGTTGGCTGTGGGGCGGTTTTTTAGGATTCTAAAGGCAGATTTATCCTTGGGTTCTATCACAATTTGGGAACTCAAAAAAATTATGTCGCTGAAGCTGCTAGGATTTTTTGGGGTCTTTCTATAGCTCTGAAACACAATTTTTCCAATCTGAAAGTGGAAGGGGACTCCTTGAACATAATTAATAGCATAAATAGGAAAGGATTCGTCTCTATCTCCAATCATAACTCTATTAAGAGTATTAAGAAAATAGCTCTATCTTTTAATTTTTTATCACTTTCAAACATGTGTATAGGGAGGAAATGTTTTGGAAGAGTTCTTTGCTAATTTGGGGGTTGATGGGCTTGAGTTGACACTTGTGAAGGAGGTGGAAATTCTTGATTCCAAGGTGCGGGCACACTTATTAAAAGACACCAATGCAGACATATAATATCCTTTCATGGGGTGTCAATCTCATCAAGCTCGATGGTCATATATAATGATTTTTCATTTACCTCTTAATAATGAGAAGATCGAGGATGGGATTCACATGTATTATTGGAGAGATCTTTTTGTCCCTCATGTCTGTAGAAACTTCTGTTCTTGGCATGCGAGTAATATTTTGGTGTTCTGGATTTTGGGTCTGTTCATGAAGAGGTTTTTATTATTTTACCAAATGGGGGGTGATATTGTGAGAATTGAACCTACTAATCTTAAAAGGGTCATGCCTGAAGCTATGGCTTTATTTGATAGCAAGGGATTTACCCCCTTTCTAAATATATTCGAAGGGCATTTTGAAAATCTAAGCAAGGTTTTTTGTAGCACTTGGAAAGCGGCCAAAAAAAGGAATTGTGGTGGAAATGAAGGGGATTAGGTTGGATATTATTATGGATTCGGTGGAAAAAAGTGATGGGCATTCTAGTAGTGGGGAGGGAGGTATACAAACCAAATAAGGAAGCATATGAAGAATTGAATCTTTTCTCCAAGGTAATGAGAATCTCACCTCCCATTTTGCTGGTTAGCTTAGATTGTCTTTACCTAATCTGTATGATGAGGTGGATCTCTCTCTCATTCAATTTTTAACCTTCGAGGGTTGTCAAAAGTGTATTTATGCCTACCTACCCTCCCTATGCTAAATCATTTTATGTGTGGCCAGGATTTTAGTTTCCCCTACTTCCTGTATCATTCCCTATGTGCCTATATTTCACATTTCAAAACAAGAAGAAATTTTATCCCTCTCCATCAAGGCTTTATCCTTGCCCTTTGGCACTGGACATTGAGAAAATTGGCTCCCTTAAGTTGGCTCTGGAAGCTTATGAAGAGGACACTGTTTTGGACTCAGAGGAGAAGGAATTGAGTGACGATTCTGACTCCTAGGATGGAGACTCAAATGATAACTAGGAAGAGGTGGAGGTCATTGCGGCCCAGAATATTAAGGAATTAAAATCTAAGTAGACCCCTTGCTCCCGTCGAACAATAAGGGTGAATCCAACAAACAGGATGTCTTGACCCCTATTGATGCTCAGCTGGAACAACACTTTGAGGCAATGGGTCATGTTGGTCCAATCAAAGGGGAAAATCACTTGGCAAGGATGGGGGAAGATATTGAGGAACTCAAGAGTGATATGCGGCTCACTAAGATCTCGGTCCAATTTTTTATTATCAATGACTGGCATAAGATGAAAGAGCAGGTGGAGGTTGTGGTCAGCTTTGGGCAGGGTGGAGAGCTTGAGGTTTTATAGGCCAACTTTGGTGCCATAACCAAAGAAATGGATCGGGTTAAGACAATTCTACATAGTTATATGGAATGGAGCATTGTGATGGTGAAATCGACCCTACAAAACCATTAGACTCTGGGGTAGCTCGCCAATACCCTATTGTTCCGTGGATAGTCAAGGAAGGAAGAGAAAGGCTACCTCAGATGGTTTTGACCTGGGATCCTTAGCGGTTAATATTGAAGCTTTGGTGAAAGAATGGGATAAGGTGTTGGAGGGGCTTGAAAAATCCTACAAATGACCTGGGTTGGGTTTTTTTTTCTTTTTCACTATCTCTATTACTAATGGCTAATTACTTTCATCTATGATGTTAGTTTATTTGTGTTTTTTGCTGCTGTTAGTTTTGCTTTATGGGCTCCGGAGAGCTCTTATTAGTATGAATAGTTATATTATAGTTTTTTGATGTTATTGTAATGTTGTTTTATACTCTCCTGGAGAGTGTTTGATGTTTGGGGTAGGGTCCCCTCAACCCTTTTTTACCTCTAATTATAATATTTTTTTAAAAAGTATAACCATTTATTTTAGTAAATATATCCCTCCCACAACCACATATACCACATGGCAAATATGAACATGAGTGCGTTATAACAAGTTTGAGTTTCATCTTCTTGGGGTTTGAAATACAAAACCCATAGGCTTGGATTTTCCTTGGATATCCAAACCTAAGGTTTGGACTATGTAATCTATGAATAAATCCGTGTTTGATAGAAAAACATCAAAATCTCACGTGTGCACCATGATATCTCATGCATTATAACATAATATTAAAAAAAAAAACTATACTACGATGTCAAGCTTGGTTTTAACTTGGTGACGATATAATTATTTATAAAATCTTATTAGTTTTAGGCTTTCATCCATAATTTCTTTTAGTAGTGCCTTCTTTTCTTGTGAAAACCTACTCATATGTTTTGGTGCACAATTTATGATTTTTTCATCCATTTTTTTTAAAAAGTATTTTTTTCTAAACTCTATTCTACACACACTAAAAACTAAGAATTTTTTTCTCAATGTTATGGGGGTGCACACACAATTGTTTCATTTTTTGATATGTGCACTTTGAAAATTAATTAAATAAAAAATTATTCATCCAAAAATTATGAAAAGTGGGACCTTGCACATGGTCTTAGCTAACTTTCTATGAAAGAGATTTGAAAACTAATTTATAGAACTCAAAAAATGGGGGGGAGTACACACAATAGGTTATTATATTTTTTACAAAAAATAGACATAATTTTTGTGCACACCACATTTGACCCTCTTAATCTCCACCATTTTAAAAAACAACTAGTTTAGAAACTAGATTCCGAGCTCTACGATACTCATTCTTATCACTTTGTCAAATTTTGAGCACATGCATGCCAAATTATTGGATGAAGTTAAGTTTTAGATGATTTCAGGAAAAATGTGTCCACTTTTGACCCCCTTTTAGTCCCCCATTTCCATGCACTTACCCTTTTATTAATGAAGGGTGACTTATTACAATTTTTGCTAAAGACACATTTAAATGGCTAGGATGAATGCCATGATTTTTCACAACAAAGAATTAGAAAGGGGGTACAGAAGAGGAGAAATAATGTGGAATGAGGGGAAATAAGAAATGTTACAAAGGATGAAGATACCTCCGTCATTGATGAAGATCTACCCCAAAGAAGTTGAAGATGACAATCTTGGCCTCTGATGACCTTTGAAACAATGCAAAAATTATGTGAAGCTCCAATGAATTTCACTTTGAACAATTTTCCCTTTCTGATGATAATCACAAGCTACCTCTTGTACATGATATACAGACACCTTGGACTGTTGAATGAGTGTTTAAAAACACTGTTCTAAGACCTCTCAATGTGAGCTTTGAGATGAACACAACCTCACTCATGATGATGCATTACCGGTCTTGCAGTGAGAGTGAGGATCATTCTCCTATAATTTAAATTCATGATGCTCAAATATCTTGAAACTTGCATCTCTGTTATGCACACTATGCTACAATATTGTAAACTTTGCCTTGATTCTAGACACTGTTAAACTCAAGATGATGTTTTTAGGACCCTTATGAAGTTATCATTACATTTTTGAGCTATGATGTCATATTATTATCCCATGGAGAGTCCAAAAAGTGGAAAGATGAGTGAAAATCCAACCATCTACAACTTTTTACATCCAGAATGAAGGCTTTCTATTTTTAGCAGGTAAGACTGAGACCTACTATTTTAGGACATATCACCCCTTTTTCTTCAATATGACCTTTTAAACCTTCTGGCACACTTCATCCTCCTTGGTTGATGACGCATTTTTATTTTTTAGCAACTTTCTATTTTTAGAAGGTTACTTTTTCCTAACCTACTATTTTGGAAAAATCAACATTTTGCCTTGTCTTTCATTTTTCATCTTTTCCAATTATCTTGGGTGATCCAAATTTGTAATTCAGTGAACTTAATATTTTTATCATGTCGAGGAACATAAAATATGCTATTTTTAGTAAGTGACAAAAAATACCTCGATTTTCAATGGGAACATATTTTTAGATTCGGTTCTTCATCGCAATCTTGTGCTCCAAATTTGATTGTTTTTCACCTACATGAATGCTTGGAAATAAAAAATGAATTTTTTTCCGGTGAGAGTTTCAGAAAAAAAGCTACCATAGAAGCCATTAATTGATTCATTGAGTTTTATAAAATATTCATTCTGACCTCATATTGCAATGAAACCAACTTCACGAGTGATAATTTTTTCTCTTGGACTCTATGTTCACACTTTTAGCTTGATCTATCCGCCAGAGTGATTAGAAATAGAAGGAACGAATTCCTAGGAATGAAATGAGGGTTTCATTACTATTAAAAATCCAAGGAATCCATTGAAAATTTGTAACTTTATTCTTGAAGGCCTCTGAATATGAATGAGTTTACAAAAAAATCACATTGATTCGTGCCTCAGATTGTGAGATATGATTTTTTTAATGTTTTTGGACATGGAAGCAATCTGGTGAAAAATGGGCATGGTGTCTGTATAAAAAGAAATATTTTGGTTTTTTTTGTAGAAATGGACCTGAAAGAATGAATGAATAATGGAGGAATTAAGAGGGGAAATGATTTTTTGCAAGTTTCTTTTGGCAATAGTTTTCCTGAACACACATGGAGAAACAACATGACAATTACTTTTTTACACATTTTGGATTTTATAAATCCTCTTGGGCTTAGGAAAATTTTTATGTCTTAAATATCCCAAGGGGTTGGGATATATGGTTCCCAAAAATTTTCCTCAACCTCATCTTGAAAATTGGTAGATGAGGATTGGAAGACGGAGGAGAGAGAGAGAGAGAGAGAGATTTAGATGATGAGAGAGAGAGAGAGAGAGAGAGAGAGAGAGAGAGAGAGAGAGAGAGAGAGAGAGAGAGAGAGAGAGAGAGAGAGATAAACACCTTGGGGCTAACACTAGGTCACATGGGGGACAAAAACCGGGGCTAGGCTTGGGAAAATTTTTGTGTCCTATCTATCCCATGGGGATGATATGTAAGGTGTAAGAAAATTTTCCTCATCCTAGTTTTGACAAGTGTCACTTGTTGGTTTGCGGAGGTGGAGAGGAGAGGAGGCTGAAAAATGGCTTGCAGAGCACCTTCTGGGGTCATATAAGGGATCAAGAGCCAAGTTGGGCATGGAAAGGAATTTTGTGTCCCAAATATCCCAAGGGGATGAGAAAATTGGTGCAAGAAAATTCACCCTCACTTGGTGATGAAAAGTGGAACCTTGTGGGTTGATGATGGCGAGGGCTAAAAATGAGTGCAAAGGGGCTAAAATTTCATGTTTGAGCTTCACCAGGGTCATATAATGGTCCAAAGATATTTAATGGAGATGAAAGAAATTTTTCATCCCAAATTTCCCAAGGGGATGGGAAATTTGGTGCAAGAAATTTCTCTTCAACTTGGGAGTGACATGTGTCCACCTAGGAAAATGACTAAGTCACAATGCATACTTTGGAGAGAAGCTTGACGAAGACATATATTGAGCATTTGGAGGTATTTTCAAGAACTTATTTATATGATTTTTACTAGAAATATCATTTTTTGAATAATGGGATGGGTTTCATTCTCTTATTCTTCCTGAAACCCCCTTTAAAAATCCATTTTTCTTGGTATTACAGGTTGTGCATGTAGAAAACAGATTGTGGGAAGAAATGCTTGTCTTGAGAAAAATATGAAACCACCATCACTTAAACAACTAAAATACATTTCCATTAATATTTTTTTGACGTAAAATTCATTATGGAGCTCCTATAATCACTTCTAAAAGCCAAGGTCCTATTTTGGGTTGCAAGCTCCTTTGACCTCATAAACTCACTTTCTTTAAAATTGTTCCTAAATCTCCAAATATTACCTAAATATTCCTAAATCACTTGTACAATGATCTTGTATCATGTATACAGTTTCTTGGTGAATTTAGGACTTTAACTCATCTCTGGTGAGTATGCACTAGCCCTAGAAAGGCTAAAAATAGCCATTCCTAAGCCTGTCGAAAGATCCGCCTTGAAAAACACAGTATTGAAAGAATCCTATGAACCATTTTCCCTCTTTTCAACAAATGGATGAGGGTGGGACCATATAAATGGACACTAAATGGATGGGGATAGGACTAGCACATGGGATGGAATGACCTAAAGGGGTGTCTGGGAAGGTTTATAATGAAAAATTTGGACACTAGGGTATAGTTGTCCTGTTTTCAAGTTGAATTTTACCCTTGAAAAAACACATGCAACAGTTGGCTATCAGTTGGGGAATCATTATGGATCAAAAAAGTGAGGAAAGGATGAGAAGGAACTCTAAAATATTAGTCTACAATTTAGACTAGTGCCTTATCCATTGGGCTTATAGAGTTACTTTGAACAACAAGAGATAGACCTGAAAGGAGTACACACACACACACACACACACAACAAAAAATAAGAAACACAACACATGAAAAGGAAATAGACACACAAATGGGAAAGGGAAACACACACCTAAATCACCTATGGTACAATGTCATGGGGGAAACCCACTTTCACTGAAGCACTTTTCTTGTTTAGAAGTTACCTCTAAATAGGTAACACTAAATGATGATGTTCTACAAACCTATTGAATGGTTCAAGAAAGTAGCCTCCCTTCCTCAATTTATTATGAAAGCTAGGTTATTTTTTCATTCCCTGTAAAATTGGGAGGTGTGAGGCTACATGATCCCTTATTGATGCTTAGATCTTCACTCAGAAAATCCATTTTTATCATTTACTTGGGAACCAATTCCAAATTGTAAATTTTCTCCCATGTTCCCCCACATTGTTGATTTCACATTTTACATCTCATCATTGTCTAAGGGCTGATTTTTGTTTAATTAGATTTGATATCTTGGGTTTTCTTCTTTCTCTCATCTATGTTTACTGATAAATTTTTGACTAGAGTTCTTAAATTCACTATTTTATTCCATTAGAGTATGAGGTGTTTGGACATCAAATGAAGAATGAAAAATAACTTCATACTTATTTTGTATGGATATAAAATGAGATAAAAGGTCAAGACTTATCTCAAGATATTTCATGCCTTCTACTGCTTTCAAGGTTTCTTGCACATAGTCCTTCTTTAGAACTATTAAAATCTCATATTTATATTCATTTGAAGAACCTTCATTTTGGAATTCAAGGAAACCATTCAGAAGCATTAATTCACAAGCCTAAAGCTCATTGCATTCCAATGTTTCTTTGTCTAGGGGATTCTCAACCTCGAGGACCTCAAAATTATTTATTTCAAAATTTTCATCATGGAGAGAATCCTCCTCTTCGAATAGAAAATTGAAAACTTCAATTTCATCATCACATCCATTAGTCATTTTTGCAAGAGGTTTATTACATTTTTTGCCCTATTTTGTTTCATCATGACAAAAATCTCACATGGTTAAGAATTCAGATTGGCTTCACATTTGTCTTGTAAATCCATGGCTTGCATTAGGAATTCAAGACTAAGATGAGGATATTTAGTTTCTTCTTCCATTCTTATCATTTCCTCCAAATATTCTTCCTTCAAACCTTTCAAAGAATCATCACGATCTGACTTGTATTCTTCATGGATGACATGATCAAGATAATCTTCATTTTTAAACTAGAATGAAAAAACCTCCTAATCATGGGGAAATGTGTTAGCCAATTTCTCCTATTGAAATTCATCAAAAACCATCCTCTCTTCCTCATGGATTGCATCATTCATAAACTTGGGGCTAGGCTCTTGCAATTCAATATTTCTCAATACTTCTTAAAGATCAATACCCCTCAGTAAAGGAATTCTCGGTCATATCAAGAAGGAATCTCATCCACCTCCTTCAGATGTTATGAAATGATTCATATTCGAACTATATTGGTATAGAATGTTAGTTCTTGGATTTCTTGAATTTTGTACCTTGTATCTCATCTTCTTCTCTAGAAGAAACTTTTACATATCTCCTAGTACTAGAATGGTTACAAAAGACCCAGTCGTCTAGAATAACTATTAGAAGAAGCTTCTACTCAACAACATTCCAAATGAAGTCAACATGGCTACTACCAAGATAATCATTGACACCTTCTTATCTAGAAATTTGGATATAGCCACATGTGCATCATTTACCTTCCCTAAAAGTGGGACTTCACTTGAATCTATGGAGTAACAAGAGCCATAGGCCCGAGTCAAGGTGAGTTTGAGACCATTGGCAACCTTGATGGGTATTACATTGTCAGAGGCACTTGAATATATTATACAGTTATTCAATCAATGTCCTCTAATAAGAAGGTAGACATAAAAAGGATCAATCTTATCAGTCTTTGATGCACTCATGGAAAGCATGCTCTACGATGGAGGTGTAGGTGGGGTTGGTAGTAGTACTTTAGAACTAAGACTCACTATGTTCGGATTTGAGCTACTACCCTTGATAAAATTGACGAACCTATCGAATTACTTAGGGCGTGTTTAAAAATATTCAGCTTTGGAAATCTAAATTTTGGTTTTGTATGTATGTTATATTATATTGAAAGGAGAATATGCAGTGAGGAGGGATGAGGACACAAATTTTGAAGTTAAGATAGTATTGGAAGAGGGGGTAGACATTTGGGAGAAGGATGCTGATTTTGAAAATATGGTGGAGGCTCTCATATGAATAGATTTTGTAGGAGTAGAGATAGATTGAGAAGGGGTATTGGAATACTTACTTGGAATAGTGGGTGACCTCTTGCTTGTCTCGGGATCAGGTTTCTCCAATGCATACTTCATGGAAGGTGGAAATGGGGATCCTCAACTGATTATTTTCTTTGGTAAATACATCACAGGAGGATCTTCAATCTTCTTCGCAACAAGAATGTCAAAGGAATAAAATCCATTTTTATACCAAGGAAAGGTGAACACCACACATGAGAAACTAGGTGCATCTATTTCATTGTCTTCATCACCTCCGAAATATTCATAGAATTTGATTTTTACATTATTCTCTACTTCTTCAATCTCTAGGAAATCATTTTCTTCATTTTTTATTCAAATACTTCTTTGCATTCTTGAGTCTTGAAAATTCCATTGATAGGTGGATCCTATAAGGAAATACTTTAGGGTACCCCTACAATCTTATTTGAATTAGGGATTTTATCAGATACTCATTGGGAAACTTCCCTCTTCAACATTTTCACTTCATTTACCAATTTCTGTAACAACGAATTTGTTTTCTTATCTTTGGGATGTTTTTCCTTACCATTTAAAGGGTTCTTGATATTTCTAGATATGATGAGTTCATCTTCTACTTCGATTAAAATCCTTTGAGCTTGTGTGAGATTCCTCAGAAAACATATTTGAAGGATGAATTCTACCTCCATAAATTGAGCACTAATGAATAACCTTTTCACATTTTCATCGAAGGGAAAAAATTCAAGAGGTATCCTTTTGAGAAAAATATTATAACAAGCTACAAAGTCCCTCATAGTCTCATAAGATTCCTTCTTCATTTGAGCCAGCTGGACTAGGAGGTCTTGACGGTATTCGATAGATTTTAATATTTCTTTGAAACTAGATTGAATGTCTTCCCAACATGTGATGGAGTGGTAGGGAAAGAAATAAAACCACTTAGATACATTTTCTTGAAGTGATTATATGAATAATATTAGAAAAAAATTCTCATGTTTGATTCCAAGAATTTTGCATAATGTGACCAAGGAAGAGATGTGTTCTTTGGGAAGTTGTGTGTTGTCACCTTTGAATTTTTGGAAGTTCACTGTGGGAACTTTCCAGTAGATCATGAAGAGGAGGTGCAAAAGAGAGTGGACCTGTAATCCTTCCCCATGGAACAATGGGTTGGGGTCTTTCTATTTCTTATTCTGCCATTATTTCTTCTACTTCTACTTCTGCAAATTATTCTCCCAATTCTTCTGATTCTTGTTCTCCTTCACTAGGGAATTCAATGTTCAATGGTGGGTGGAATATGGGAGAACTAAGGGGATTTGTAAGAGGAGTGTCAACAAGGGGTTTGAATAGGATTTTCATGGGTACCACTTGAGGAATCAGATGGAGATGAGGCTTGAGAGAAAAAATATGGGTTTTCTCTAATTTATTCTCACAGATTTTACAAAGCCTCTAAAGTGGGATCAACAACTCCTCTCATCCTATTCAGCTTGGTATATCTCCTTTCATCCAACTTTTTGAAAATATTGTAATGGGAATATGAACGGAAACTGTGGAATATGAAGGGTTACTCACAGGGATCAACAGTGGGGTTTTTTAGCAATGGTTTTTAATCAATTCCATTTTTGTTTTTTTTTTATATATAGTTTTTGGATTTTTTGGTTCATATTTTGGGTGTATAATATGCCAAGTCTACCCCATGGTGGTGCACAAAAACTATTAGCAAGAAAATATGTCAGGTGGAAAAATTGGTAGATATCCACCAATGCTCTGAGACTCTAGGCCCCTCTTACTGAATGGTGCAAGCTCCATTTATTATGCGTGAATGAAATGAAATTTTTTTGTGGCCTTAGAGGTCGTGGATCCAATAGGAACACTCCATTGAACCTGTGGAAAAATCTTGCAAAATTTCTTGTAAGGGAGGAATTTTTTGAGAAGGTAGGAAAGGGAGTGGGAAAATGGAAGGGGAGATTAATATTGTAGGTAGAAAATCAGATTCCTACAACCATTAATCAGATTAATTTAACACACATACATAGAAGGAAAACAACTTTGTTACTAGACAGAAAAGAAAAGATAGAATTCAGAACACAAAGTTTCAAAAATTCTCTCATCAAAAAAGGAAAGAAACTCCTTTATTCTTCACTGATGTTTTGGAAAAGTTATACATAGTGAAAAATAGAAGAACATAGAGGGAGGAAATAGAAGAAAATTATTATCTCTTTTGCTTTAATCCAAGTAGTAATCTCTCTTGAGCATAAAAAATTGACAACCCCTAATAATGAGGGTGTCATTACAATTTATAGACTTGAGAATGACTCTTTACCTACCTCCACATGAATTTTCATTTATCCTTCTAACATGTGACTTTTGATATTCCTAGGAGTGAAATTAAGTCCCATTTTATTAATGAATTGTGAATTATTACAATGTTTTTTAAAATCACATTTAAATGAATAGGACAAACGTCATGATTTTTCATAACAAATAATTAGAAAGGGGGTAGAGAAGAGGAGAAAGAATCAGGAAGGAGGGGAAGAAGAAATGTTATAAAGGATGAAGATACCTCTGTCATTGATGAAGATCCACTCTGAAGAAGTTGAAGATGACAATATTGGCCTCTGATGACCTCTACAAAACTGCTACACTGGTGTGAAGCTCTAACGAATTTCACTTTCAACAGTTTTCCCTTGTTGATGATGATCACAAGTTACCCCTTATACATGATTTAGAGACACCTCGGATTGTCAAATGAGTGTTTAAAAACATTGTTCCAAGACCTCTCAAAGTGAGATTTGAGATGAATAAAACCTCACTCATAATGATGTATTCCCATTTTCATAGTGAGAGTGGGGATCATTCTCCTGTAATTGACATTCACGATGCTCAAATCTCTTGACATCTGTATCCCTGTTCTACACATCGTGCTACAACATTACAAATTTTCCTTAATTCTAGACACTTTCGAGCTCAAGATGATGTTTCTAGGACCCTTATGAAGTTTTCATTTCATTTTTGAGCTATAAGGCCATCCTATTATTTCATCGATAGTCTAAAAATTAGAAAGATGAGTGAAAATAGAGCCATCTACATCTAGAATGGAGGCTTTCTATTTTTAGCAGGTAGGACTGGGAAATTCTATTTTAGGACATATCACCCATTTTACTTCAATATGATCTTCTGAAGCTTTCAGCACACTTCATCCTCCTCGGTTGATGATGCATTGTTATTTTTAGCAGGTAACTTTTTCCTAACCTGCTATTTCAAAAAAAAATGACATTTTTGCCATGTCTTTCATTTCACCTCTTTTCCAATTGTCCTGGATGATCCAAATTTGTAATTCAGGGAACTTACTATATTTATCATGTAGAGGAGAATAAAATATGATATTCTTAGTAAGTGAAAAATGACCTCAATTCGTGATGGGAACATTAGTTTTAGACTCGGTTCTTCATCCCGATCTCATGTTCCAAATTTCATTGTGTTTCACTTGTTGGAATGCTTAGAAATAAAAATATGATTTTTTGTCAGAGTTTTAGGAATGAATCTACCATGGCAGAAATTAATAGAATCACCGAGCTTTAGAAATAATTAATTCCCACCTATGATAACGATGAAACCAACTTCATTGTGATAGGTTTTTCTCCTAGACTCTATGTTCACATTTTTAGCTTGATCCATCTGCTAGAGTGATGGGAAATCAATGAAACGAAAGACATGGAAAAAAATGAGGGTTTTGTTGCCATTAAAAATCCAAGGCAACACTTTAAATTATAAAACTTTCTTCTTGAATTCCTTTGAAAATGAAAAAGTTTGCAAAACATCTCACCTCTATCTGTGCCCCAGATTGTGAGATATGATTTTTTTTTACATTTTTGGCCATGAAAGAAATATGGTGGAAAATAGGCTTGGTGTCTATTGAAAAATCAATATTTCAGTGTTATTTGAAGTAATTTACTTGAAGTAATAATTAAGGAATGAAGAGGGGTAATGATTTTTACAAGTTTCTTTCGGTAATAGTTTTCTCGAATGCACATGGACAAACAACACGATAATTAGTTTTTTACACATCTTTGCTTCTAAAAATCATCTTGGGATTAGGTGCATTTTTTGTCCCAATTTTCCCAAGGGGATGGGACTTATAGTGCACAAAAAATGTACCTCAACCTTATCTTGACAAGTGGCGGATGATCATTGGAAGATGAAGGAGAGAGAGGGAGAATGAGCAATAAACACACAGGGTTGACACTGGGTCACATGGGGGACATGAATATGAAAGGAATGATAACCAAATCGTAACAAGTTAAGAACACAGATGCTAATCAAACACCATGATCTATAAGATGAAAGTAATTCTCTAGAATAACTTTACGTAAAACCTTTGCAAACAAATGAGCAGCAATATCATATATTATTATGGAACTCAATGCAATACATTGAGAATGGGTCTTGCTTAAATAGGCAAGGAATAACAATATAAGAACTAGTTAAGGTTGTAGATCAAGCCATAAAACAAGGAAATGACTAGTCATCAAAGAACTAGTCAAGACCATAGATTTAGGAGAGAACTAGACATCAAGGATCTAGTCAATACCATAGATCAAGGAAATAACTATACCTAACAACTAGATAATATTTCCTAATATCTAAATAAGATAAAAGAAATATCCACACACATAAGTGGGTTAGCATAAATACAATAAAGGTAAATAAAGTACCTAGGTGAACATGAGCTAAGGTAAATACCTACTCTAACACCCTCCCTCAAGTGAAGTTAGGGGCCAAAATAGAAGTGGCATGTCCACAGTATGAGTCTCGACAAATAGGCCTAATGAGGTACTAATCTACAATAACTGGGAAAAAAGGGACACCGCAAGGTACCCAAAACCAGTAACAACAAAGTAAAAAGAGTAAAGACCCACTCCAAATCATTCCAAGAAGCTCAGCTCAAAAAATCATACAATGATGAAGAATTTTGGTGTGCACTATGGTCTTAATCCACTGCTCGACCACAAAACTCAAAAACAACTGACACTGGGTTTCAACAGAATAGCTCCATACAAGGAGACTATCAACAAAGTGATGTCAAAAGTGTAAAAAAAACACCAAACATAATTCGATCAACTACTGCAAATAGGTGTGCTACAATCCAAGAATAAAAACCAAAGTAACACGACAATGAAGAAAAGCCAAGGTAACAAGGCAAGGACACAAAACCCAAAGAAGCAGGATCAGCACCACACCCTCCCATACTACTGAATGGGTGGAGTAACGCTAAAAATTTGTATGATTTGTTAAAACAACTACTTGAACACTGAAAAACTAACACTGGAATGCACCAGAATAGATCCCCCATAATAGATACTGTCAACATGCCAAAATTGTTGAAAATACAAATACAAAATATCTCAACAAACAAGAGAGATACACTACACCTACTAAAGAAAAATGCTTAAAACAAGAAGCATCACAATGCATAAGGTATAGAAAGTTGAGCAAGATGCCGAATGGTGGAGGAGCCACGTTGTAGAGTCCTCTCAACGAATGCCTATGTCACTACCACTAGTGATCAAATATCCACCCAAAATCAACACGGATGGATGAAGAAGATGCTTGCGTATGACTTGGTGTAAAATGCACAATGGGTGCATGCAAAAGAACATCAGAATGTGTGTCAGGTTGATCATGTTTGACAGCTGAAATCTCAAGTTTCTCAAGCCTGAGTGAAGGTGTAGAACTCATGTGTTTCTCATGATCCTCAGAAAGAGTCAAGCAAACAAAAAGGAGCTTTGTCAATGTGTGATCCCAATGAAGTATCTGCTCAAAAACTAATGTCATGACGAGAATTCCACTTAACATGTGGAATAGAGGAAATAATACCCTGTGAATGTCTGCCAATGACTCTGCTAGTGAGACCCATAGAACGGAGCATGCGAGAACTGAATGCAGTGGTATGCTTCTAAAAAAATCCATGCAACTAAGTAGAAGTAGGATAAGCCTCATCGGTGTATGAGCATCAATAGTAGGGACATACTCCAAGACTGACAGATCGATGTTTGTGGGTTCAAGAGCAATAGCTGCAAGTGGACTAGGAGCGTGGATATGGCTGTCCACAATATGATGGTGATGTTGTAGGATAGCAAGTTTGTTCTGCAGGAAGTGTATTATTGTATCCTTATCATGAATGAGTGATTGTAGAAGAGAATTTCACTTCTTGAGTGATCTATTTTCTTCCACAAATTTCAAAATATCCTCTTAAAGTTCACACACTTTAGAGAAAATCATATCATTTTCAGAATCCATGATAGATACAAAATGCAACTCCCAGAAGTTTAGGATGTCGGGCTCAACTGAAATTACGTCCACAATTGATTACAACACTCCTCCATATTTGGCACTTTATAATTATATTTCAAGTCTCAAAATAAATATTTCTAATGTAAAGAACATGAAAAATCAAGCACTTATGCAAAAAACGGAAATCAAAACCGAGTTACCAATCAAAAGTTACAAGCTTTTTAATATTTTACTCTGTTATTTATTTTAGTTGCCTTTACTACATAAATAAAATTAAAGGGGGCTGAAGTTAAGCACCTACTAATAGGAATCACAAGCTTTAAGCCCTTATATGACCATACCATATGACCAAGGGCTGGGTGTTTGCATAACTTACTGTTCTAGTAAAAAATA
The DNA here is from genome assembly GCA_019776745.2 of Taxus chinensis. NCBI lineage: Eukaryota > Viridiplantae > Streptophyta > Pinopsida > Cupressales > Taxaceae > Taxus > Taxus chinensis. The sequence goes on from CM034150.1 coordinate 123,443,896, forward strand.
CTATTTCTGGGCTATGTAGACAGTGACCTTTGTTTGCTGAAAATAGCAACCTGCGGATTTTCCCAAAATAGTAAAAAACATGCACAACATCTGTGGGCCCCTGCCAAAAAAATAAATATCCATAAACTGTCATGTGCACAAACCGAAATGGCTATGCCGCAAAAGAAAACTACCTCGTGTAGATCCCAAGAAACCCAACAGACCCAAAAAAGAATCCTGCATTTTCTTTTCTGGTGGGCACGAAACCCGAGGTGGACTAGTGTGCTTCTTTGTAATAACAAAAAAACCAAAAAAATGACTGCCTATAGAAATGGCTGAGTTTATAGTTGATCTTAGGGTTTTCACACATTCCAGATCCAATGGAAGCCTCTGTTTTGCATAAAACTACATGCAGCAACAAAATATGACCAAATCCCAAATATATGAATATACAAAGATTTTATTTGCAAAATAAAACTTACAATCGGATGTCAACAGAAATCTCCTGCTCTGATACAATGAAAGGAATGATAACCAGATCGTACTTAGCCAAGAACACAAATGCTAATCAAACACCATGATCTATAAGATGAAAGCAATTCGCCAGAGTAACTTTACATAAAACCTTTGCAAACAAATGAGTAATAATATCATATATTATTATGGAACTCAATGCAATACATTAAGAATGGGCCTTTCTTAAATAGGCAAGGAATAACAATCTAAGAACCAGTCAAGGTCGTAGATCAAGCCATAAAACAAGGAAATAACTAGTCATCAAAGAACTAGTCAAGACCATAGATTTAGGAGAGAACTAGACATCAAGGATCTAGTCAATACCATAGATAAAGGAAAGAACTATACATAATAACTAGATAATATCTCTTAATATCTAAATAAGATAAAATAAATATCCACGCACATAAGTGGGTGAGGATAAATACAATAAAGGTAAATAAAGTATCCAGGTGAACATGAGTTAAGATAAATACCTGCTCTAATAGAATAGGGGCTAGGATTGGGTGAATTTTTGTGTCCCATATGTCCCATGGGGAAAAAACACAAGGTGCAAGAAAATTCACATCAACTTGGTGTTAACAAGTGTCACTTGTTGGTTTGCGAAGGTGGAGAGGAGAGGGGCTAAAGAATGGAATGCAAAGCACCGTTTGGGGTCACATGAGGGATTAAGGGAAAACTTTGAAAGGAAGTTTTTTTCCCAACTATCCCAAGGGAATGGGACAATTGGTTTAATAAAATTATCCCTCACCTAGTGATGACAAGTGGCACATTGTGGTTTGACGACGGTGAGGGCTAAAAATGAGTGCAAAGGGGCTAAACATTCATGTTTGAGCTTTGTATAGGTCATATGATGGTTGAGAGGGAGTAAATATACCTGACTGAAGTTTTTCATCCTTTTTGTCCTAATGGGATGGGAAATTTGGTGCAATAAATTTCACTTCAATTTGGGAGTGACATGTGTCTACCTAGAAAAATGATTAAGTCCCAATGCATACATTAGAGAGAAGCTTGACGGAGACATATCGTGAGCATATGAAGGTCTTTTGAGGAACTTATTTATATAATGTTAAATGGAAAAATAAATTTTATAATAATGGGATGGGTATCATGCACTGATTATTATTGAAACCCCTTTAAAATAACATTTTCCTTAGGATTATAGGTTGTGCATGATGAAAACAGATCGTGGGAAGAAATGTTTATGTCTTGAGAAAAATATGAAACCACAATCACTTAGATAAATGAAATAAATTTCCATTTATATATTTTTTGACCTAAAATTCATTATATAGCTCCCAAAATCACTTCGCGAAGCCCAAGTGCTATTATGGATTGCAAGCTCCTTTGACCTCAAAAACATGCTTTTGCTGAACTTGCTCCTAAATCTCCAAATGTGTCGTAAATATTCATAAATCACTTGAAAAATGATATTTGATTATGAATACATTTTATTTGTAAATTTAGGACTTGAACTTAGCTTCGATGAGTATGCACCAGCTTTAGAAAGGTTAAAAATAACCATTCCTAAGCCTGTCGAAAGATCCACCTTGAAAGACATTATCTTGAAAAAATCCTCTAAACTTGTTTTCCTCTTTTAAACACATGGGTGTGGGTGGGACCATGGAAATGGATACTGAATAGAAGGGGATAGGCCTAACATAGGGGATGGACTGATCAGGAGGGATGTCTGGCAAGGTTTGCAATGAAAATTATTGACACTAAGGTATAGTTGTCCTGTTTTCAAGTTGAATTTTTCCCTTATAAAAACATAGGACAACACATCCCAAAAAATTATAACTCATATCCTAGATAAATATTAAATCCCCTCAAAACCTCAAACTACTGAACTTACCCTCTATTTATAGCCGTGTATTCTTTCTTCTCTTTCCTCATTTGAATTTCCTTTAGGTAGGCTGGTAAAATTTAGATTCTTCCTAATATTCCTTCTCAGATTCAAATTTGAGTTGAGATCATTAAAGGATTTGAGCTAAATCCATTTAGACATTATCTAATTTTTCCACATCGATATGGTAATTAGAGTCAACTAACTATTGATTCCATGTTATCCTCCTTATCAGACACCTTCTAACACTTCTCCTAACTTGTTTTCCAACTATCAACTATATCGTATACTCCCTTTATCTTGCAATAATTTTACACGACTCTTATATACTTTGGAGCACACTCTTATGTTTGAGATACACCTTCACCTTCTATCCAAAAAATGAATCTAGGTAGAAAGGTATTTTCCAAAACATTTGTATACCTCATTCATAATTTATTCTATTTCACAATCCATTAATTTAGTATCATGTTGCTTATGTGTACCCTCTACTATTGTGCATAACTCCTTCAAAATATTTTTTCTCCTCCAATCTCCTAAGTTGGACTAAAATCATATTGTGCTACCAAAATTCATATGCATATTGTTATCACCAAATCACTGCACCCTCTAAATGCTCAACATGTGAGTGTGTTAATGCAAACAGATTGACTGGATAATATAGAATTGCTTCAAGGTGTGGGACCTTGCAGTTGAAGAAATTATCCAAATAAATTTGGATCTTCTTCATAAACTAATGCAACAACTACCTCTAATTGAAAGAAATATAACAACTAAAAATAACCTATGACTTCCAAGGAACCAAGGAGAGAGTAATATCATAAATGAAAGAAAACTAAAACTACAGGAGGTGATACACCAAAAGGGAACATAGGGAATCTTGTGAATGTGTGGAAGTTATAGACAATGAGGTACAAAGAGGGTATAACAACCACCAAAGTCAATGAAAACATCCAACTAGTTCCTCCATGAAAGCACAACAACAATGGAATCTTAAATTTTTTTTGGATTGACACAAAACAACTACAAATGAATTGAAAAGAAAAGTAAAGACAATATACACAAGCAAAGGGAAGAACACATCCACAATACTTAAATCCACATCTTTATTGATTTACACAATTCAATTAATTACAGAGAAAGTCTAGGATCATCATGCAAGATGTCCAGAATGAAGGCCTGTAACACTTTCTTCCTAGAAAATTTTTGGGAGGGTTTTGGTAAGTAAAGAATCGCCCCCTTTAAATGAAAGAGCTTACAATTTATAGAAGAATTTGGAGAGAAAGTCAAGCTTATCGTATGTATGTCTCACCAACCAAGTGCAATTTTTTAATTAAAACATCATGAGGCACCTTCTGCAACCCTTCACTATTGTACTATAGCTTATGGGACAAGAAATTGTTTCCCATGCCCTATTAATGGTGGTAGATGGCTATATAACACCCTAGAGTTCTAGAAGATAAATTTCATTTTTGACCCTTTTCTACTTGCCAAAACCAAAACTTGAATTTTCTAGCAAGTAGAGGACTCCGAGACCTTTCTAGAAAGTCCAATTTTGTGTGAAATGGAGCTATGGGGAGAAATTTATGGCATTTTGAAGATCACATACCAATTAGGGGAGCCATGGGCCATTACTATTGTTTCACAGATCACTACGTCAATTTGACCATGCACTACTGCCTTTTGTATCGCTGCCTTTTAGTTACTTTACTTTACCATTTTTTTAAAGTAAAGAAACTCATTTTCACTGATAAATCCATTTGATTCTTTCTCTAGTTAATTTTAGTGAATTGAAAGTACATGAATGCCTTTATGGGGTATGGACCAGCTCATTTTCCAACTAGCTGGGTAGCTCATTTTGTAGCTCAGCATTCGATCGGTTACGCGTTACTATACTCACGTGTCAAAATGATATACTCTTGGTGGTCAAGTTAGAGCCCATTCATTTTATGTTGAAAGCACCCTGTATTACTTCAAAAGTGTCAAACTAACCTTGTTTTAACTCACTTTGCAGTGAATGATAACCCCTTTAATTTAATTGCGTTGAATTTTTTTCCATTTGCTATTTTAGCAAACACCCCAAAATTCACCACAAATCACATTCTTTAGCTCACCATTTTTCTTCTTTCAGTCAAATTTGGTTAGCTTTACTTACCTTGCGTTAAACTCGAGGTCCCTTAATATTTTAGCAATAGCGTCATAGATCACCACAATTCTCTGTTTTATCTCCTTTATGCGTCAAAATGGCACAAATTTTCTATAGCTCTTTTCCTTACGGTGAATCTATGTTTATTTTCTTGTTTTTCACTAAATAAACCACCCTCTACTTTGAAGTAAGGGGCTATCCATCCACTATACGAATCCATTCATTCCCCAAACTAACTTAATCTCCATGCCAATCTCAGTAACGAGCTTGTCCCTAGCTCACCCCTGGTTCAACAACTCATGCCTTCATTGCACATCCATGCACAAGGTCACTATATTTTATCCTAGCTCGCCCATGCGATATCTTCGAACACCGAGCTTAGGGAGCTCGACACTTCTTCACTATCGATCATCTCAACACATGCCCAACTGAGTTGTATTTCCATTCTCGCAGCTTAGCTCACCTCTCGAACCACTCTATTTGGCCAAAAATTTGTATATTTGAATCGATTGGCTATGGCTTGAGCCCCTTTAATATTGTGTTGAATTTGAGTTTGGGATTGACCCTCCTCTATGAAATTTTTAGTTGTATTTCCTTAACATCGTTCAACTCTTTGTGATGCCAAAACTTGATGACCAAGTCGCGACCCTGGTTCTTCCTACGAGCTCCACTTACCTATATTTCTTGCAAAGGTATGCTCTCTGGGATGCCAAGTTTCCCATTTGATTCATACTATGGCCTTAGGGATGTAAACATTTCCCATCATTTTGTTGTATTACCAAATTGATTCGGATTTTCTTGGGCCCTAAAGTCTAAGCTCGAACACCCAAATATATCTCTTTTTTTCCCTTGGGTATTTCCTTAGTGCCCCTCAAATTCTTCACCAAGCTTAGAAATGAGATCACTTCCCAACTCTGTTACTAGTGGCACCAATGTTCTCCCTCACATGTTTTCCTCTCGAGCCTCTCACAATTCTGCTTGAGCCTGTCTCTTTCTATGCATGGCTGCATTTACCCCAATGAACTCATCATAATCTCTTTTTTTTCCATCTCCAAGCTCAATCGTGAGTCCTTCTTTGTGAGTTCATCTCGGCCAAATCTCAACCCTCTTGAGCTTGCTTCCCTGTGTATCTAATAATCAAGCTCACTCTTTTAGCATTGAGCTAGTTTGTTTACATGGCTCCTTGGGTGAGCTTCCATCTATTCTACAGCGAGCCGACTTAGATCAATCTTCCCCCATGATCTTTACATTCTTATTTACCACATGGCTAGGTTGCGTGTTTTTCTACATCACCCACCGATGATCCTAACCAGACAAGCTTAGGGAGCATGGCCCTAACTCACCGGGTCAACTCTTTCCCATGTATGCCGAGTCATCCTCCAACTCACTGCGGTGAGTGCTCACCTTGCTTTTCCCGCCCAAGTTGGCTCTATGCTCATTTCACTTCCGGCATTTCCATCCAAACCCGCCAAAGTGATTTCCTCCTATTTTTCACCTAGCTTTCCACTCATGATCTCCTTAATTCTCCAAGCTTGGGGAAATCGGATCTCCACCCACCAACTTTGCAAAGCTACGAGCTTGTCGAGATTCTTAGCGAGCTAAAAATTAGCTTGACCCCCTAAATGGCCCAATTTGGGTAATTCTATATTTTGTTTTGCATTTCATGGGGCTCATTTTGAATTTTCCTAGTTTCAAAGACTATGGAGGTCTATTGAAATGCCTGGAAACTGATTTTTGTAAATTTAGTCATTTTTTCTATTCTGGCCAAGTGTGGGTTTGTAGGTCCGCATTCCCTCATTTTTCAAGTTGATTTCAAGGGTAAAAACCTAGAAGAGGAAAAAATTCCTCAAATGTGATTTTGATTGTTGAGCTCCTTGGATGAGCTCTCGAAGCCTCAGAAATCATCTGTAATGTAATTTTAGCCTTAGGTGCCCTTCTCGATGTCTGGGTCTAGTCACAACCCATTGCCCATTTTTTCCTGGGAGGGAAAAATGGATAACACATACCACTATACATTATTCTTGCACCCCTCAATTCTTTATTTCCTTATTAAAATCTCATGTGCCCACACAAAGTTTTGGTTTCCAAAACTTCTATGCACTATTACGTACCCTCTTCTACTGTGTACTTCACTCCTTACTACTATCCATTGTAAAAATTTCTCGTGCACTTCCATGTAATCATATTTTTACTCTTTTGTGATTCCTCTCTTCACTCCATGTGTTACCCATCCTTGCATGCACCCACACTTAGTTAATATTATACATGATTTCTTTTGATGTTGGATGTTCCTACATCATATAGAAAGGATGGAAAACACATGGAATATAATGTGCCCCAAGAGGGTATAAGGAATCATGTTAATCCAACCACTAAGAATAGATACTCTTTCTCTCTCTCTCTCTCTCTCTCTCTCTCTCTCTCTCTTTATTTATACATTTAGAATAAGGATCTTAAAAAATATGATAAGAGAAGAGAGAAAGATAATTAAATTTATTTAGTTTTCATAAGATATTGATTGATGCTAAAAATCAATAAAGAACAAATTTATTACTCAATGACAACCATATAAAGCTACTCAAAAGTCTTCATTATGCATTTGAGGTACATTGTAAGTGTTAAAAGAAAATGATTTATTAAAAGTGGGTCATTAAATTGATGAGAATAATTTAAATAAATAGGTAGAGGGGAAAACTACCCCTAATTCTTTACCATTATATTTTTTACCCAACAAATACCCAATCAATTCAATACTATCCCCAATCAAAATATCTCTTTAGGAGTTTCAAATTAGCTGAAAATAAGATAAAATGAATCTCTATAATAGCCTCTAATTTTTTGGGTGTCATCTTCCTAAAATTAAACTCAAGGGACATAAGGAATTTTATAAGGAAAAACATGCTACATTAAGGGACTTGAAGTTTCTCTTGCCATCTTCCATCTCTATCTACATGCCCTATCTCTTTATTCAAGATCCTGCCAAGTGTTGAGATCTAAAATTTTCTTCTTATGTAATGGTGGGTACATCCTTTCTTATGAAATACTATTGATATTCAATTTGGGATGAGGACACATAACAAAATAATAATGAATCAGGTCTATAATTGTTGTGAATGTCATGACCTTTCTGCAGAATTATGTAGAGAAATTAAGACCACAAAAAATAGAGGAGATATAAGGCAACATATTAAAATGAGGAAACTATGGATGAGAGAAGATTTGAGGGCATATGTTAATGAAAATGGGCTAGGGAACCTTTTATTTACAAAAAACATAATTTATTTTCTTAAAAATTGTTCATTTAATCCTTTGTAATGAGTTTAATAGGTTCATTTTCTGATGTGGGGTAGGGATATTGCATTAGGTCAAGGAGTTATTGAATGGAACAAAATTTAAAATGGTGCATCAACTTGTGAGATTTCCTTCTTCTAACTTGGGTAATTCCAAATCTTCCATCATGTCATTAGGCTTGCTAATTTTTACCTCCACATGAATTGTAATTTTAAGAAAACTTATGAAGAAACTCTTGAAAAAGTCATGAGATAATTCTTGAGTTTGAGTAGCCATTTTTTTCAAATTCTATTTGATATTCTAAAATTGTTCTTGTTTTTCAAAGTTATATAGTGAAATAATCATACACACTAAGACTAAAGTGAACTAGTAACAATCTAAAAAAATCTCCTAAGTGGGTTCATCATTATATTTCAAATATAATTGATACCTTTGGATAGCATAATTTTTCAAGTGGAAAGAGGAAATAGGTGCCTTGTTCACAACACAAGTATTATGGAGACTAAAATATTATTCTTCCCTATTATTCCAATTGGTAGGATCTATGTCATCTAATCTAGTGAAGTCCAATTTTAGGCCATGAGGGATGCTATTGGATATAAACTACCCTCATAGTGTTTCTCGTTGTTGATTTTATTGGAGAGTGATACATTTTGTGCATTGAAGTAGTGTACCATCTATACTAAATTAGTGAATCAAGATCGCATATCGGAAATTTCTTCCTTCATGTTTTTATCTCCAAATTGAGTCATCACAACCATGAAAATTGAGGGTATGGAAAGAATGATCATCTTAACATGATGTTATGGTCCAAGATGAATGCTTTCATCCTATGGGTAGATTCTCATTAGATTACTATTTTTTCATACTCTCACATATAGCTACATGATTATGATACTAGTTCAAACCAATATTGCATAGTTTAGAGTAAGGTATATTACATTTTGGTATAAAAATGTGGGTGTTTGATTACTTCATTCCTTTTTTGGAATTGCATAACTCGAGCATAATTTTAATATGAGGTATGTGGGAATGTGCCTTCTCCTCATTTTCTATATATTTATTACATAATTGATACTCATATGGATATCACACAATATGGGCATGAGATCAATCATTCCCTATTGAATTTGTAATGGACCTAAATCAATTTGTAATGGTGTGGTTTTTGTTATTATAATAATATCAAGGTGAATATAAACCCTTTTTAAAAACTTCTTCTCACTTTTTAGGAAGATGTTAGGGTGAATAGAAAACCTTTTGATGACTTCCTTACTTTGAGTTTCTCATGGAAAAACTATAATGACACATGTTGGATCTCAAAATTACACCCTACCTTGAGTAAGAGACAACCTAAGTTTTTGAGGCAACATGGGATTGTCTCCAAGTTGTGGTATTTGAACTGTGAGATAGACCTCTAAAGAAGGTTGGTTCCTCTACCTAATCCTAATGCTAAACTACTCCTAAGGAAGGAAATACAACTATATTGTCCTACTCTATAATTACAAGGGATTAGGGTGAGAATGAGATGCATAAAAGGGAAAACATAATATAAAGAGGTGATAACACCAAGAAAAGGGGTGAGACACTCTCAGATGAGTGGAAATGGAATAAAAATGATGACAGAGAGGGAACACATGAGAGCCACAGTCCAAAACATCATTCAAACCACCACTTCCATGGAGCACAACAAATTCAAACCATACAAGGAGAACAAAAGATGCACAATATACCTGTAGATGCAATGAAAGGAAAGAAAATGCAATAGAGCACAGCTAGGAAAGAAGAAAGCCACGAAACAAGTAATTTTATTGCTTCAAATATGCACAATCCATTACATTGAGGGAGAAGGGAAAGGATATCCATATAATATGTCAAAATTTGAGGTCTGCAATGCAAATTCCACACAAGTGTAGAAGGATGTAACAACATTACAAGAGGTTCTAACCCAAGAGTATCTAACATTAAAAATAAACATCTTTGTACATTTTATAGAGAATGGGAAAGAGAGAGAAGATGGAAAACAAAGGGAACTCTAATTTATTCTTCCACCCACAAACAACCTGCATTAATTCTCTTAAAATAGGTATGAGAAGCCTTAAAATACCATTCCACAATGTTCCTTTGCTTACAGTAGAAGAAAAGGGCACCATATCTTACCAACTCTGATTATTCAACTATTTGGAACTATGTTCATTAATGTTGGACTATATTTCCTATTTCTCACCCATATATTCCCTCCAAAATAAGATTTTGTGGGTTCCATGATGTTGAGGATGAAAATATGTTTCCAAATATTTATAAATTATCCAATTTGGACAATTTTGGAGGAAGATATGGCAATGTGGATCTAGGGGGTCAGGGAGGAACTCAAGTTCCTTGTTTAATTCACACTCCGCATTAAAATTTCCTTTTCATATTGTGTTCTTTGGTGTTCTATTGTTGCTGATATTTAGATTTATACTAGTAATTTCATTACAGAGAGCAATTATAACTAATTTTTTTCTTGATCTACTATATTCCTTCTTTGTAAACAACATGGAAAAGTAATATTCAAATAGGTTTAAATAAAAATCATTTCCTCAAATTCAATTCAATGTGAAATTCTCTACAACATTCTAACATGATACATACCTTAGAGATGTTTTCTTTGAATAGAGAGAAAAATTCCCAATCACCCAAATACACTTCCAAGAAATCATGTATGGAATCTTTGAACATGATGACAATAGCTCTAGAGAAGACTGCAGGTGCATTCTTTAACCCAAAATGAATTACTCGATAGGAAAATATTTTATATTTAGTTACGAGAGTGTTTTTTTCATATGTAAATGAATACACCTCATATCCTACTACTAATTCCAAAATTTAATCAATGAATGGTGTTTGAAATGGATAATTTACACACACATCATTTAGATATCTATAATAACCATAAATTATAATCTCTTATTTTTTCTTTGGTTGAGTGATTACCGGGCTCACCCAGTTTGATTTCTCTATGGGATGGATTAGTCTTGCTTCCACCATGCGGTCTAGTTCTACATTATCCTTTTCGTTCATGTTTGGATTCAATCTATAAGTATTTTTCTTGACAATATTTTCTCCCACCTTTATTTCTATATGCATTTCACCTAATGATGGATCCACTCCCTTTATTTTAGTAAATTTAGTGGTGATTATTTCTTCACAGTCTCTTAATAATTTAAAAATATCCAACATTTCTTTTTCTATCCAATAGTCTTAAATAGTGCCTAATTTTACAATGCTTGATGGATTGATGTCTTCTACCCTCTTGTGCACTGGTTCATTATATATTTTATCATTTCCTTTATCTTTGGTGTGTTTTACTATTCTCAATCCTTATTTGTATTCTATTTTTAGATTGTGAAGATGTTCTTCTTCCTTATTTCACAATTATTTTTTGGCAAGTAGACGTTCAATACGTTCAGGTTAAAAAATTATTGTTAATTATATATCCTCCTTAACATCATTCGTGTACTTTGTGGCATGCCTCCACTTTACGATACATCTCATTTTTCATTGTTTTCATTCCTACTACTATTATTTGCATATTTTTTATGATTGGATTCTTTAGATTTGGGAATTCATCTCCTCCTTCTGAGTCCTTAGTTCCATGACATAAGACTGTTATAATATTTTTAAATATTTGTATCTACCATGGGGTTCCTATCTTCACATGTAAAGGTTTGAATAAATTTCTCCCACACTTGTCTTCATTTGAACCTTTCTCTTGTCCTCTCCTAATGAAAATACAAATCATGTAGTAATGGAGTTAGTGTTTATGGGAATTTATGAACCCACCATTTAGGATTTATTTTTTGCATTTTATAGGCCAAAATACACCCTTGAATGTTAATTTCTTGTCATTGTTATGTGCAGTACCTAGGAAAATATTTAGATAGTATAGGAGGTAAATTAAATCTTACATGCATCATGCCTACTGCTTCAGTCCTTACGAAGTTCCATGTTTTATGCATGAGCCACCATGTAGTTGTTATTTCCTTTAGTGTATATTCCAGTGTGTTGATTATCATGTCTTCTTGTGGTACATGTTTATCAAATTCAACCAATAATGTATCTAGACTAGATATCCTGAATAATTATGGGGTTAATTTTTATTCTACCAAAACTATTCTCATTATCGTAACTTTATGTTCTTTGTGCATCCAATGGTTCAAGTCTGCATCTGAACACCCACTAATTGAAGATTCTAGCTTCCATCAGACATTGGGATATGAATTTATCCATTTGTCTTGGTATATCTTGATTGTGTTGCACAAACACATAGAATTGTTTTATCTAATACTTAGTCAGAGACCTAATGTTGTACTACAATTCTTCATCTACAAAAAGATTCACAGTTTTCATAACAAAATAATTCTCCCAATTCCTGAAGACATCTAAATTCATTTCCTTTATGTATTATGGAGATTTACGATTTTCTTGATGTCCAAATTTAAATCAAATTTCACATCATGCACATATGGAGACATAAGTTCTTTAGGAACAATGTAAGGTTTTTGTTTAGTCCTATTCCTTAGAATGAAAATGATAGAGTCATTGAGGTACACTTCCGAGAGGGCCTTCTAGATAGATAGATATAGGGGGCCTCTCTCTATATATAGAAGGGGGGCTATATAGATATAGAAAGAGGAGGCCTCTAGATATAGAATATATATAAGGGAGCTAGATCTATATATCTCTAGGGGGATCTCTCTATATCTATAACAGGTCTCTATCCATAGAGAGAGGGTTGGCCTACTGAGAAGGAGTCCCCTCGAAAGGCCTACCAACCAGTTGATTTTCATATTACCATCATATTCCCATTTATTTCTAATTATCACAAGATAGTGAATTTTATCTATTTTCATGTCAATAAATTTAAAATCTTATTTTAAAAATAAGAGTTTGACATGAATTTCTATATCCTCAATTCAATTAATTGGATCTACTCTCTCATAGTTTGTGAGGCTAAGCGAAACAAGAATATAAACCAAAACTGGAGCTCCTATGGCTTCCAAAGTGGTTGTCAGCATCATGTTGATGGTGCTTCTAAAATCAAAGGATGCATCTTTTATTACATATCCCCAAGTATTATATTCAATCTAGTATCCACATCCCATGGTTTCTTAGTCTTCACGTACCATAGGTACTGTACTACGGAACAATGTAATAAGTGCCCCAATGATGATGCAGGTCTCTTCGCAAGGTGTTCGGGGTCCAGAAAATCTCTCCAAATATGCGTTAACATCCCACATACCCTGCTTAGCCACCGCGTGCTTTGTTTTCCCCTTTTTCCCTCTTTCCTTGCCCCTTTTCTCTTTAGTAATGAAACCACCACCCACCCTAAACAGGGCGGCGGTCCTGTAACTGCCGCCCTGAGCAGGGCGGCGGTCCTTTACGTGTTTTCTAGAACGTTTTTTTGACGCGACTCGCATGAAATATCAGCGTTTCACCAGCTTTCCTTGCCGACTTAAGCTTGTATTTATGTTTTTGGTCCCCTGGAATAGTGTTTTTCCTTTGTTTATTGTTTAGGAGTTCAGTTTGATTTTGATCTTTGGGTGATTGAATTCCTATAAATGAGTTACTTGTGCTCAAGAAAATGGCCCTAAAGTTTTCCTCTGAATTTCTCTTTGCTATAGATTTAATTTTCATTATCGCTTAGAGTTCTTAGTTCAGTTCTTTGCATGCTTAGTTAGCATTGTCCAGCTGTTGGTAAGCCACATATCCAGCTTGTGCAAATAGTGTTGTTGTTCTATCTAATCCATTAGAAGTAGAATAGCTTAGGAAGCCATTAAAGTTGCAGGTTTTGCTCTTCAAACAAGATAGTTTCAGGTTCTGGATGCATTATGTTGCATGATTCGTAAAATCCCGCTAGGAATTGCATAAGCCAAGCTCTGTACTCTTGCGCTATCCCTCTCCTACTCACATTTTCAGTCTGCATTCTGAGTCGTCCTTGCCCCAATATCTATTTCTATCGATGCTGGCATTACACACTTTTCTAGATCCACGTGAACACGAAAGAACGAGGAGATCATACTGAGGGGATAGGATTACACACACCATCGGATTTGCCACTGTTCTGTGGAATCTAGGTTCTAAGCTTTCAAAGTTCTAGTTAGAATCATATCAAATAGAGTAGTTAATCACTTTATTTCAGTAAATTCTATTCTCAACATTTCCAGGGAAGCTGTGGGGATTGATAGTTTATGAGAAACTATGATTCACTCCTCACTTCTGAGGTAGGATCGAGAATCCCGTAAATAGATTAGTTATTTCATTGTTTAGAATAAATAGACAAATTACACAGACAAATAGCTACACTCGGCTATTTTGTTTGTTTTAAATTATTAGTTTAGTTGTCAATTCTAAATATTTTAAATATCTTCTTTCTTAAATCCTTATAAATCATCAAAAAAATACAAAAAAAGAAGTCATATATGCTTAAATATATTTCGTATACTTAGAGTTCACTTTATTACAGTTTGTTTATATTATTGCGTTTGTATGACAATTACGGGACCTAGGGAGCCCAGAGAATACGTTTTCGAGCCAATCGTGCCTCAGCCCAATCTCATAACAGCAATAATTGATATTGACCAGAATCTTAGAATCCAAGTCTTCCAAACAACAGCAAACTTCCAGCAGATCAGATCTCAGTTAGAAGGATTAAACATAGAAGACGACCAAGCACATACGTTTTGGTCAAATCAGCCAAACTACAGACTACCCTAGAAAAACATCTATATGACTATAGAAGGGTTTGAAAGAGAACAAACATTCAGGTGTGACCCTTTAGTTCCACAACCAGACGCAGGAGACACCATCACAGACATAGATACCGGCCTAAGAATCCAGGTTGCAAGAACGCCTGTGAGGTATTCTGAGAAGATCACACAACTGTTGATTCTAAACATAGAAGCTGAGAAAGCGTATGATTATTGGATACTAGGGATCAAGGACTTGACTCCACGCATGACCATAGCTGGCCCACAACAACCACGAACCTATGGTTGTGACCCACAAGATCCCGCAACCTAACGAATCCATAAGTCAATCAGATATAGACACTGGCCTACGCACACTAGTATTTCAATCTACTCCACTTCCACCTATTATCATCGAACAATTGTCCTTACTAGATATAGCGGCTAACGAAGCTAGAGAATTCTGGACTAGGCCAGAGAATCATCCATAGAGTCAATTGTTTCCACCATCCACCATATGACCTTATCTGGAGACATACACGAAACTATCCCAGGTCATTTCCCACGTATTCCACAACCCATAGATCGAATCACGCTAGAGCTCGATATTGATTGGAGCCTTCGAGTGGTCATCCTTGCCGATCGATCTATCACACCAGTCCAGGTTAGAAGGGCCTTCTTTGCCTTAGATTCAAAAATTCCACTAGTGCGTGTCGAAGACATCAGATTGCCTAACTAGTCTGTTTGTATACCACGCATATTCCATCCCCACCAGCTGTCTCGGCATGACCTCGGGAGGTCGGGTACGCGGAAGAGTTACCTGTAGATTCCCACGCTCGCTTGTCACTTTTCCGGCGTACAAAATTGGTGAACCGACGTGAAACAAACAAAATTAGTGAAGCTGACGTAAACTTCCCACTTTCTCGTTCGGAGTCATAGTATCACGTGTTCTTTCACAAATCACCTTCGCTCCTTCCCATTATTCTGCGGGTATTCATATACCCCCTGAATATGTCAGGGTTCGATGAATATGGCAGACCCCTTTTGGGTCTCGAGGCATACTATGCCCAATAGAATAGGCAATCATCACCCTCGCTCTCAGTATGGGGCGACAATTATTCAACTAATCAATTGTCAACACAAACCCCAAGAATCAGATATAATTCATCTTTTCAAACGGGGGAGTTAGATCAACCTCCTCAAACGCAACAAACAGAGCCTTCAGGCTTCGAACAATATGACGTTTACCAGGGAATCTGGTTCATCTCCTCAGATGCTACTTAGACCACAAATTAGTAGACAATCAGACCCATATCTGGTCTTAGATGATGAACGGTCAATACGTTATCCTAGGAGTGAACAACATTCTCGGGGTATGTACCCACCTATAGGAGGTTTACAAATACAACCCGAGGTCTCTTTTCAAGAAAATACCTCTATGCCACTGCATATAGGAAATACTCTCGGAGAAACTTGGCAAGATAGTGATCAGTTCATGACAGGATATCACATGCCTATACAACACCAGGGTATACAACAAACGCCGCTCAGGAAAAGCACCGTGACTTCACCAAATGAAGTCATTTCAACGTTAGTAGAAAAAGTGAGAGGGTTAGAACTTGCTCAAGCAAGTCAAAATTCTCCGTTCATTCAAGCAGGGAGTTCCAACCCGCCATACCACCCTGGCCAGGTAGATCTCCTCACAGGAGTAGGCACGTTGGGCATGCCGCCTCACTATCCACAACAAACGCCAACAAGGCCTGTCATCTCTAACACTATTCCTCCCGGTCTAGTATCAAGTAACCCATTACTAGACAATACCCCATCATACTTAAACATGTACTCCAAATCACTGCAAGGAGATATGTTCTCCTCTCCCGGCATGTTTGCTCAAACACAGGGACTTCCCTATGCCCCTACCAATGCATACGTTGCACCGTATCAACAACCCATCCCACCACCACTCCCTCAGCAACCACCATCAATGGTTGAAACATATGCGATAGGGACTTACTCAGAATATTTAAAAGAGCCCTTAGATTTTGCCATACGAAGCGTCATGCTTCCAAGACCCCTTCCCGATTTACCCAAGTTCAAAGGCAAGGGAGATCCAAATGCGCATATCAAAGCCTACGCTACAGCCATTCAAGAGCTACTCCCATGGGATGGGGTTGTTGCTAAAATATTCCCCAAAACTTTGGAAGGCATCACTCTCGACTGGTATTATAGAATACCTGAGGCTTCCATCCATTCATTTAAACAGCTTGTATCAGAGTTCATTAAGGCCTTCGACATGAACAAACTGTTGAGAACAGGAATCAGGGAGTTCTTGCACATCAAACAAGAACACAACGAATCTGTCGCCCATTTCATCCAGAGGTGGCATACAGTTCTTTATTCTTCAGCAAGTGCTCCAAACATGGATCAAATGGAACTATGTGATTTATTCCTTTATTCTCTTAGCAGAGAGGTGAAAGAAGAAGTCCAGAAGTTCCCATTAAGAACTTACGATGAAGTACTTGAGAGCGCTCTTCGAATAGACCAAGCAGCGATAGATAGTGGTCGTAAGACATATGGAGCAAACGGGAGGTTAATCACCCCCAGCCAGAACACTACAAATTATCCCGCTACCACAAATGTATCAACCAAGGACCCAAAATCCTTAACAAAAATTGGGGTGTAACAACGGATGGAGTAACCGACCAGCCCAAGAAGGTAAATGTTGTCAATACTCCATCACAAACAAACAACCAACGAAACAACAACTTTACCCCGACAATCAATACAGTGGATTTTAACCATTCACAACAACAACAACAACGGTGAAATCCCATGCAAGGGCCAAGTCAAAACTCATTTGGTTATCAAAACCAAAGCCAGAAACAACAAATGCAAAATTTTAATCCTAATAGGCAACAGTTTGATCAGAATTTTAGGCCACAATATACACCAAACCAACAAAACAGGAATTACAATCCCAATTCTTATTGTGGTTTCCACAAAATTCGGGGTCATGATACTAGAACGTGTCGTGACTACAATAAATTCATGCAATGTTTACCAGAAGAACAAAGACAGTTCTTCACAGATTTGTTTTTGGCAGATCCCGTATCATCACCACCAAACACGCTAGCAGGGGCAGTTTCCCCTCAGAATTCTCCTCTCAAGATCTTTAACGATCCACTCCCAAATCATGATAGCAATAGGCTGAATCCAACTGGAACAAACAAAAGTGCAATGACAGGAAACAATGATCACGAAGCCTCGACTTCATTAAATCCATCAGTTGCACCACAGTTAGGAAGTCAACCGAGACCCAAGATAGTCAGTTTGGTAGAATTAGATGCTGAACTACCTATCGAAGCTATAACAAGAACGCGAGAATATTTCTCTCAACCGAGCCCAAGTCATCTGCCAGAAACAGATAAGAGTCAGCAAATAGTAGAAAAACCTATGGGTGCTTACGATTTAATTAATGATCTAACAAAGACCTTCTCGCACATCTCATTTTTAGATTTACTAAAGAACTCTCCTCCTCACAGAGCTGCTCTTTTAGAAGCATTAGGTCTAGGTCATCTAATTAACATCACTCCACCTCCTGAAACACAAGTAAATCACGTAGATTTTGATATCCACCCTCCGGGGCAGCCGGACAAGGATGTCGAATTCATATTCGAAATAAGTAAAATGCCCACAGATGCTGAGATCGCACGCCGAGGTGATCCAGCCTTACACTTACAAGTATGGGTTTATAATAACTATGTAAAATGGGCAATGGTTGACGATGGGGCCGCAGTTAACATAGTCCCTTTCTCTTTCCTCCAAAAACTAGGATATGGGGAAACAAACTGTTCCACCACTCGAAATACGTTGAGAGGCTATGATAGCCTTAAAGCCACTTCGATAGGAACTATAATATTGCCGGTCACCTTAGGGCCCAAAACAATCCTGACTGAGTTTTATATTATAGATCGGGAAACTAATTATAATATGATACTCGGCCGACCATGGATACACCGAATGAAGGCAATCCCTTCTACTTTATTTCAAGAAGTAAGATTCTTGCATCTAGGAAAGGTATTTGTAGCCAAAGGTGATCCAAAACCTTTCGATTTGCACCTAGCTGATTTAAAGAAAAGACCAGGGGTGCACTCAGAATTTGAACTTCCAACAAACCAACTTAATAAGCCCACTGACCCAAAACCAGAGGAGAAGTTGGTACCTACAACGGATCTTGAAACTATCAGCATAGCCAAAACAATTCCAACCCCCAATGATAAAGCTAAAGAAACGGTATCGTTAGGGACTACTGCAAAAATTGTTGAGTTAATAGAACAAGATTCACCAATGTTCTTACCATTTGATTCAGTAGGTATAGGATATTCCCTAGGTGTTGGTTCCCTTCCAGTAGAGGACCTCTGTATGGTAGAAGTAGAGTGCGCAAACGCAGCAGATGCCCCAACATCTATACTCCCGACTAAGTATTGGACTCTCCATTTCGATGGAGCTAAATGCCGTTATGGAGCGGGGGCAGGTATAATTCTTACTTCGCCCGAAGAGAAAGTCCTCCCATTTTCCTTTAAGTTAAACTTTGAATGCACAAACAACGGCGCTGAGTATGAAGCCCTCCTCCTTGGCCTCACCTTAGCCAAAATAATTGGTATTAACAACATCAGAGTCTTAGGAGACTTGCAATTAGTGGAAAACCAAGTTTCTGAAGTATACGAAACCAAAGCCGAACACTTGCAGCTTTACAAAGAAGCCGTATTAAATTTAAGCAAGGCATTTAACTTCATATCCATTGAAGCAATCCTGCGAGAGAAAAATCTTCTCGCTGATTCAATAGCAACTTCAGCATCACGTTTTACTCCAAGTAATGAGTTAGAAGATACCCATTTCACGGTGTCCATTCGTGATGAACCATTGATAAAAATAACGACAAATCCCCTTTCAAGCGGAAGTGAGTCTACCACCCCAGACCATGGCGATAATAATATGGCCACTTTGGAATACTTAAACGCCTATGCGGCATTACATCTCTCCTATCATATGCTAGATTTGTCCTTAATTCCACATTCATCTTCCTACTTCGGGAATCCCATGATGGATCTCCCCTCACAAATAGAACCTAGCATATACGCAGTAGAAAATGGGGAGGATTTGGATTTACCTCCAGCACCACCTGAGTTCGAAGAGGGTAACGCCTCTTTGATCGAGGAGACAATCGATGTCAACATCGGGACAGAAGATGAACCGAGAATATTGAAACTAGGTTCTTCGTTAACCCCAGAAGAAGTGGAAATACATACTCAGATCCTCAAAGAACATCAGAAGGCATTTGCATTTAATTATAAGGAGATGACAGGAGTCACACCCCACATTGCGTTTGCACAACCTCGTCACTAAATCAGATGCAAAGCCAATTAAACAAAAATCAAGACCCATGAAGCCCAAAGTAGCTCTCATGGTAAAAGAGGAGGTAATAAAACTTCTTCAAGTAGGATTCATCAAGCCAGTCGACTACTCCCAATGGGTATCTAATATCGTCCCCGTTCTCAAGAAGAATGGGAAGATACGCATCTGCATAGATTTTCGAGATATCAACAAAGCATGTCCTAAGGAAGACTTCCCGTTACCATCCATCGATGTTATTGTTGATGCAACAGCTGGTTTTGAACTTTTGTCTCTCATGGATGGATTCTCAGGATACAATCAAATCAGAATATCTGAGCAAGATCAAGCTAAAACCACGTTTATAACTCCTTGGGGAACCTATTGCTACGCTGTTATGCCATTCGGTCTCAAGAACGCCGGTGCTACGTACCAGCGGGCCATGACATATATATTTCACGATCTAATTCATAAAATCATGGAATCCTACGTAGATGACTTGTTGGCTAAGGCCAAGAAGTGTTGTGACCATCCCGAAGTACTCCGCGTCATTCTTTCACGCCTAATAGAATACGGAGTCACACTAAACCCAGAGAAATGCGTCTTTGGTGTAACGGGAGGGAAGCTCCTAGGTTATATCATATCGTCACGAGGGATAGATGTCGACCCAACCAAAATCCAGGCTGTCCTCGAAATGGTTCCACCTTCGGATGAATCTGGAATCAGATCATTTCTCAGAAAACTGGGTGCAATCCGAAGATTCATCCCAGACTTAAGCTTTTCCATTCATCCAATCAACAATTTACTCAAGAAAGACTATAGCACTGATTGGACTGAAGACTGCAATGAAGCTTTTAACGCAGTTAAGTGTTTCTTGCTGTCACCACCTACACTAATGCCACCTAAGCTAGACCGCCCTTTGATTCTATATTCACGAGCTACCAATGTCTCGTTAGCTTGCATGTTGGCCCAAGAAGACGATGACAAAAGAGAAGGCGTGATTTATTTCATCAGCCGAATGCTGCTCGACTATGAAACATGCTATACACAGGCAGAACAAGAATGTCTTGCCATAGTCTTTGCAACCAAACGCCTAAGACACTATATGCTATATCAAGAAACCAGGGTCGTGGTAAAAATAGACCACTTACCAACCTTTCTCACACAAGGGTCCTTGTCTAAAAAGGCTGGACGTTTTATAACCTTAATGGGAGAATTCGAATTAACATTTGTAAATCAGAAGTCGGTTAAAGGAAAAATCATTGCGGATTGGTTAGCTGATAACCCATTAGATGG
Organism: Taxus chinensis; assembly: GCA_019776745.2. Classification (NCBI taxonomy): domain Eukaryota; kingdom Viridiplantae; phylum Streptophyta; class Pinopsida; order Cupressales; family Taxaceae; genus Taxus; species Taxus chinensis. Next base: position 123,465,092 of record CM034150.1, read on the forward strand.
AGGTGATCTACTAGATTTAGAATTTCCAGATGAGTGCATATACTACATCGAAACCTGACCCGCTATCTCTGAGTGTCCTTGGTACGCTGACATCATTAACTATATCATGGACCATACATATCCAGAAGGAGCTACACCACAACAAAGAAGGCAGTTACGGATAATCGTAGCCAAATATGTCATTATAGAGCAAGTACTCTATCGAAAAGCATTTGATGGAATGCTCCTAAGATGTGTCGACACGGAGGAATCCAAGAAGATTCTCCATGAATCTCACAGCGGAATATGTGGAGGCCACTTCGGTGGCCACGCCACTACTTGAAAAATACACCGAATGGGCTATTTCTGGCCCACTCTAGAACATGATGCAATAGAGTTTGTATGCAGGTGTCGTAAGTGCCAAGAATTCTCCCATGAGATCCACATGCCGGCACAAGTCCTGCAACCAATCGCTACTCCATGGCCCTTTTCTACATGGGGCCTAGACTTAATAGGGAAATTCTCTCCCTCATCCATAGATGGCCATAATTTTATAATCACGGCCACTGAATATTTCACCAAATGGGTAGAGGCTATGCCTCTTACCACTGTACCTAGTTCTGTAATTGCCAAGTTCATTTTGAACCAAATCATTTATAGGTACGGTATCCCGCAAATCATTATCTCCGATAATTAACCTCTTTTAAGAATGAAGAGGTTCATGAGCTATGCAATAAATTTAAAATAAGCCATCATACGGCTTCCTTGTATTATCCCCAAGCCAATGGGCAGGCTGAAGCAACAAACAAGACACTGAAAGCCATTCTCCTTAAAACGGTAAAAGAAAACAAACGAGATTGGCATTTGAAGTTATATCCGGCCTTGTGGGCCCACCGAACCTCAATAAGAACACCAACAAGAGCAACTCCTTTCTCGCTAGTATTTGGGGCAGAAGCAGTTCTCCCACTTGAGGTCGAAATACCCAGTCTCCGCATTTCATTACAAGGGATTCTGGATGAAGATGCTTACAGAGAAGCACATCTTTCTCAACTAGAAAGCCTGGATGAAACTAAGTTAGATGTTGAGCAGCGACATAGAGCTTATGCTGACCGAATGTGCCGGTAGTACAACAAGAAAGTCTATGAACGTGATATATACGAAGGTGATCTAGTTCTAAGACTAGACAGATGGATCGACAAGAAGACCGGCGAAGGAAGAAAATTCCGACCCAAATGGTTGGGCCCATACCGAGTCATGAAGGACTACGTAAATGGTGCTTACCTCTTATGTACGCTAGAAGGTGAGGAGTTTGGCAAAACAGTCAATTCCCTGCACCTCAAGTGTTTCTACGCATAAGCAGCTAGCACTACTTGTATAATTATCTACATTGCATTTTCATATAGATTAGGATCATATTGTCCACTCGTTTCTGACATAAATTGTGATCAAGGAATCTATTCTCAAAAGCAATTCACTACAAACTCATGATGTTGTCAGCATAAAGCTCTTCAATCATACCTCTCCATCTTCATATATCATCAAATCATCTTGGAATCTTTTATCAAATAAAGATAGTCATGACAAAGTCTTAATGGTAACCATACCAAGATCTGCAAGTTTATTCTCGCTTTGATTTCTTCTTAGGATAGGTGTCTTGCCTATGGTCTGTTCTAGAAGCTTCACGGTGTCACATCCATCCCATATGCATATCTCTTTGGGAATAAGCACATACTGACATTTTAATCAAAGAAACAAATCAACAAGTAATTAAACATAAAATTTTAATTTTACACATTTCCTTGTCCCACCAACCTTCGGTGATGAGCTTGCATCTCTTACTAGTGACGTAGGGTTGGGAAAGGATGGAAATGCCCTTACTCGCCTATACCTTGCCCATGGTGATAAACCCACACTTCTTACTAGTAGCATGGGGCAAAGTGTAGGGGGTCTTCTTGACAAATAAGTACAAATGGTCATACGTAAACAATGCAAATTTTTAAACTTTGAGTCTAAAACAAATGAAATAGATGTTCAAAATCCCAAAAGAGTTAAAATCCTAAAAAGCCAGATTTTGTCTACTATGTGGCCATCTACAGGTCTAAGTCTGGATAAACCGCAAAGCAAGTTGCATCCAAAACTATGAAGTCACTCGAGTGGAGTTGGCTTGTAGCTTCCAATTTGGTTCCACCAAAGCTTTGCCTGTCTTTCATCACTATCATTTCACCACATTTCATAACTTGCACCCTTATTGGCTCTTGGTGATGAGTCCTCGCATCTTACTAGTTGCGTGGAGTTAGGAGTGGGGCAAGTTAATCTATTCATCATACTGGTTATTTTCATCACTTTGCCAAAACAAACATGAGGTATCCATATTGCTCATAGAAGCTAAGATTCAAAATCACAATATCTCTACATTATCATGTATCAGCATCACGAAATACAAAAAGAAAACAAGCATTTACATCATTTTTTCACCATTGCATACATTCTAAAAATCATATAAACATACATCGTGGTATACAAAAAGAAACTGGAAATAGAAAAGAAACCATGAGTGCCAAGTTTTGATCCAAAACGAATGCATATATATAAATAATCAATGTTTATATACAATGCCATCATGCACTAGGCATGGTCAAAACGCTCAAAGAGCCCGTGATACACAATAGTACAAAATACACAAGGGCCAAATGGCCTCTCAACCCCTACGTGACCCCTCCGAAGGTGCACGCCCTCACCTAGGACTCCGGCTACGCCGGAGCTCTGAATGTACGGAGGGCTCAGGGTCCCGAGGGGCAGCCGCGGTCTCACCACAAGAATGGCTCCTCATAAGGCACTCAGCCGTCCTGTAGCCTGCTAATTCTGTGTGTAGGGTTGGCACCATCCTGGCCACGTGCCAAATGGGAGCGAAGACATCGGTATGTCTACCAGCCGCTGAGGGCTCCCCGGTGTCTACGGAAAGCTCCACGCGAGTCCTATCCATGTGGATCATCAAGGAATCGGTACATACCCTGCGGATCAGATCCCGCCACTCGTCAACACTCTTTGCAAACAAAGAAGAAAAACAAATCAGAAACCAAGCAAGAGGATAAAATATACAAGATAAAAACACAAGGAGAGATAGCGATTAAAAAAAATCCTAAATTAAACAAACATTAAAGAAGGAAGAAAGGATAACTTACTCGGATCATTGGGCCTCCAAGATGGGTCGCTAGGACCGGCACCTACTGCGGATGCCACTGCCGACTGAGGGGCTGCTCCTATGGCAGGGGCAACATGTCACCCTGCAACTGACTCATCCTCTCCACCATGGCCCTGAGAGAGTGGCTCCTCTGAAACTAGAGTGTCCTTCTCTGCACTCTGCTCAGCCCTCTCTGCCTGCATAATGTCTTGAGTGTCATGCCACTCAGGATCACTGTCATCAGTCTGCTCCTCCGACCCTCCCTTTGTAAGCTTCTCAGAGTCGGAGTCAATATCTATGGGGTCATCGCTACTAGGAGCAGGACCCGCAGCAATCTGAAGTAAAGGTGCCCGAGGTGCACCAGCTCTCCCTCTAGCATGAACTATCCTCATGGCTGCAATGGGAATGCCAGGAGTGATCACTGTCCAACCATGGCCTCTAGGCCCCCCTCTGGCCTCGTGAACTGATCTGTAAACTGGCACCATTGGGGGAAGCATGCCCATATACGGTAGGCCAAACTGCTGAGGAACTCTGCTAAAAGGATGCACCTCTACTCGTCCCACTCGATCAATGAGCTGCCCTGTGGTGGAGGAAGAGATCAGGGTAAGAGTCTCCTCTCCCCATATGCCGGCCATAAGCCGGTACGGTGTTGCCTCCCTGTCTGCAGTAGTAAGGGAGGCAACTGGCTGGTGAGGTGCTCTAAGCACCGACATATCTGTCCATCTGGCTTCCCTCATAGCCCCAGGATCTGCCACCTCCATGCCTCTGCCATAAGGGATAAAATGCTCATACACCCAACTCATGACTAAAGTCGGGTGGCTCAATGATTGTCCCTGTAAATGGACCACCCTGTATAAATCATGGTAGGTGGTCCCCAGAATATCTGCACCCCAGGTGTATATCCGGCCATGCCCCTCTATCTGCGCAATGATGGGGGCCCAGCAGTATAACAATGTATCCCCTCCCTTGTCCCCGATCAGTCTCGAGGCAAGGATCCCCATGACGGCCTGTCGAAGTATGGGGATAGGAAAAGAAAGAATGGATCGAACTCTCACTACCTTCTTCGACCCCGTGGAGATAACTGCATCTCCCATATATGTTTCCCACTGTGCAATATGTGCCTATGAGCTTGCTGTCTCTAATGTAAGTCTCCTCCCGATGATTGGGACCCCCAAAATATGATAGACATCCTCGAGTGTGATGGTGGACTCACCACGGACCCCTGGCAGTCGGAAGGTGTTCCGATCTGCATCCCAGTAAGAGAGTAAGTCACAAAGGATATGACTAGATGGTGCAACATGAGGCACACACGAAATACGCAGTATACCAGCCCTCTGAAGTGTGTCCTCCTCGTCCTACGAGAGGGCATCCAGTACTCCCGAGAGGCAATCACACTCTCTCTCTGCTCCATCTAATATACTCCTCTCTTGCCTGCATACACCCAAAAACACACAAAACAGAGCAAGTTAATATCTGAACAATACCAAGAAGGTCATAAAAATGCGTAGAAGTGTAAAAAAATACAAACACAATCTCAAATGTAAGTTCTTTTGCATTCTATGCAGAACCGCCGCCCTGAGCAGGGACGTGGTTTTGTAACCGCCGCCTTAAAGGCAGCGGTCGTGTAACCATTGCCCTGAGCAGGGCGGCGGTCGCATAACCGCCGCCCTGTCCAGGGCGGCGGTCGTGTTCCGAAAACCCACACGGGTTTTTAATCTTAAAAAGCCTAAAACAAGCAAAAAATGACCATTCGACCTAAAAATGGAGCCTACCTAGTAGGAGCCCCCCCTAGGTGGACCTTTTGAACCCAATATTTTCAAAAATAACCCCCCCATTGCAAGAAATTTAACATTTCAAATTTAAAGGGGGAAAAACACAAAATTGAAGAAAACCAACCTGTGATCTAGCAGGGAAGTGTTCCGCGCATGGAGGCATGATCACGATCTCACTGCGGACATTTTGACTATACTCACGCAAGAAACCGTCGCCGTGGGTCCCAGAGCTCAAAAACAATCAAATCAACTCGTGCAAATGAATAGGAAAATGGGCCCACTTTCATATATATAGCACCCTGATTCGTTTTAAAAGACTTTTTCGCAGGTTTGGAGCGCTGATGGAGGTAAGTCCCTATCCCCGCGCAAATGGTACATTCTCATTCCCTATTATTTTAGCGTTTATTTTCCAAACTATTGTATCTATCTGCACTTGAGTTCTCCTTTCGTTTTGCAGATAGCGGGAATTTTCGATGGCGTAATTTCAACACACGGACATGTAAGGTATAACTTCTAACTTCCCATTTTGGGACTGCCATACTCGGACCCACCGTTTTATGCCTCTTCATGGCTAAAACGCTTCTCCGAGGGGGCAATATGTACATACCCAAAATTTTAAGGTACTGTACTGTGGAACAGCGTAATAAGTGCCCCAATGACGATGTAGGTCTCTTCGCAAGGTGTTCGGGGTCCAAAAAAGCTCTCTGAATATGCGTTAACATCCCGCATACCCCACTTAGCCCCTGCGTGCTTTGTTTTCCCCTTTTTCCCTCTTTTCTTGCCTCTTTTCTCTTTAGTAATGAAACCACCGCCTTGACTGGGCGGTGGTCCTGTAACCGCCGCCCTGAACAGGGCGGCGGTCTTGTAACTGCCTCCCTGAGCAAGGCAGCGGTCCTTTACGTGTTTTCCAGAACATTTTTTTGACGTGACTCACGTGAAATATCAGTGTTTCACCAGCGTTCCTTGCCGACTTAAGCTTGCATTTATGTTTTTGGTCCCCTGGAATAGTGTTTTTCCTTTGTTTATTGTTTAGGAGTTCAGTTTGATTTTGATCTTTGGGTGATTGAATTCCTATAAATGAATTGCTTGTGCTCAAGCAAATGGCCCTGAAGTTTGCCTCTGAATTTCTCTTTGCTGTAGATTTAATTTTCATTGTTGCTTAGAGTTCTAAGTTCAATTCTTTGCATGCTTAGTTAGCATTGTCTAGCTGTTGGTAAGCCACATATCCAGCTTGTGCAAACAGTGTTGCTGTTCTTTCTAATCCATTAGAAGTAGAATATCTTAGGAAGCCATTAAAGTTGCAGGTTTTGCTCTTCAAACAAGATAGTTTCAAGTTCTGGACGCATTATGTTGCATGATTTGTAAAATCCCGCTAGGAATTGCATAAGCCAAGCTCTGTACTCTTGCGCTATCCCTCTCCTACTCGCATTTTCAGTCTGCATTCTGAGTCGTCCTTGTCCCAATATCTATCTCTATCGATGTTGGCATTACACACTTTTCTGGATCCACGTGAACACAAAAGAACGAGGAGATCACACTGAGGGGACAGGATCACACACACCATCGGATTCGCCACTGTTCTACGGAATCCAAGTTCTAAGCTTTCAAAGTTCTAGTTAGAATCATATCAAATAGAGTAGTTAATCGCTTTATTTCAGTAAATTCTATTCTCGATATTGCCAGGGAAGCTGTGGGGATTGATAGTTTATGAGAAACTATGATTCACTCCTCACTTCTGAGGTAGGATCGAGAATCCTGCAAATAGATTAGTTATTTCATTATTTAGAATAGATATACAAACTGCACAGACAAATAGCTACACTCGGCTATTTTGTTTGTTTTAAATTATTAGTTTAGTTGTCAATTCTAAATATTTTAAATAGCTGCTTTCTTAAATTCGTATAAATCATCAAAAAAATACAAAAAAAGAAGAAGTCATATATGCTTAAATATATTTCGTATACTTAGAGTTCACTTTATCACAGTTTGTTTACATTATTGCGTTTGTATGACAATTACGGGACCTAGGGAGCCCAGAGAATATGTTTTCGAGCCAATCGTGCCTTAGCCCAATCTCATAACAGCAATAACTGATATTGACCAGAATCTTAGAATCCAAGTCTTCCAAACAACAGCAGACTTCCAGCAGATCAGATCTCAGTTAGAAGGATTAAACATAGAAGACGACCAAGCGCATACGTTAGCTCTGCAAAAAGTGCATAGTACGCTATGAGGTTTTCTAACATAGTGTTGTAGAAAATTAAAGTTGTTGAGTGAGTATCCCCATATTTTCCATAATTTGGAATATTCTCCTTACCCCCTTGAATTTGTCTTAGTGCATTCATTCTTATGGTGTCTTCATCTCCACGCTCTAAGCATTATATACTAAGATTTGATTTCTTTCCTTCATGTATTTCCTCATGTCTACACATTATTACACCAATTTTTCTTCTATTTTTTTACTAGATGCACCTGTAGAAACTCAAATATGGCAATTTCTACTTTAATTACACTTGATTTGATAATGCACTCTTGTCATGATAAATACCATATTTCCACTCTCAATTAGTACTTGTTGAGTTTGTTTATCCTTTAACACTGACATGTTGAAAAACTCTGAAAATAAAATGCATGAAATCCACAAAAAAACATCATTTAACAAGCTCCAAACTTCATTTTACAGGTTTTCTATCCCGATTCAATGTTGTACAGTTTGGTTAGGAATTTATATTTAGTCCTAGCCAACCTGTATGGTCTTGGACCGACATATCCTCCAACTCTACTTTCAAATTGATATATTATTTGGGTATTATACTTTATTTGGGTTAACCTTTCTTTGATAAACCACCTATGGAACCCTATATGAGAAAGTAAACATTACCTTATTTTCCAACCTCTAAATTCTATGGAAAATCAATGATACACTCACTTCCTACACTTACAAATGGCATTTACAACTCACTAAATCTTGTAATAGCACATCCACAGTCATTAGGGAAATACTCACATCAAGTTTGATATATAAGGAAACATTATCTCTCATATACAAGCACTCAAATTTCTATCTTCTGAGTACTTTAGTAATATTCAAAGCCAAAAAAATCATTTCCAAAAAAGTTACAAAATCTATTTGATCTATTTAGATATCACATACTAGGTGGAGAATGATGAGAATTTTAGGGCCTCTTCAGAATAGTTCTAGCATCAGAGGTACATGAGGGTTACAAAAATAAAATTAATGTTTATTTTACAAGACACTTATCCATGGCTACGGTTTGAGATGATGTTCAACATGTTCAAAGAGTTTAATTGCATGATCAACAATTAGGGTTTAATAGAGACATAAAAATCATAGAAAGTTGCATAAGTAGAAGCAGAGCATGTCCAAGACCATATAGAAGTGGCTATATCATATGGTGCGGTCCTAGTAGAATGGTAAGGTCCTAATCCAACGTGGTTTACAGTTATAGTCTTGATTTTGAAGAACTTATAGATTAAGATCTCCCTATTCTAGTATTGCAAAATCCCAAAACTTCCTAAAATCCTTTATACCAAGCTAAGTGCACTCATTCCTTTGTGTTTTCAAGTTCATATCTTATATTGCATGCTTTAGAATGCTACTTTGTATATTGTATTATTAATTTTTGAAGTTAATCAATCAAAATAACAAATTGTATCTAATCTACATCCATTTAGTGTAAATATGAGCTCATCAAATAAATAGATTACCAAACCATATATGACCTAATCTAATAAAGGTGTAAACATTTTGGTTAGCCTACTTTTGATTGAACCCTTCACCTAATATAGGATGTTATTATTTCCTTGTAAATTAGGCATATTGATATGATATTCTCTTATTGATGTTTATAATGGTTTCTCCTCATATTGAACACAAATATTTACTTAAATATATTAAGTGTCACTATGAGCGTGAAGTTGTTATAATTACCCTAATTCAAGTTAATCCTAACCCATACATTTATTATCTTCAATATGTCCTCTCAATAACTAATCCTAATCTCCTTGATCCTTTTATTTCCCCCTCTTTCTAACCTATCATCAGTATGGCTCCTACTCCTCCATCTATTACTATTATTGATGTTCTCTCCAATAATGTTTTAACTCTTCACACCAAACATGCCCAAGGAGAAGGTTATAAATATCACCCTAAATACCATGATCAAGCTCTTCCCAATGGTGATTCCCAATAATTTTTTCAGTACGTATAAGAGAAACCTTCTAACATTTATATTTTACTATATACTTCACAATATCAGCTTAATCATGTTTTCTTATCACATGAAAAAACATCTATTCTTCATACATTGGTGGTTCCTACATCCTTGGGGGAACCTCATTAATAATTACCCAATGTTTCTATACCTATCCCTATAACTATAGTGGTCACCACAAAATCCACACCTACTCCTCATAGTTTGCATGTATAATCTTCTAGCCTGCACACCCTTGAATCTCTTATACTTTTCAAGATAAAATATTACAATTATAACAAGTTGCATCCACTTCTTCTCACACTATGGATTTTACGCAGTTGATTTTTACTCCCATTAGAATTAGTTTCTTGTCATTTTCTTATTAGTTTATTTCTCCCAAGCTTCCTATGTATGATGGCAAAGGGGATCTCAATGAGCATATTCACTCATTTTATGTGGCTTGTTTCGATTATTCTTTTAATGGCATATTTATCACAAATATTTTCCATCACAACCTAAAGACTTCATGTATACTAGTCTTATGATCTCCCCACTCACTTTATACACTCATTTAATGCTTTGGAAAATATGTTTGTTGGCACAATTTTCTATCAACAATAGGGCCAAAATATTTTATGCACAATTTTCTAAACTATGACAAGATTCTAATGAACTTATGAACGATTTTGTATTACCCTACAAGACTAAACTCACCAAAATGAACAATGTTTTAGCTAGTAGTGAGTTGAAAGACTTATTTACACAATTGTTTTTTTCTCCTTTGAAAAACTTGGTCATTTTGACAAGTTTTGATATTTTGACCATTTATGCTATATTTTGAAAGAATACAAAGATAATTTGTTACATATGAATAAACTGAAATACATTGCTAACACTCCCCCCACATCTAATGTCAAGTTTCCAACAAACCAACATTTAAAGGAAATATTGATGATGTTAAGGTTTCTTCTAAAGATATCGTCGATGTTATTTCTCAACGTAATAAGTTGCAAATTTGTCCCACAAGATGTCATTTTACTAATTTACAAATCCCTCCTCACATTATATTGAAACAATTGCTTGAATATGATATCACATCTCTCCCTCTACCATCTAAGGTTAATGTGAGTAACTCTCAAAATAAGTGTTTCGATGCCAATGCCTATTTTGTTTATCATTGATGTATTAGTCACCCCACTAATAAATGTATAAATATTTGTCATGTTATCCAAGATCTTATTGATTCTAAAGCTATTGAACAGGATATGCCCACTGGATATTTAAATCCCATAAATGAAAATGGTAATATAAAAATATTCAATGATCCCCTTCCTAAGCATGACACTGATAAATATACTTCCACAGAGAACAACACTTATCATGTGGTACCTCCACCACCCTTTTAAAATCACCCCTTAGATTCAATAAATGTTATTGTTATTCACACACCATATTCAACACCAAATATTTCCTTTGATAAATTTGATCTAAATGGAAAAATTATTTCATACAGGTTGCCCATCCCTATATCTATTAACTAATTACATATATAGTGTTTTAGTTTATCCAAAAAATAAGGATAATGTATACTCCCACATGTTACTCCAATCTCTTAGAATTTCCTCAGATAATATTACACTTGATACTAATCCCCACTACCGGTGCATTTCTTTACCTATATTTTTTTGTTCTATCACTACTTCCATTTCATTTTTGGTTGCTTCTAATCTTAGTTCTATTAGCTTGTGGTTAGGTCTCCCTTGGTTGTGTGATATTAGGGCTACTCCCTCGATAATTCACTAATATGTCAAGTTCATTTGTAATCAACAGGTTATCACAATTAGCTATATTCCCCTTGAGGATCCTCATCCTAGATTACCTAGTCCTTTTACATCTATAAGCATGTCTTTAAGTTTTCCCATTTCCTCTCATGTCTCTAGCACTCCTAGGATCTTTCCTAGTCTCGTACTCCTTCATCTTACCCCTAGTCACTCCCATTCATCTAGGTATCCTAAGAAGCCTATATTTCTACACACTACATATCACATCTCTAGGTAATCTCATAGGTTTGTAACCCCATTCCAAACTTATCATCATCCTTACTCCCCTAGGTTATTACGTCAGTCCTCTAGTGTATATACTATATGCATAACTTCTCCAATACATTATTGTATCTGAAACACTTTTTCTTCTAGCCCACCACATTGCTGCAAGTATTTCATTACTAATTATACACATGCTATATCTCCTATGTATTCTTCAACACATATCACCATTATGGAACTAATGAAATTTAGATCAAAATTGAGGCCTAAGCCTTCGTATTCCCCAAAAGTTTCTCAACCTCTTTATAAGATTCTCATTGGATATTTTTCATGCACTTTATACTTTTTGTACATAGCTATGCATTCTAATAATACAAAAACATTCAAATATTTACAAAAATACAAAATGAAGACCTTTCCATTTTACTTGAGTTATTAGTGCTTTACATTATCCGTGTTTTTAAGAAATTTTGTTTCACATACACCATGATTATTTATCTTTTACACACATGCATTCACTTAGTATATTGAATTGGATGTATGGTACATGGATTGATACATGCTTATAGTGATGGCATGTTCTCCTATAGGTATTTTCATTGATACAAAACCAAATTAATGAAAAATTGGATGATGGATTAGGGTCAAATGATTCTTTGGATGGTTTTAACATACTAGTTCAGAGGTGTTCATGATGATATAGGTATATTCAACGACGATTGCTTGCTTTTGCAAGCCCATTCAGGTGCCTAGGTGATGTTGCATGTTGAAATGATGGAAAATAGGTTTGGAAAGTTCTTGGGCAATCACATTAATTGCATGATGTAGATAAAAGTGATTTGCTATGTTACATGTGCTCATTTGGAGCAGGCATGGTTACTAGGAGGTATGAGATTGATATTTGGAGCTATATGAGATCATTTATGTATGTATTCAAGTATATCATGATGTATCAGGTATGTTAGGATTATTTGGAGTGTTTCTATGATGTGTTTTGAGGTTGTTTCAGTTATCTCTAGCCTTCACAGTGAAAAACCTTAATAGCTAGCTATGGAAGTCTCAATGACTGGAAATACTTAGAGATATTTGTTACATGAAAATTATTGGAGATTTTATTAGGGTGTGTCATGATGCTATGAGAAAAATTTCAAGATTCCATGATGAGTAATTTTCATGATACATTAGTTTTGGTAAAATAGGGTACTTGGTAGTGTGTTTTCTAGCTTGAAATTGAACTTTTGATGCTCACCCTAAATTGTGTGATTTGAATGGGAAATTTTGGCTTTAAATTATGTTTCTAAATTGAGTCTTTAAGTTTTTAAAAAAATAATGAGGTCAATTCATCGTCAGGTCTTTATGAACGAAGGTTAAGAAGACAAAGTGGTTTAAAACACTAGCTAAATCCTAACTAGGAGTAGCTTGCAGAAGAATAGGTATAGTGAGCATGTTTTAATTATTTTTTATAAAGTGATCATTGGAACATGTAAAACAATCCTTAATATTTACATAAAGGTATGATATAGGTCATGGTGATGAGTGGGCCCCACTCAAACAAGTGAGTTTCTGAAGAAGAGTGTTTTGGGACAAAGTTGCCTAAAGGAGTTGTGGGTTAAATTGATAGTGAATGACATATGTGATTTTTTATTGAGGTTCATGGAGGTTTTATGAAATTTTCATGCAGTTACATGATCAAATGAGTTCCATTCAGGTTGACTAGTCAAAGGGCAGTTTTGAGGCCATAAAAACAGTGTTAAGTGAGTATAACAGGAGCTACAGGTGGATTTTTGAGAGGATTAAATTTTTTTTGTGAATAAGATTTCAATATATTTCTAGGGATATGAAATTTTTCCTATGATGAGGAGTTGTGATGAGGTTTATAGGTTAATATTTGGACAATAAGGTTATTACCAATGTAGGATAAGATGTGTTTTGATGAAAGTTTTGAGTTGGTTGAAGCTTGAGATGGACTAGGTGATGCTTTATATTAGATGGAATGTAAAGAGGGATCAATTTTGGAATTTAATAAATCCATTTATAGGTCTTTAATGTTTCTATAAATGTTTTTATGAGTTGATCTTTGAAAACAAATGTTTGGGTAGGTTGATTTGGTGAAGATAAAAGTGGTTGTGCTTTGAGAAGGTGGTTGATTCAAGGCTTATAAATTTATTATAAATGTTCTATAGGTTCTTTAATTTCCATCAAGTGGATATGTGGCATGTTTTTGTTTAGTTGATGTGATTTGGTGGCACAATGAAGTTTTCAGGATGTTGAAGGGTGTAGGAAACATCAGTTTTGAGAAATACAAATAGTATTGGGCCCATTAAACAAAATAATTTGATTGGTTGAGATAAATTGTGACCATGTATAGATGTTAAATGGTATTTTAATTATGCATGGTGGTTTTTGGGTCATGATTAAACATGGTTTTGGAATGATGGGATTTTGTTTTTCATTCCAATGGAAGGGTTTTTGGGATTTTTGGTGCATGGATGAAGTTTTTTTGGTAGGCCGACCTATATGGGTCAATTGTGAATGTTCTAGTGATTCTTATAGGATATTGTTATGTTGTTTTGGTCATTCAAGAGGAGGGAAACCGTCCTCTTTTGAATTTGAATCAAGGAGAGGCTATAAAGATGATGTTTTGGGTACAAGGTGCTAATCTTTTGGAACCAATTTTATCTTCTTTTGAAGAACCATTTGATGCAAAGAAAAACCCATTGGGCCTAGCCCAAAAACCCTAGAATTTCATTCTAGGTTTTTTGATGGTTGATTCTTCATGTGGTGGATTTGAGAAAAGCAATGATGATGATGTTTCTTTGAGAGTGAGTTGAAGAAGGAGGGAAGATTTGGATCCTTGTGTTTATATGCTATATTCATTTCATTTTGATGTTATGTTCAGGTTTCAGAATCATCTTCAGATCTGATATTGAGTTGTAATCATTTGTAAAATAATATATCTTCATATGTATTTATGAGACAAGGGTGATTTTGTTGAGAACTCATGATTGTATCTTATTGATCATTATTGAAGACATTATTCACTATAATATAATTTGAATATCAATAGAAGTGTGTTGATATGAATTGAGAATCAATATAAGTAGTTTTGAGTTTATCTTGTGATCTTTGCATTGAGTTTATTTCATTGTGAATAATATATGCTTTGATGCGTGTGCTTTATGAGATGGTGTGTTTAGGGTTTGAAGTATAAGTGAGAAAGTTTTATTAGGGACTGATTCACCCCCCCTCTTAGTCATTTTTACCTCCAACAATTTGTATTAGAGCAGTCCCTTGGAAGTAGCCTAACAAGCTAGAGGGAAATATTTGGTGATAAGATGAATCCTCCATCATTGGAGATAATTCCGATTAATACCAACATGATAAGTAAAATGGTAGCTGAGCATGGTGATAATATTTACAAGATGTATAGATCTAATGAGGAAATAGTCAAATTCTTAGAGACTCATCTTGAGGAGGCCCAAGTTGAGTTTAAGATCAAGAGAAAAGAGTTCTCAAACACAAGGCTGAAAAAGAGGAAATGAAGAAAGATCTATCCGCCATGACAAGAAAGGTACTATATTTTCAAAGGAGCCTCAAAAAATCTGAGTAAGATGTTAGGAAATAAAAATGTTTATGGTGATAGAACATGCCTAGGATTCAATGAGGGTTCATTTGATTCAGAGAAGAATGAAGAATAATCAAGTCAAGGATCTAATGAGAGAAGGAAGCCAATAAAGGGAGAGAGTTCAAGGCTTCCATCTCATGGAAGATCATCTATTAGGGAACCAAATGCATATATGTATGGTGTTTTTCATGGTAATTACTATAAGTGTGGTTTTTATGGACATATAACTAGCGCATGTAGTCCTAAGGTTAAAAATAAGGATGATTGCAAAGGAAAGGTTTAAGAACATTATTGTGAAGGAAAGAAGGAAGATGAATTTCATGGAAAGAAGGAGAAAAATATTGGTCAAAGATATGGAGCTGAATGTTATATTTTTCATGAAAGAGGTCATCTTGAAAAGTATTACAAGAATGGACAACCAAGCACAAGAAGGTATGTGAACAAGTTCAATGGATATTGATTTTGTTGCAATGGTTATGGGCATAGGGATTTTGAGTGCAAGAGAAGACAAGTTGAATACTTTAGGTGCCACAAGGTAGGGCACATTGCAAGGTTTTGTGATGCATGAAAATTGAAGAAAGAAACTCATGGATCCAAGCAACAAGTTTAGAAGTACAAGAAGAAGGGAGAGGATAATCAAAGTCCTCAAAAGGATTTCAAGAGTGTGACTAATAAAAAAGATGAGTCTACTATGATTAATGTAGAATCAAAAAAGGAGGAATCAGTTAAGGTACAAGAAGAGGGCTTGATACCTTCTTAGGTCTCTCATCATGCTCCTACATGATGATATATGCCTCTACTACGCCTCTTAGAGGTGTATTACTTCCAATGAAGCTTTGGAGTGAGGGGGAGCTGTCTTGGTCAGTGTGTGTCTTCTCCATGGTGTTAAGGTTTTCCATTTCAAGTCCTTAAGTAGGTTTTTGAGGTTTAAATGGTTGGTCATGTTGAGTTTGTAAAGTTAAACGTCTTGATGTTTAATTGTCTAAGATATTAGGGTCCGAATCTTCTTTTTTAGGAAGAAATTATATGTTTGGTATATTTCAGTATGTATGTGGATCATAAGAAAGTACCATAGGAGGTCCATATTGTCATATCATCCTTGTGAAATGGATTCTTGCTGTCAATGTTTATGTCTAACTCAATTGTCTAGAGTCCATGGTCTGTGGCATATCATTGAGTCAATTATGAGTCAAAAGTGTATCATGAGGTTGTCATATAACTAAAATGAATAATTGTTGTGAATATAAAGGTGTTCAGTATATGAGGTCTCAAAGAGTAAGGCAATTTGAGAATATTCTTGTGCTTACAAGTCATTCTATGATGTATTATAGTCATTTAGCCAGGTTTGAGTTCTTAGTGAAAAATATGAGTCCTTTGTTGTGACATAATAATTTATGAGTTGGAGTAACATTTCTCAAGTGTTTCTACTATTCCATAATGTGTATGAAGTTTTGAAGGTGTCACTGAAGTGGTAAAAGTTCATCAATAGTCTTAGTGTACTCAATCTTCCTAATAAGTATAATATTGGAGTTTCAAGGTGTCCTGACATCAGTATGTGTATGTGTTTCATTGAGTCTTGTGTCATGTGATTCAAAATATGTAAATGGTCCTTTACAAGTGCTTGAATATGTTCTTGAGCCATCATGAGGGTTGACCTAATCTTTCAGTGTGAAGAAGATGACATGTGTAGTGCTCTTAAAGGCTAAAACAAGGGAAAATCAGGAAGTTTCAGGTATGTAAATTCCCTACAGGGTTCCATATCAGGTATATAAGTGATAAAATGTTTTAGGAATGTTATAAAAAAGTTTATGATGAATTTTTGTGGTCATAGGAGAAAATTTGAGCATGTTTGCTATTTCTCTGCCCTTGACTGTGTTTTCATAGGATTACTGAACAATGCGGATGGAAATTAGGGTTTGGAGGACCAAATGATGGAATTTAGGTTTAAAATTTTGACCATATCATCTTGACAAGGGGGGCCAAAGGATTTAAGTGGGTTTGGGTCCTAAGATTGCCTAAAATATTGGGAATATATGACAATACTGTGTTTTTGGAGTGAAAGCACTATAGTGACCCAATTGTGAAGGTTGGATTTATAATTTGGGTATGTTTTTTCATTGGAGAAATTCTTCAAGTCTCTTGGAAGAGTCTAAATGGCCTAATGAGTATGGAAATCTGGTAAGTCCTCATGAAAACTTGTATACCAAAATTTGTGAGTATTTCTTATGGTAAGCTGGGCTAAAAGGCTGTGACTATGCATTATGTATTGAAAATAAAATATAATGCTTACCTTGATTATTCTCAAATATCATATGTCTAAAATAAGTGTTTGAAATATTTGAATGAGGTATTGAAGAATAAAATGGTCTATGTATGTAATGATTTGACAAATATGCACTCTTGAAGCATCATGATCATGGCATATTTGTAGGTTTGACATGTGAAGTACATCTACAACAAAGATAGTTGTTTTGACATTACCTTGTGATTGGTATGAGCCTCAATGAGTTGACTGTTATATGGAAAAAGGTGTCAAAATCCATCAATGTGTGTATGAAGATGATTAAAGGATAATGTATTGTATTTGACCTTGAAACTTAACTTTAGTGTTTCTAGGTTGAATTTACATGAGTATGGGTTGTCCCAGACCTGTAGGTCACTAATTATGGGCTTCCAAATCTCCAATTTGACTGAGTATAAGTATATTTGAGATTGAGATTGTGATCAGGTAATGAAAATTTTAGTGTATATGGTTTTTTCTCACTCAAATATGGTGGTCACAATGAAAGTTGATAGTATGAAGAACAATGTGTGGAATTAGAAGTTTATTTTGAGCATATAAAGGTTGAAGAGATGATTCACATAATTCTTGATGAATTTGAGTGTTACAGATGCAAGTCCATACATGTGTATGCATTGAACTATGCTTGATGATCTATCTTATGTGTGAAAGTCTTATATGGCTTAATCCATGTGTACTATGAACAAAGATTTCTTGCTACAGGAAAATGGTACTATCTTGGAGTGGAAGTTTTCTAAAATCATGAAGTATAAGGTGTATTATACATTCCTCAAGGTATGTGCATATTTGTATGTCTTGTAGTATGTAATGCAAAATACAAAGATGAAGGATTACGTGTCACAAAATGAATAAGTAAGGGTTTGTTCTAAAAAACCTCACTCAGTATTTTCAAATTGTTGGTAGTATGGTGATAATGGATGTATGGGTTTTTAAACTCAAGAAAAAGACTGTGATGAAATGTCAAAGAGCAAGGATTTCAATTTAATCCCTACTGGTTAGGACTTTGCTGAGCTACAAATATGATAATACGTATGATAACTGTAACAATGAGATACAAGTATTTATTAGAGTAAAATGTGTGGATGGGAGCTACTGTGTGGTAAGAAAAGTGTATTTTATTTGATAAGAGTGGTATTAAAACTTTTTGTGAACATATTAGGATGTGATAACATCAAGTGTGAAAAAGACAATCATAATAACTACAAAAATGTGAAATGCTCTGAGTTGTTATGTGTCCATTGCTAATGTCCTTTTGGGAATATTGTAAGGTATGAGGGGTTCACAATATGAATGCAATTATTGATGCATATTGAAGTTTTGTCTTTAGATATTTAGTCTCAAGATGGTATTCTAAAATATTATCCAATGCTGGTTGTGTTATGTCAAATCTAGGTTGTGTTTCTTGAAGGAGACTTATAAATTACTATAGACTGATGTATGCTACAATTCTTACATATATTTACTAGGTGTATTTTAAACTTCTTGAAAGGGGATTAAATGGTTCACTTCTCAAATTTTCTCTTAGAAGTACTCACATGCCAGAAGAAGTAAGTTCCTTGACTCAGTTGGAATTAGAGTTGATGATACATGTGATTCTCTATTGATTGCTAGTATACAAAGACATGAAAATATGTTACTTAGGTGTACAAAGTAGTGTATTAGCTCACCCAAGTTAGGGGGAACAAGTAATATGGATTCTAGATGATGAAAAATGATGTTATTAAGGTAATGGAGGTAAGTATTGGAGTATATCATGCATTACCAATTTTTTTCCGTATATGCATGAAATCAGTGAATTGTAACTATTAAAGGATTGAGAATATGATTTGAGACTTATCAAAAAGTGTTGATGGTGTTTTCTAGTCAATTTAGCATGGGTAATAACTCAAATTTGTGCTTTTGAGCTAGATACAAGTGTCTAAATTCCAGGGATGGTGTTTTTTGACAAGACAAGGTATGAATAACATATTGTAACATGTCAAAATTGGTTCTAAAAGCACTAAGAAGACTATTTAGGGCTCTGAGTATCATGTGTGGTTTGGTAAGCAAGGAAATACATGGCTATGCTTGATATGTGCCTAGACAAGATGGATTTTGGTCAAGAATGAAGGAATAATGTTTTGGTATGCTCTTTCATGGAAATTCTGGCATGTTTCTAAGGTGTATGCTTAGGTTTGTACTCAGCTACAGTGCTCCAATGAAGGCAAAACAAGAGATAAGGAGAAAATGTTCCTTTTTTGCATGCCTAGAGGTGGAAAATGGTGTTTTTGCTCCAAATAAGGTACAATTATGCTTCATTTATGCTTTATTGAAATGATCATATATTGTAGATGCTCAGACTTGGGGGAGCATGGTGATTGCATGCTTGAAAATAAGGCAAAATCAGATTTTGTACAAATTTTATGCTTTTTTAGCTTGTTTGAGATCTTTGGTTGATGTTTCTATCAAAATCATGATGCTATGAAGTTGAGAGAGATGAATATTATGTAGCTACAATATGAATTTATCATTAATGTAAAAAGGGTGAGAAGTTCTGATAGTTTTCCATCAATGACAAAGGGGGAGATTGTTGGCATGTGGTGCTACAGGTGTTGTCATTTATGCAAAACCACATTAATGAAAAAATGGATGATGGAGTAGGGTCATATGATGCTATGGATGGTGTTGACATACTAGTTCATAGGTGTTCATGATGTGTTGCGTAGATGAAATGCAGCCCAAGGTTGAAAGCACGAAAGGTTTGGGTGCACTAACATTGGGTGCACATGAGCACGTGGAAGTATAAAAACACAGGGCGTGCCCAGGAACAAGTTGAAAACATGACTTAACCACTTTTACAGATTAAGGCTATTTTTGGGACATGGAGTGTAGAGCACACAAAGGTATGGAGACTTGCATGCTACACAAGGTTATTTTGGGACGAATAGAAGTTTGAGTGCCATGCAAAGTTTTGGGCTAATAATAGGATCTATACTAAGAGTTAACTGTAGGATATCTTTTATTAGCACTTGCATGATTTTGTATTCTTATGTAAGGGCAAATGGATATTATTAACATGCAGTCTATTTTTGGAAGGTACATGGGTGGTGAAGGGAAAGTCCCCACCTCTATAAATATGTATTGATTTGCACGATTTAGAAAATTCATGATTATTATAGTGTTATGTTGTGAATCTGTTAGTGCACATAACCATGATGAATTGATGATGTATGTAAGAAGATTATGAGTTTTACAATAATTAATAGATTGGATCTTATTGGCTAGATATTGCTGTTGGATGTAACTGAGCAAGGATATTGTACGGTAAAACTAATTATAGTGATTGTTTAGTTATTCCTTCATATGGTTTAGATCTAGATTTGGTTTATGCACTATGATTTAATTGATTATCTGTTACGGATATGATGTATACATTAATTCATGCTAACATCTTGGACACACTTCACTAAGAGGGACCTGGTACCTTTGCATACTTTGGGTGAGTGCTTAGTTTAGGCTGAGTGATGTGTAAGCGTGCCTTGGGCTATTTACAATGAATTCTAGGCTACATCATTGGTTCCGTTGCCAGGACCTATTTCTCATCTATTTTTCAGGATGTTGCATGATGAAGATGTACTAGTTGACCTTGGCCTATATTGAAGAGTGGTTAGATGATTTAGAAGAAGAGTATGCTCACAAATTTAGAACTAGACCTAAGTTTAACACACACACATGGGTTGAGTAGAATCTGTATGATGTATTATATGAGATGTTCTTTGCTATATTTCCTGTAGAGTTGTACAAGTGGCTAGTTTCTTACATGTCTAAGAGGAATTAGAGGTTTCACACACTTATTTGGACGTAGGAAGAATTTCAGGCCTTGTACGATGCATATCTAATTTGAATGCGCTCTGTGGATGTTTGGTTCAATGGTGTTTTAAACAACTATATTCTTGAGTACGTAGTTTCTAATTACTCTTGCCCAGAAGTTGCTGAGTTCCAATTTTCGCGTGATCCCAAAGGGTCTTACTTGTGTGGTATTCCTTTGGAAATCAAGATCTTGATCATGACCCTGGATTTTTAAGAAAAACCTATGGCTAGCTAAACCCCACCATACATGGAGGAAGGAACAGGTTTGGTAAATATGGCGGACCTAGCGGAAGAGAGAAAAAGAGAAGAAATGTGGCTTAAGTTTAATGAAGTGCATGGTAGGGATCTAATGAAGCAGTGAGAGATCTCAGAAAGAATGGTGTTGCAGAGGGATATGACTCATGAATGATTTAGAGCTCACGGAGAGGATGTGGAGCCAGAGCATCTAGAACTCCCCCATTTGGAAAAGCATGGCAAAGAACCCTCCTTGGATTTGGATGAGGGTGCTTCAGACGAAAGATTGTGGACCACGAGTATGCCTTTGAACCTACCTAGCGACCTAGCCTTTGCACTTGGTTTTACAAATTCTATGGTAGTTAACATTAAGTAATCTAGTGTGAGTAGTAGAGTTACAGTCGATATAGTCAATTTGTAGTTAAATTTAGGAGTTAATCAGGAATCTTATTCATCTATGGCGCAATCATCATCTTTTTTATTCAGAGGACCAGCTAGAGGTATATTTTCTGGCACATCATCAACATATAACATAGGCGTGTAGACCATTGGTATAACATCTAGAAGTAGCACAATGTTTTAGACTGTGGGAGTCCAGTTTAACACGACCATTGGAATAGAAGGTAGTGCATCCTCTAGTCAGTTTCCTACTTCAGGAAGAGGATAAGGAGGGTCCGGTGGCTCAGGTGCTGGTGGATCTAGTAGCTCTAGAGGCAGAGGAAACACATGTATTGGATTTGGTGGGCACGGTCCTCACCAACCCCAAAAAATTTATATGGAGATGTCCATCTGTTTGCCACAATATAGAGGCATTGACGATGTAACCAAACATGTTCATATGCATGAGATAATATGGTATGAAAATGGGATCACTACTCCAAAGTGTAAGGCGAGTCAGTTTGTAACTACATTATAGGTGTGCACGCCTAGCTGGTATAGAAAGTTTGACCATGACCAGAATTGTGTAGATTATGTTGGGATGTGGAGCTCAATTACTTTAGTTTAACATGTTATATCAACTTGTTGGAAAACACAGTAAATGACATCAGTTATCAAGGGACAGACATTGGTCACCTATGACCGGCATCAGTCAAGCAAGTAGGAACTGTCATCGGTTAGGGCTAACTGACATCGATCACCTTTGTGTGAGTGTTTTATTGAAATCACGGGAATTAGATATAATTTTAGTATTAAAGTAGATATATTGATTATAATTTCATGGCTAAGTGCCCTAAGTTTGTATAAGGTATTTATAACCTAGAAATCTAGGGTTAGAAGAGAGAGTTAATGATTATTGTGAAAATAATTGTGAGAGAGAATTCTTGGAGAAGAAGGAGAAGCATGAGAGAAAGAAAGTACTGTATATCATGAGAGGCGTGGAAGATTGTAAATCTTCATTGTATATCTTTTGAAAGCTTTGGATAATAGATAAGCTTGTTTCTTGGTGGATTTAGCCCACACTACGAGAGCCACATTAAATATGGTGTTGATATATATCTTTTGTTTTTATATTTCTAGTAGAATATCCACTTTTATTACATGTATGCTTAGATTTGATATAATATCTATACAACTTGTGTGCTAACCCTAAAAATTGGTATCAGAGCTTTGTTTGAGGGTTTTGTGTGTTGACATATTTTCTCATAGAGGGTTTCTAATTGAGTGGGAGATACAACAATGATAGAAGAAAACAAATACAAGGTAGAGAAGTTTGACAGCTGAAATGATCAATTATAGAAGATGCAGAATGAGGATTATTTGTATCAAAGAGATTTGTACTTACCGCTGGATAAAAAGTCTATATCTACGAATATGAATGATAAAGATTGGAATATTCTTGACAGAAAGGCTTTGGAATCTATAAGATTGATCCTGGCAGCATCTGTGGCTTCCAATAGTACAAAAATGACATCTACGGTAGAGTTAATGAAATCTCTTGCTAATTTATATGAAAAACCTAGTGCTTCAAATAAATTTTATTTGATGAAGAAACTATTTAGTTCTAAGATGCATGAAGGTGGATCTGCATCTAGTCATTTGAATGATTTATGATCTATTGTAAATCAGTTAAAATCAGTTGATATCTATTTGATGATGAAGTGAAAACACTTTTATTATTATGTTATTTTCCTGCTAGTTGGGATAAATTGGTAATGATTGTTAGTAATACATCATCTGCTAATAATATTTTGAAGTCTGATGATGTGGTTAGTATAATATTGAATGAAGAAATTCACAGGAAAAGTACAGAGGGATCATCATCTAGGAATTATTTCAATGTAGAAATTTGCCATGAGTAGAACATGGCATTGACTTGGAGCATGGCATGAATGAGGAGATGGAATCCTTGGAACAAAACCAGACTTGTGATTTGGTTAAGTTGCCAGCAGGTAAGAGGACATTTATGAATAAACGGGTTTACAAGATCAAGGAAGAAGAGGGTGGATAAAAAAGGTACAAGGCAAGGCTTGTAGTTTAGGGATTTGTAAAGAAAACATGTATTCACTTTGGTGAAATATTTTCTCCTATTGTAAAGATGACTTCTATTTGTATTATATTGAGTTTAGTTGTAGTAGATGATTTGCATTTAGAGAAACTAGATGTGAAGATGGATTTCCTTCATGGTGATTTGGATGAAAAGATTTATATGTAACATCCACTTGGGTATGAAGTCAAGGGTAAGGAGAAATTAGTGTGTAGGTTAAAAAAGAGCATATATGGGCTCAAGAAAGCTCCAAGGCAATGGCACATGAGGTTTTATAGTTTCATGCATGAGCATGGTTACTTGAGATGTGAATCTGATCATTGTGTTTATTTCAAGAAGCTTGAAAATGGGGGCTATTATATTTTTTTACTATATGTGGATGATATGCTTATTGCAGGATCTAGTATGCAAGACATTGGTGAGCTTAAGGGAAAGATAACTCACACATTTTCTATGAAGGATTTAGGAGCTGCAAAAAAAATCCTC
Source organism: Taxus chinensis (assembly GCA_019776745.2). Lineage (NCBI taxonomy): Eukaryota > Viridiplantae > Streptophyta > Pinopsida > Cupressales > Taxaceae > Taxus > Taxus chinensis. Next base: position 123,489,267 of record CM034150.1, read on the forward strand.
GGTATGTAAATACAAAAAGATAGAAAGAACAATAAATTGTATTTATCTCAGGAGGATTATATCTATAAGGTGTTAGAAAGGTGTAAAATTCTGAATTAAAAACATGTAAGTACACCTATGGCTAGACACTTTAAATTGAGCAAAGATCAGTGTCCTTCATCACATGAGGAGGTCAAATACATAACACAAACACCATATGCTTCAGAAGTTGTGAGTCTCATGTATGTTATGGTTTGTACCAGACCATACATTTCATAGGAAATGGGAGTTGTGAGTAGATTTATGGTCAATCCAGGTAAAGAGCATTGGAAAATAGTCCAATAGATACTCAGGTATTTAAGAGGGACATCTAGCATGCAATTATGTTATGGAGGTTTGGATATTTCTCTATGTGGCTATGTTGATTTCAATATGACTGGAGATTTGGATGGTAGGAGGATCACTACTAGATATATTTTCATAGTAGGTGGGATGATAATTAGCTGGATATAAATATTGTAGAAGGTTGTGGCTTTGTGTAATATAGAGGAAGAGTATGTTATAGCTACAGAGGCTAGAAAAGAGATTATACAGATGAGAAGGTTCATGGAAGAGTTGGGAAAGGAGAAAGATGATTGTAAATTGTTCAGTGATAATCAGACTGTAATTCATTTGGCAAAGAACTCAACTTTTCATTCTAGAATGAAACACATTTAGTTGAGGTATCACTTCATACGGAGGGTATTGAAGGATGGGAAGTTGAAATTGGAGAATATTCATACGAGTGAAAACCCTACGGATATGCTAACGAAGCCATTAACAAAAGAGAAGTTGGAGCTACACTCCACTTCTGTTGGTTTTCAAGTTTGAGACTTGAAGAGGAAGAAACAAAGATAAGGAAAAGATCCAAGAACGATGTTGTACATGTACAGTGTAGTAATTTATATCCAAGTGGGAGATTGTTGGGGTGTGGAGCTCAATTACTTCAGTTTAACATGCTATATAAACTTGTTGGAAAAAATAGTAACCAACATAGGTTATGAAGGGACTGACATCAATCACTTATGACATACATCAGTTAGGAAAGTAGAAACCGTCATCATTAGGGATAACCGACATCAGTTACCTGTGCATGAGTGTTTTATTTAAATCATGTGAATTATATCCAATTTTAGTATTAAAGTAGATCTATTGATTTTAATTGCATGGTTAAGTGCCCTAAGTTTGTGTAAGGTATTTATAACCTAGAAAGATAGGGTTAGAAGAGAGAGTTAATGATTATTGTGAAAATAATTGTGAGAGAGAGAATTCTTGGAGAAGGAGAAGCTTGAGAGAAAGAAAGTACTGTGTATTGTGAGAGGTGTGGAAGATTTTAAATATTCTAAAAGATTTGGATAATAGATTGTCTTGTTTCTTGGTGGATGTAGCCCACACTGGGTGAACGTTGTTAATTTCATGGTTAAGTTCCCTAAGTTTTTATAAGGTATTTATAACCTAGAAAGCTAGGGTTAGAAGAGAGAGAGTTAATGATTATTGTGAAAATAATTGCGAGAGAGAGAATTATTGGAGAAGAAGGAGATGCTTGAGAGAAAGAAAGTACTGTATATCATAAGAGGTGTAGAAGATTTTAAATATTCTAAAATATTTGGATAATAGATTGTCTTGATTCTTGGTGGATGTAGCCCACACTGGGTGAATCACGTTAAATTTGGTGTTGATTTATATCTCTTGTTTTATATATTTCTTCTAGTAGAATATATAATTTTATTGCATGTATGCTTATATATGATATAATATGTATACAACTTGTGTGCTAACCCCAACAAATTATACCATGCTGTGGGATGTTTTCTTGAAATAATTTTATATCCTTGAGTTTGAGTAGAAGAGCATCAGTGCATTGAAAGATATTAATCAGGGAACTACTGAGAGTGTTTGGGAGTATGATGCATGGTTCAAAACTCTTTTTTCCAAGTTATCTTATGATATACATGCAATCCATCATATTCAGTGGTTCGTTGGAGGACTGATCATGCCTTTTAGAATGGTGATTTCACATAATACTTATATAGATATGTGCAAGGTGCTTGAAACAAATCTGTGCATTGAGGCGGTAGGGAGTGTAGACACATGAGTAAGCCTATTTTTGGAAGCTCAGATTGTAGCAATGACTAAACAATTAGAGAAATTATCTACTAATTCGGCACATGAGACACACAAAAAAATTTGGTGTACAAATTGTGAAGTAGAGGGGAATACTAAGGATAGTTGTCCTCATAAATCAGTGCACTCATTGTTGCTGGACTGTGAGATCTGTCACTTAGACCACAGTTCAAGTTAGTGCCCATTGTTACAACGTACGACAAGAAAGAACATGTCCTGTTACTGCAAAATTTGTAGGTATTCCACTCATGATACTAAATTTTTTCAGTTGATTGATTAGATTCTTGATGCCATTGATATTGGCGTATAACATGTTCGTGTTGTAAATAATTCTAAAGAGAAAAGTGAGCATCATGACCATAATCATAATTAAGGGAATTCTGATGGAGGTTGTGGTAGAGGTTGAGGTTATTGAGGAGGATTTAGAGGAAAAGGTCGCGGCGGTGGAAGAAGTGATTTCCCACATGGGACTTGTTATACACGCAGGTCCCCTGATCACTACAGGTGCGAGTGTCCACAAAAAAATGTTTTCTCTTTCTATAGAAAGAACCATATCTAGGAGAATAAGGGTGTGGGAATGGTTAGAGTACAATGTGCGGTAGAAGACCAATGGATGCCAAAGTTAGCACCCAATCCTAAGTTGATACTTGTAAATATTACTACATGTGCTGAGCCTATGCGTGCTAGAGAAACTCCGAAATAAAATCCCGCCATTACAAAGGAGAAGGTGTTATATGCAAAGTATCCAGACCCTATACATCAAAAGGAGGTTTATTAAGAAACCATAGAGGTAATTTAGAATTTACAGGGTGAGATACAATGTTTGAAAGAGAAGTCACAAAAATTATAACAAAAGTAAGTAGTTGAGCTCCATCAGACAAATGTTGATGATTTAAAGGAGGTTTGTAAAATGCCGCACAAGGAGAAAATTATTCCTCTGTTAGGGAATTGGTTAAAGGGAAACACTCCACATGTTGGGATTGAACATGAAAGGTAGATTTTACATGCTAACCTTTCCCCTTATAGCCTAGATTATGACAAGGAGATGAATCTGAATGTTGTTGTTGATGGATAACTTTTGAGTAATATTTTGATTGACAAAGGTGTGGAAGTGAATGTGCTCACTTTGAATGCATGGGTTTAGATGGGTAGACCACTATTATAGCCATCTTCTAATGTTTTGTTTATGGAAAATAGGACTAAATCCATGCCTATTGGATTTTTAAAGGATGTATCAATTAATATATAGTGGGCCAAGTTTACGGGGGACTTTGAGGTCTTGGCACTTGCAGAGGCAAATAGTTTTCCAAATTTACTTGGGCACCCTTGGTGTTATACAAACAATGTTGATTTGAGTTTCAAAAACGGGTATATAAGTTTTGAGAACAAAGAAAAGAACATCATTATCCCCTTGATAGATGGTAAATATGCACCTTATGTAGAGCCCTTAAGTGAAGAAGAATTGAAATTTTTTTATTTGTGCAACATTCGAGATCCGAAAGTTCTTGAGCCTTCAAAGGAAGGAGTTCTCCAATGGGATGATGCATATTCCATGAGTGATACTACAAGTGTTGCATGTGACAACTGGGCACATGACACTAATGAAATTATTGTGCACAAGAAAATAAGTGTAGTTACATGTGTAAGTAAGCCACACAGTATCAGGTGTTTGGGAAGTAGCTAGGTACTAAGTACACTAGTGAAGAGAATCCAGAAGTATTGTTACTTGCTATGGAAGTTCAGTGGGAATGTCAAGTGGAAAAAAGGAATATGATAGTTTATAATTTTCATGGGATGACATCACTCTGGTAGATGGTTCTCAGGGATAATATTTTGGAGTGGAGAGAAGTGAGAATCACTTTATCTGTGAGGTTTCACAGGAGCAATGCATCTGCTCAGATATGTGAATTTCATGGTAATGATCCTATTCACCACCATGTTCATGAGTGTGAGAGACTCTAGACAGAGGGGAAGCAAACTTTACCACCTTCATTGTGGGTGCAAAAGCTCTACTTCACCTTGTGAGGCTATGCACATGCATGGTATATCCATGTAGAGTTAAATAGAGAGATTGGAAATTGGAAAGAACTTACCGTAGGTATGATTCAAACCTTTAAATATTTTTCCACTAAACCTCTGGTGAATGAGGCATTATGGGTTATGAAGCATTTAACTATGGGAGATAGTGAAAAGAATGAGGAGGTCCTTCAGGAATTGTTAGGTGAGTCAGACCTGGAGGCACGTTTTGAAGAGGAAGAAACAGATGCTGAACAGCTCGGCTGAGCCTGCTAATAAAAATAGAAGGGTAAGATGGTATATATAGTTGATCATGAGGAAGTGGAAAACTTAGATGTTGAGCATACATAAGGTACGCGTAAAGTATTAGACAATGCAAATGAGAAGGTGCGTGTATAACCATGAACCTATGAAGACTAAGAAAGTAAACATTAGAATGGATGATGAACCTAAGGAGGCCATCATTAGAGATTATTGGTCTGACTTGGAAGTTTCTAAGATAATTGAGCTATTGTGGGAATTCCATGATCTGTTCCCTAGAGGTTATCATGAATTGAAAGGAGTACATGAATCTTTCGATGAAATGAAAATCAATCCAAAGGAAGGTGTGTGCCCAGTTAGGAAGAGGCCTTCTATGATGAATCCTAATTTGCACGTCAAAGTGAAGGAAGCAATTGATAAAATGTTAATTTCTGGGATCATTGTGCCCATCAAAGAGTCGAAATGGGTGAGCCCTATGGTGATCAACATCAAGAAAGATGGGAGAATCTGAATTTTTGTGGATTATAAGGAATTAAATGCTGCATGTGTGATTGATCCCTTTCCCACACCATTTACTAAGGAAATCTTGGAGGGCATTAGGGGGCACAAAATAAAATCCACTGATGGACTTTCTAGGTATTCTCAGGTAAAGATAGAAAATGAGGACCAAGAGAAGAAAACTTTCACCATTGAGTGGGGAAGTTTTGCATACATAGTTATGCTCTTTGGATTAAAGAATGCGCCTGTAGTATTTTGGCGCATAGTTATACATGCATTCTAGGATTTTATTCATAAGTTCTTACAGGTGTATTTTGATGATTGGACGGTCTACGAGCTTGTGAAAGATCACTATGATAATATGAGGCTCATGTTTGAGAGATGTCGGTAGTTGAGCATATATTTAAACATCAAGAAGTGCATATTTGCCACACCCTTTGGAGTTTTTCTAGGACACATCATCTGTAAAGAGGGCTTGCAAGTGGATCCTGCTAAGGTTGTTGTGATTTTGGGCCTAGAGGAACCTGCTAGCTAAAGTGAGGTGCACAGATTCTTGAGGTACATAGGATATTATAGGAAGTTTATAAAATGTTATGATAAGAACACCATGCCCCTGGAGGAATTATTGAAAGGAAAAAAAAAGTTTTATTGGGGTGAATCGCAGCAGCGTGCGTTTGAGACTTTGAAAGAAAGGCTTACTACAACACCTATTTTGGGCTTTACTTCATGGTCCAAACCTTTTGACATTTATGTAGACACCTATGACATGGCCAATAACATGGTCCTAGCTTAGAGAAGGGATTTTTGATCATCCTATTTGCTTTGCAAGCAAAAAGTTGACTCCAACAAAACAAAATTAGATGATTACAGAGCGCGAGGTGTTGTCTATGATCTACACGCTCCATAAGTTTCGATAATACTTACTGGAAACACCCTTAATTTTCTATACATATCATATGGCATTGAATTATTTGGTAAATAATCCCATTTTATAGAGGCACATATGATTTTGGGTTCTGTTATTTAAGGAGCTTAACTTTACAGTCATGGTTAAGCCAAGTAAGAGCAATTCTGGTCTAGACCATTTATCAAGGATTCAATTGGGAGAGGACACACAAAGCATTAAGGAAACAATGTCAGATGCACAATTGTTCAGGTTAAACTACACACCCTCAGACTTAGAGGACATTGTTGTCTTTTACGCACAAGTGTGGCGCCTGAGGAAATGAAGGCTTTGGAGAAGAAACAACTTACCTTTCACGTCTCGCCTTACATGTTGATTAGTAGAGAATTATATAAATAAGGAAGGGTTGAGGTTTTATGCCGGTGTATACCTGAGCATGATCATGAAGAAATTTTGGAAGAGGCTCATGATGGCATTGCAGGAGGACACTATGTGGGAGATGTCACTGCACATAAGATTCTACTAGTTAGTTTATGGTGGGAAACGTTATACAAAGATTGCAAAGAATATTGTAAGGCATGTGACCTCTGTTAGCACCTTGGAAAGCCTGGGCATAGATATGAGATGATTTTGAGGCCAATTACTAGTGAATAACCTTTTGAGAAGTGGGAAATTGAATTTTTGGGCCATATCTCCCTAGTTGCGCAGGACATGATCACGCTATATTATACTTGTACAAATTATCTTACATACTGGGAAAAAGTAGCTGATCCTGAGGATCCTCACTGAGAGACACCAATCTAGGATCTTCTTAGAATAATTTGTGGTCAGTTCCATGGCATGGAGAAAAATTATACAATTCCAGTGATATCTTGTTTCCAAGAAACGAAGCTTGTATGCAAAAGTTATGGCCCATTGAAATTTTTGGGCAACTGGAAAATTCAATACTTGTGCAGAGATAATGTCTGCACATGTGGGCCAATAAAAATTAGTCATGTGGAAAATATGGGTGTCTTTGCCTCCTCCACTTCACATCTATACTGCAGAGTTTTTATATATATTTTCTTTAATTTGCAATTATGGTTTGCATGTGTGATTATTCATGTTTATATTTGTAAAGAGATAATATCAATTCCCATTAAATTTGCACATATATTAATTACCAAACATACCATGAATTATATACTATCTATTATCCACAAAATCCTCTCATCCACCTCACATGCCAGCGTTAAACTCCCTTCCACACAGCAGGGCAGTCAAACATGGCTCTAAGCCAACAAATAACACATTTCCCTTACCATATAAAGTGCTCTAGCTACCTCAATGCGCTAAATGTGGGATTAAATCCCTTTACATAGCCATCAAATGTGCTTGGAAGGACTTAAGCCATGTTCTACAAGCTAAAAGGATAAGCTCTTGACCGCTATGCCATGGAGGTGATAAACATTATAAATTGGGTGTTATTGTATTTGAAGGGCATCAAGGACTGTGTGAAATATTGTTTTGCTCATAACTTGAACTAGAGAAGGAATTTTGAGGTGATATAAAAAGTGACTCATGTTATTTTTGGAAGAGGAATGTGATGAAAAGATCAGATTCTTGTATAAATATTATTAAATATTTATTTTCAAGATTTTAATAGATCATTCCCATTCAACTGGACCCGAAGATGTAGGCCACAATTGCCGAACTCCGTTATCAATTCCTGTGTCAATTTGTTGGTGATTCATCTCTGTAGTTTCTGATTTTATACAATACTTTCAGTTTTATTTCCTTTATTAAAAATACAAAAGGTTATAATAGTCAATTTTTTATATCAAAAATCAATACAAAGCAAAGTTAAGTGTGTGCACAATTGCTAGTTAAATTGGATGTTTAGATCACTGGTATCAGAGCTAGTTTTTTGATCAGATTAACAGGTTTTTGGATTGCAAGTTGTGTTTTAGATGTTAACAAGGTATCATTCTAAGAAGGGTGAGGGAGAGCTAATAGAAGGGGATCTCGAAATTGGTACAAGATGATCTTGAAGTCGTATAATGGCGGATCGAGGGGATGAAGAATTTCAACAATCATTCTAACAAATGAAGGAAATGGTTGAAGAAATGTACCATGATAGGCAAAGGGAAAAAGGAACTAGAGGTGGTAAAAAAGAAGAAAGCTCTAGTTCCGATATTCTTAAAGGTGAACCTTTAAAATATGATTTTCCTTCATTAAAGTTAGATATCAAGTTTGAATTGCCAATGTATACTGGAGAGCTAAAGCTAGAGAAGTTGGATAACTAGATCAAGCAAATAGAGGTATATTGTAGGGTTCATAAAATTGTGAATGATGAAGCAAATATTCATTTGGAAACTCTTTGAATGGGTGGCACAACACTCATTTGGTAGGAGAGTAATCTTTAGGAAGTGAAAGAAACAAAGCGTAATGAAATCACTTCTTGGTGTGATTTTGTTTCAAATCTTAGACAACAATTTTATCCTCTTAGTTATAAGTAACAAGCTATGATGGATCGAAAAACATTAAGAAAAACTAAGGGACAAAGTGTTCAATAATACACACAAGAATTTAGAAAAGGGGTTATAATTATGGGAATTTCCCTAAACACAGAAGAAACATTGCTTAAATATATTGGTGGACTATATAGTTACTTAAGGCATATGATTCTTGTTTTAGGTCCTACTAATCCTGATGTAGTGTGTGTTCAAGAAACCCATTTGGAAGCATGAGGGAAAATGACAAAGGATTCCTCTTCATCTTCTTTTAAATAAAAAACAAACAATCCGAAGGAAAAGGAAAAGGTTTGAAAGAACAAGGAAAAGGAAAGGGTAAGCAAAAAACAAACTCTATTATTAAGAAGGAAGATGAAAAACCATTTTGAAATCATTGTAAAAAGAACCATGATGAGTCTAAGTGTTGGAAATTGCATCCTGAAATGAAGCCTAAGTGGATGGTTAAGAAAGGAAAAGAAAAGAAAACAAACACTGTAGTTCATGATCTTGGGTCTGATTCAGGTGATGAAACCAAGATCACGTCTATGAGTTTTCAAGGTAAACCAAATCTTTCAATTTACAACAATCTTACTACAAATTTTGTATCTTCTTCTAGTAAACAAACTATACACGATGATAAGAAAATGAATGAGCTTTTCCACATTAGAGTAATTTCAAAGCATACAAAAATTGATACTCTTTTTGATAGTGCATCTCAATCGAATCTAATTTCTGAGGAGGTTGTTAAGAAACTAGGACTCAAAAATAATACACATCCTAAGCCTTATCCACTGGGCTAGGTTTGTGATGATGCAAAACTGTAGGTAACTAAAACTTGAACTTTTAGATTTGCCATTACAGACAAGTTTATCGATCAGGTTGAATTGGATGTAGTTCCTCTAGATATTTGTGGGGTATTTTTGGGTAGTCCTTATTTATATGATCGTAATGAAATCTTATATAGGGAAGAAAATACATATTTACTTGTAAAGGATGGAATTGAGTTTATTGTTAGAGCTCACCGTGAAAAGAGAAATCTATCCTTGGTTACTGTAGGTCAAATGAAAAGTCTTGTAAACTCAAGCAAAATTTTTGTACTCATGGTGGTCAAAGCCAAAGAGAAAGAACATGAGATGGATTTTGAGGACTTTGATCTGAAACATAAGAAATAATTGGTAAAAATTGTTTCTAATTTTGATGATGTTGTTTAGGATCCACAAGGTCTACCTCCAAAAAGAGGGATTCAACATGAGATAAAATTGCTTTAGGATGTACCTCTTCCCAATATCGGAATGTATAGCTTGTTAGTAGTACAAAATGGGGAAATCAAGAGATAGGTAATGGAACTTTTGACCTAAGGTATAATTCTTCCAAGTACGTCCCCATGTGGTTCACCAATTATATTGGTTCCTGAGAAAGATGGCACTTGGCGAATGCGTTTTGATTTTCATGCTTTAAACAAAATTATGGTAAAGAATCATTACCCTCTTCCTAAAATAGATGATTTAATGGATCAATTAAAGAATGCAATTTACTTCACTAAGTTAGATTTAGGAAGTGGTTATCACCAAGTAAGAATTGATGAAGGTGATGTATGGTAAACTACTTTTAAAAAAAATCAAGGATTGTTTGAATGATTGGTTATGCCTTTTGGATGGTGCAATGCCAAGACAACATTCATGAGAGTTATGAATGATGTATTTAGACCATTCATTGATGATTTCATTATTGTCTACTTAGATGATATTCTTGTTTTTAGTAAATTATGGGATGAACATGTTAAGCACATCCAGAAAGTCTTAGATGAATTAAGGAGAGAGAAACTGTATTTGAAGATGTCAAAATGTGAATTTGTAAAAACATCTTTAATTTATTTGGGTTATGTTGCAGGAAATGGAGAATTGAGAATTGATCCTGTAAAAATAGAGGTTATTGTAAAACGTCCTATACCCACTAATGTTACAGAAGTTAGGATTTTTCAAGGTGTATTTCAATACTGGAGAAAATTCGTTTCTAAATTCTCATATATTGTATCTCCTTTGCATGCTTTGACAAGTATTAAATAGGTCTTTCAGTGAGGAGGAAAACAATAGAAAACCTTTGATACATTAAAAGAGAAAATAAGTACTGCTCTGATCTTGGCACTTCCATATTTGTACAATTCATTTGAGATAGAGACAAATGCTAGTGATTATGCAATGGGGGTAGTTTTGATGTAGAACAAAGGATCTTTATGTTACCATTCGGAAACCTTTGCGAGTGTTGAAAGAAACTATCCAACTTATGATAAAGAGCTATCTGCTTTGATTCAGAGTGTTAAAAAGTGAAAGCATTATTTAATGGGAAAAGAAACAATTATACATACTGACCATCAACCACTTCAGTACTTACAAACACAAACCAATTTACAACAATTTAGACATTTTAGGTGGATGGGGTTTTTGTAGCAATTTCATCTTGTAACAAGGTATAACAAAGGTATTCAAAACAATGTTGCAGACATGTTATCTAGACCTCCAGTTGTTGTTGTATCTATTCTTTTACTGCATAGTTCTTTGGCTCATGTTAGTTATAAGGAACAATATGTTAGTGATGTTGATTTTAGAGAAGTGTATGAGGATCTAATAAGTGGGAAACAAGTATGGGAAAAAGATTATCATTTGGATGATGGATTGTTATATCATTCTAGTAAACTTTGCATTCCAGAAAATGAGCATGTGCATATGATTAGGGAAGAAAATACTTCTCTTATTTATGGGCATTTTGGTATTAGCAAAGTAGTTGCACATTTACAGAAATATTGTTATTGGCCTAGAATGCATGAACATGTAACTAGGTATATTAAAGGATGTGTTCTTTATGCCATGAGAAAGCCAAACAACAAGAAATTGGGACTTTACATTCCTCTTCCTATTCCAACAAGGCCTTGGGAAAGTATTTACATGGAATTTTTAGGAGGCTTGCCCATGACACGAAAGAAACATGATTACTTATATGTGCTAGTGGACAAATTTAGAAAGATGTGTGTGTTGGTTCCATGTACTAAAGAGATAACTGGTGAAGGAACCACACATTTATTTTTTTAGTTTGTTTGGGTTCATTTTGGTTTTCCAACTTCAATTATATTTGATCGAGATTCCATATTTCTTGGGGAATTTTGGTCAACATTGTGGGGGTTAATGGACATAAAACTGAAAAAGAGCACTGCTTTTCATCCATAGGTCGATGGTCAAATAGAGGTTGTAAACCACACAATGGTACATTTTATTAAGGGGTATTACAGTAAACATCCTAAATTATGGGATGGACACCTATATTATGTGCAACATACTTATAATCATGCCATACATTCTTCTACTTTGAAGTCTCTGTTTGAGACTTGTAATGGATATCTTCCTAATTCTCCTCTAGATGTATATTTTAGATATGAAATTGTTGTTAATGGTTCAAATGATTCTGAAAAGTCTAAAATATTTGTGCAAAGAATACAACAAGTTAATCAGAATGTCCATAAAAAATTGGAGAAAAGTCAAGCTAAGTACAAATACATGCATGATAAACATAAAACTGATCACAAGTTCAAAGTTGGTGATTGAGTTTGGCTTCACATCAGCAAGGAAAGGATGATAGATGAAGGTAAAAAATTGAAACCTATACGGTATGGTCCATTCCAAATATTAGAAAAAATTGGTAACAACACTTTCTGGTTAGATTTACCTCCATATATGCAAATATACTCAGTTGTAAATATTGAGAATTTAATATTGTATGAACCACCTATGATTTTTGATCATGATGATGCTAACATAATTCCTTCCATTGATGATTTTACTCCTAAGTATCTTGATGAGTTGTAGGAAGACATAATTTTGGATAGGAAAGTAAGAACTTCACAAAGAGGTGACATTGAGTATATTCATGTTGGGTTTAAAGGAAAGCATCCAAGCAAGGTGAAATGGATGGAAACCGAAAAGGTGAGGGAGTTATACCCTCACCTATTCACCATTTAAGTTGACTTTTAGGGTACAAAATTTTCTCAACGAAGAGGAATGATCTAGAGTATCCTCATATAGAAACACCAATCTAATTTATTCTTAGAATTATTTACGGTCAGTTCCATGGCATGGAGAAAAATTAGATGATTCCGACGATATTTTGTTTGTAGGAAACAAAGCTTGTATGCGAAAGTTATGGCCCGTTAAAATTTTCAGGCAACTTGAAAATTTAGTACTGTGTGTAGAGATGATGCATTCACAAATGGACCAATAAACATTAGCCATATGGATAATATGGGTGTCTTGGCCTCCTTCACTTCACATATATACTGCAGAGTTTTTGTATATATTTGCTTCAGTTTGTAATTATGGGATCCCAGTAAATTTGCACATATATTAATTACCAAACATGCCACGCATTATATACTATATATTCTCCAAAAAATCCTCACAGACACCTCACATGCAAGTTCTAAAAATCCCTTCCACATAGTATGGTGGTCAAACATGGCTCTAAACTAACAAATAGTGCATTTCCCTTACCATATAAAGTGCTCCAACTACCACAATGTGCCAAATGTGGAATTAAATCCCTTTACATAGCCATCAAATGCATTTTTAAGGAATTGAACCGTGGTATCCAAGATAAAAGGATAATCTCTTGACTACTATGCCACAGAGGTGATAAACATTATAAATTGGGCGTTATTGTATTTGAAGGGCATTGGGGATTGTGTGAAATATTGTTCTGCTCATAACTTGAGCTATAGAAGGAATTTTGAGGTGATGTGAAAAGTGACTCCTATTATTTTTGGTAGAGGAATGTGATGAGAAGATAATATTCTTGTAGAAATATTTGTAAAGATTTATTTTCAATATTTTAATAGATCGGTCCCATTTAACTGGACCTGGAGATGTAGGCCACAATTGTCGAACTCCGTTATCAATTCTTGTGTTAATTTACTGGTGATTCATCTCTGTATTTTCTGATTTTACACAATACTTTTAGTTTTATTTTCTTTATTAAAAATACAAAAGGTTATAATAGTCAATTTTTATATCGAAAATTAATACAAAGCAAAGTTAAGTGTGTGCACAATTGCTAGTTAAATTGGATTTTTAGATCAACAACACCTTCAAAGGATTACACAACACCTACGATAACAAGGTTTATGTGGGAAAATCTTATCAATAGGTGAGGATGCCCTTTAAGTTTAACAAGTGATAGGGGTACTCATTTCCTTAATGAGACTATCAGTATATTATTGTATGAATTTATGGTTGCAGAACATAGGAAAACACCTTATCACCCTCAAGAAAATGGAACTGATGAGGCCTTCAACAAGATATTGAGCCATACCTTGACCAAATTTTTTGATGTTGGAAGGATAGATTGGGATGATAAAGTATCTGTTGTGATTTTGACGTACAAGATAACCTACAAGAGGTTGAATAAAACAACATCCTTTCAGTTGGTGTTTGGCACAAAGGAAGTTCTACCCATGGAATTCATGTTACCTTCTTTGCGCATTACATGCATAAGAGGTTTAGTTGATGAGAAATCACTTGAGGAATGTATTGAAAAGTTCATGCAGCTAGATGAGAGGTGTGCTGTAACATGATGGAGTCAGAAGAAAGAAAAATCTAGGTAGAAAGCATGACATGATAGACACATCAAGGATAAGAAGCTTGAGGTTGGGAAAATGGTAATTATATAAGATTCAAAGTTTTTGTGCCACCCAACAAATATTAAGGTGCATTGGTTAGGACCGTATGTTATAACTTATATACTTGATTCAAGTGCTTACGAGTTAGAGGTGCTGGATGGGACACGGTTACTCGGTTACTTCAATGGGAGTAGGTTGAAGCCCTACTATAAATAAGTCTTTTTGGTGTTTGTAATAAGTAAATATTACCACTTATATTATCTTTCCTTAATGTATTTCAATTATATGTGTTTCCTTCTCGTTGATATTATTTGTCAATTTAGTTTAGTGTTTTGTGTAATAAGCGCACTTGCGCACCAGAAGCTGATTACTATGTAATTGTTTTCATGTGCAGAGGACTAGAAATACCCTTAGTTTGGGGTGGTTTATATGTAGGGTTCATTACCAAGTTTGAGTATTAACTAAAGATAGGTATGTATATAAAAAAAATTGTGCAGGTGCTTTAAGGAAATATATAGATAGAAATAGATTGCTCTTGAATGAAGACCACTTATGGATAGATGTACAGTGTAACGTGAGGTAGGCTACAATAGTGGAAACTACTTAGAAGAAGACACAATGGAAAAGTACTTCAGTGCATGAGAGTACATGGAAGGAAGTCTGTGGCCAAAAATTAGAAGGCGTGCCAGAAGGTTATGATTGTGGCGTGGAGATGAGAAACTCGGAAAAGTTGCCAAAATGATGAATTAATGCTAGGGACGGTGGTAGATGTAGAGAAATAAATGCGATAAATTTTTGAAAATCTATATAAGGATGTGTTGTGAAATAATTTTTACCTTTGCATACAAGAGATTTCAAGTGAGTTGAAGGTGAGTGAGCTAGCAAGATAGTTGTGAAGTGCGGAGAGCTGTGAACCAGTTGTATTTTGTCATATTTATACACAGGGTAATTTTGCACTCCATTTGGTGAAGTGTTTAAGTGAATCAGAGGAGTGTGGGGAAAACGATTGATAGATAGGGTTTGGTTTCGAGCTAGGGCATGTGGAGTTGAATTGCAGAGCCTAAGGCATGGAAAAGAACACACCTTTATAGTTATTATGGCACCCAAAAGAGCACTTGGAGCTAGTACAAGGGGAAAGAAGAAAAAGGAAGTTGAGATTGAAGTCAAAGATGCTCCCAAGAGTAGATTTTCTGAAATACAATATCTAGAAGGTGCTTTCATGGGATGCGATTGGGATTCACACATTCACAACAATAAGGTTAGTGATTACAACCACAGAAACAAGGATACCAAGGAGGAATTGGAGAAATTTATTGTGGTGAAGACTTCAAAGAGAATAACAAATGACATGGCAGTCTACGATAATGCGGGTCAAAATTTACTGACCAAGGTAGGAGTTTTACAGTTGTATGAGATCCCTTCTTTTGGGAAACCTAAAAATTTATACCAGTGGCTCATGAGCAGAGTCCATGAGGACTTCTTATATTTTGTTGGGTGCCGAATGAGGATCAATGCACATTTGATTGGAAGTTTGACAGGGTTAAGGAGTACGGGTATTGAGATGAGTAACTACCTCACTGACAAGGAGGCCATATAAAAGACAAAGAAAGCGCTTAGATATACTAAAGGAGGGTGTGGGATGGACATCCCTAAATTGCAGAAGTATCTAGTTATTTAGGTAGCAACTCATCTCCTGACAAAGATAAACAATCAAGAGTGCTGGTATAAGGTAAAAAAGGCTTGGATCCATGTTAAAGAAGATGATAGAAGGTGTTGTATATGACTTATCAAATTTTGTTGTTAAGATAATTATTGGGGAAACACAGGAAGGTGAGAAAATCAGCTTTGGCACTATACTCATTTCATTAGTATTTGTTGAAATTGGAGTGCCCGATGGGCCAAAAGACAATATGTGGCAATTTCCTACAGAGAAGAAGTCCTTGGCAAAAAGGTTTTCCAATTATACTTATGATGGATCAATGAGTGGACCCTTCAAGCAAAGGGTAGAAATGTGGTACAAGTGCTTACACACTACATTTGAAGAAGAATGGAGGATAACTAAGGAGTTACCTTTGGTATTGAATAAACAAGTACAATTTATAGCGTATCAACACTTCTGTATTGGGTGCTTAGGGATAAAGGATGGAAAATGGGGCCCTTACTGTAAGATGTTATATGCCTTCACTACATGCTATTTTTAGGCATCTGCACATAGGTTCTCAAATGCGCGTCGGTTTTTATTCAATGTTGATAAGGTAGATTGTGACTACCACACATTGAGGAAGTCTTACATTTATCCAGGTAAGACTGCTTATATTGAAAGGTTGATTTCAAATGATATTAACATGAAGGTTGTGAGTTTGGTGATTGAACAGTTGGGCACGACTTTGGTATATATATATACTTAAAGCCTAAATTACAAAATGGGAAGTATTTTGAGAATGAATTCAAACTCCCTAGACCACCTAAGTGAAAACATACTATGGGAACCTTAGAGGAAGAAGATGTTTTTCTTGTTGAAGAGGAAGAAGGAGAAGAAGAAGAACTTCATGAAGATATTGGTGGCCTAGAGCACATGGGTAGAAGATAGCCTACAGTTAGAGAGAAGAGAGAGCACGAGGTGACCCCTCCATTGTAGAAACAAGAGGATGGAGTCTTAGAGATGGACATGATGGAGATAGATGCAGATCAAACCACTGAGGAGACTTAGTTTTAAAGGGTGATTAGAAGAACTAGGGATCAGGGCACAGGAACATCATAACTCTTAAGGAGATCACCTAGGATGGTAGAGCTAGAAAAGAAAAAAGACACAGGTATAAACTTACAGAGGATGAATATGGGAAAAGCGCGCCAAGTACTCCAACACAACTTGAGAACATAAAGGAGCCTTGAGGTGAAGAAATGAAGAAGGATGAAGAGGAGCTGAAGGAGAAATGTCTAGAAATAGAAAAGGGTGAGCCTTCGGGCACGCCCCATACTACACAAGAAGGTGAAGGACTAGTATTGGACTCAAGCACCTAGATTCCAAAAGGTAAACGCACTAGGAAGGAGAAGGAGGATAAAGTTTATGAGACCTTTGCAGTTGGGTATATGGATGATAAAAGAAAAATCATACGCACGTAGTTCCAAAGCACTTTGGAACCCAAGGACTTGTATGGATGGGAGCTCATTGATGCGGAGATGGAAAACCCATGCACATGCAAGAAATTATCTTGGTATATGTAGACTCATATAGATGAGCCTAATTTCGACATGTGTGAAGATTCATGTTTTTTGTGTAGGATGAAGAAAGTGCCCATGTTAGGAATGTGAATGTCAAGCCCATTTTCATGTCGAATGAGTAGGCGAGAAATTCTTTGGTCAAGGTATCTGCAGAGGTTACGTGTAAAAACATAGATAAATCAGAAACCATTAGGGCATTGATGGATGATAATAAGGACAAGGATAAGGAAATAAAATTCTTGACAGTAGAGAGGAAAGGGCTGAAGGAAAGGTATAAAATTTGGTTAGTATGGAAAAGGAAATTGGAGATGACATTTTAAAGGTAAGGCGACACCTGGAATCACAAGTTCCATAAATTTTTCCTTCTATGATGCATTACATACGCACTCTAATAAAGTTGGTAATTGATGAAGGGCCCATGCATATTCCAACACTAAATGATGCTGCAGAGGAGGAAGTAAGGGCTAAGGTCACGATTGCAAGGAAATTTGTGAGTTATGAATCCTTGTTGCATGAATTAAAGGATGAGTTGAAGAAGGCATATCAAACTCTAAATATGTGTGCAGTTCCAGATTCGATTATTAGGACATGGAAAATTGAAGAAGATACTGAGGTCCTGAAGGCAGTGAAGAATGAGATGATTAGGCTCATGGAGAGGCTTTCTCTAGTAGAAGAAAATAACAGAGCACTTGTAGAAGCCCAAGATCCACACAAGGAAAGAACACAAGAAATTGGGAAGTTCATTATGTAGAAAATGGATTACATGGAGGGAATGGTCTCTAGCATGGATAACATTGTTAGGATCCTGTAGAATAAAAAATAAAACTTAACTCATGATTAGTTGGAAGCCATGGTTATACATGTCTGGGAAAATACTGGTGAAGCACTGAGTGATTGAAAAGAATTAGAGGCAGAGATTAAAAATGAATATCTAGAGTTTATCCTACCTATAGAAGAGCAAGGCGTCAAGTAGTCTTCCATTCTTTTTGTACAAGTACTTACATACTCTTTCATTCATTATTATTTATTCTTGGAGAGATAAGTTGTGACTACCAATTTCTGGGAGCAGAAATGACATTAGTGTGGGGTAATGTTGAGCGGATGAAATGAAGATCAAGGTTGAAAGTGCAAAAGGTTTGGGTGCACGGACATAGGGCACGTAGGAGCATGTGAAAGTATAGCAACACAAGGTGTGCATAGAAACAGGTTGAAAACATGTCTTAACCACTTTTACAGATTACAACTATTTTTGGGACATGGAGTGTAGAACACACAAAGGTATGGAGACTTGCAGGCTACGAAAGTTTATTTTTGGATGAATATAAGTTTGAGTGCCATGCAAAGTTTTGGGCTAATAATAGAATATGTACTAAGATTTAACTGTAGGAGATCTATTATTAGCACTTGCATGCTTTTGTATTCTTATGTAAGGGCACATGGCTATTATAAGCATGTAACATATTTTTGGAAGGTGCATGGGTAATGAAGGGTAAGTCCCTACCCCTATAAATATGTATTGATTTACATGGTTTAGACAGATAGTGATTATTGTAGTGTTATGTTGCGAATTTGTTAGCACACATAACCATGACGACTTTATGATGTATGTAAGAAGCTTATGAGTTTTACAATATTTAATAGAATGGATCTTATTGGATGGATATTGGTGTTGGATGTAATTGAGCAAGGATATTTTATGGTAAAACTTATTAAAGTGATATTTTGGTTATTCTTTCATATGGTTTACATCTAGATTTGGTTTATGCACTGTGATTTAATTGATTATCTTCTATCGATATGAGTCATACATGTAATCATGCCAACATCTTGAAAAAGAGGGACTTGGCACCCTTGCACACTTCAAGTGAGTGCTCATTTTAGGATAAGTAATGTGCCAACACGCCTTGGGCTATTTATAGTAAATTCTAGGCTACATCATGATGATATAGCTAGATTCAGTGAGGATTGCTTACTCTTGCAAGCCCATTCAACTACCTAAGTGACACTGCATGATGATATGATCTTCTTGGATGCTTGAGAAACATGTTGGCATGATGTAAAATAGGGTTGGAAAGTGCTTTGGCACTCACATCAGTTGCATAATGTAGATACAGGTGATTTGATAATTAAAAACTACTCATTTGGAGAAGGCATAGTTATTAGAAGGTATGAGATCAATATTTGGATCTAAATGAGATAATTGATGCATATATTTATTAATATCATGATGTATCAGGTATCTTAGGACCATTTGGAGTGTTTCTAAGATGTTTTTTGAGGTTTTTTCAATTATCTCTAGCCTTTACAATGGAAAACCTTAAGAGCTAGTTATGCAAGTCGCAGTGGATGGAAATATTGAGAGATATTTGTGACATGAAAATTATTTGAGATGTTATTAGGGTGTTTCATGATGTTTTGGGAAAACTTTCAAGATACTATGATAATTACTTTGCATGATACATCAGTTTTGGTAAAACAGGGTACTTGGTAGTGTGTTTTCTAGATCAAAATTGAACTTCTGATGCTCACTCTGAATTGTGTGCTTTGCATGGGATCTTGTGGAATTTAGGTATGTTTCTACATTAATTATATAAGGTTTCAAAAAATAATTAGGTCAGTTCATCGTTATGTTTTTATGTGCGAAGGTTAAGAAGACAAAGTGGTTTAAAACCCCAGCTAAACCATAGCTAGGAGTAGCTTGCAGAAGAAGAGGTATAGTGATCATGTTTTGATAAATTGATGATTGAAAAATGTAGAAAACTCCTTAATATTTCCAGAAATGTATGATAGAGGTCATGGTGATGAGTGGGCCCTACTCAAAAATGTTAGTTTCTGAAGAAGAGTGTTTTAGGACAAAGTTTTCCAAAGGAGTTGCAGGATACATTGATGGTGTATGATGTATGTAAGTTTTTACTGAGCTCCATGGAGGTTTTAGGAAATGTTCATCTAGGTACATGATAAAATGAGTTCCATTCAGGTTGACTAGTCAAAGGGTAGTTTTGAGGCCATAAAAAGAAGTGTTCAGTAAAGTGAGCATAACAAGAGTTACAATTAGAATTTTGAGATGATTAAAAAGTGTTGGAAATAGGACTCAGAGATATTTCTAGTGATATGATTTTTTCTCATGATGAGGATTTTTTTTGAGGTTTCCAGTTCAATATTTGGACAATAAGGTTATTGCCAGTGCAGGACAAGATGTGTTTTGATGAACATTTTGAGTTGATTGAAGCATGAGACGGATTAGGTGATGCTTGATATTACCTAGAATGTGAAGAGGGATGAATTGGGCATCCAAATAATCCATTTATAGGTATTTAAGGTTTATATAAATGTTTTTATGAGATAATATTTGAAAACAAATGTTTGGGAAGGTTGATTTGTTGAAGACAAAAGTGGCCTTGGTTTGAGCAGGTGGTTGATTAAAGGATTATAAATTTCTTAAAAATGTTCTACATGTTTTGATATTTATATAATTTGGTTACATGGCATGGTTTTGTTGAGTTGGAGTGATTTGGTGGCACAATGAAGTTTCCAGGATATTGAAGGGTGTAGGAAACATCTGTTTTGAGAAATACAAATAGTATTGGGCCCATTAAACGAAATGATTGGATTAGTTGAGATAAATTGCAACCATGTATAGATGTTAAATGTTATTTTAATCATGGATGGTTGTTTTTGGGTTATGAATAAGCATGGTTTTCGAATGAGGGGCATCTTTTGTCATTCCAATGCAAGGGTTTTTGGGGTTTTTGGTGCATGGATGAAGTTTTTTTTGTAGTCCGACCTATATGGGTCAATTGTGAATGTTCTAGTGATTCTTATGGTATATTTTTATTCTATTTTGGTTATTCAAGTGGAGGGAAATTGACCTCTTTTGAATTTGAATCAAGGAGAGGCTATAAACATGATTTTTAAGGTACAATGGTGCTAATATTTTAGAACCCATTTAATATTATATTGAAGAACCCTTTTCTACAAATAAAAAACCATTGGGACTAGCCTATAACCCCTATAATTTCATTCTAGGCTTGTTGATGGTTGAGTCTTCATGTGGTGGATTTGAGAAAAGCAAAGATGGTGATGTTTCTTTGAGAACAAGTTGAAGAAGGAGGGAAAATTTGGATCCTTGTGTTTAGATTCTATCTTCATTTCATATTGATATTATTTGTGGGTTTTAGATATGATATTGAGTTGTAATAATTTGTGAAATACTATATCTTCATATGTATTCATGAGACAAGGGTGATTGTGTTGAGAGCTCA
Organism: Taxus chinensis; assembly: GCA_019776745.2. NCBI lineage: Eukaryota > Viridiplantae > Streptophyta > Pinopsida > Cupressales > Taxaceae > Taxus > Taxus chinensis. Next base: position 123,510,726 of record CM034150.1, read on the forward strand.
TGATTGTATCTTGTTGATCATTGTTGAAGACATTAATCATTATAATCTAATTTGAATATCAATATAAGTGTGTTGATCTGATTTGGTCGTTAATATACATGGTTTTGATTTTTTCTTGTGATCTTTGTATTGATTTTATTTCATTATGAAGAATATATGCTTTAATGTGTGTGCTTCATGAGATTGTGTGTTTAGGGTTTGAATAAGTGAGAACCTTTTATTGGGGAGTAATTCACCCCCCTCTCTATCCTTTTCACCTCCAACATATAGGATCACACATTTCTCCTTATATTCTTCTCTTATGGACATCACCTCCATCTCCTATAGGTGTTATTTTTCTATTATGGTATCTTTTCCATTTCCTTGTTTGTGTTCAATTACATACATTGTGTACTTGATATTTTTCAAAATAACATGACTAAAACATGCGGATTTTGAAAAATTGACATCTCTTGTTTCACATATCTCACCTTTATTTGATACTATATCATGCTATCATGTTTTTTCATTCTTCTTTCATGAATACTTCATTATGAGTGTATATTATTACCTACTTTATTTCATTTATTCTTTCCTATGTGCCTTTATTTTCTTGTGACACTATGGGTGTCTCATGTTTTTGGCATTATGCCTATATTAGTTATAATTTATTTCTCTTTTTTGTAGACTTACAGACTTTGATTGTCTTGTGACACTGAGGGTATCCCATGTTTGTAGGATGTACACCTTTTGTGTGATGATTTTCTGTTTATTGCATCTGATTTCACTATTGTTATATATCCATGAATTTAGACTACTTTTATTATCCAATATATGGTTTTTTATCAATTACTATCATTATTTTCTTGCGAGCCATGGTTTCCACCATGTCTAAACGCCTTCATTTTTGCAATTACATGTTATTCTAGGCGGTCACCACTTCAAACACTCTACACCCTACTATAGTTTCTCATACATCTGACATATCCTTCATTATCACATATCTATTTCTTTTGAGCCACATGCTCAACATGGTTTTCACACATGGCTCAAAATGTGGGCATCTATTTGGGTTCATTTATAGATTTTTAGTATAAATAGAAACAATTATGGGTATACACACAAGTATAGATAGAGTACAGGCACTCATAAATATATTCAAACATAGAAATTCAACAAATATTCACAGGTTCATAATCATATAATTTTTTCAAGACCATCTGGTATGGTTATGAACCTCCTAGATGTTTTTTCCTAGGGAAAGAAAAATACATTTTATTAGTAGATTTTATTTTCAGTATATATTATTCATCTAAGAAACAACTGGAAACAACAGATCTCGTTCCAACCCCACATGTTCCATGTTGGTCTAAATCTATCTCAAAACCACCCAAACATTTAATAAAAGATCCTACAACCCCCTAATACCTATAGAGTAATCATGCGATGGGGATAAATAGATACTAAAAAATTGAGATAGTTCAAATTTAGATTAGAAATTGGGCCTTGTCCCCCCAGTACTCCATATCCATATCTATATATGGGATGGGGCCATCTCTCTATCTGATGGATATGGGGATGGGGATGGGAGGAGGGGGACCTCTAGAGGTTTATGAGTCACTTCTCCTACTCCGTGACTTCATTCTCAAGTTTTTGACATAGCTTCAGAACCAATTCACTCATTTCATATCAGTATATGGGGCATGAAATAGTTCACTCCTTTTCCATGGCATTTTAGTTATTACTACCATTTCATGGATCTTGGGGGCACATTTCTCCTTTGTTTATCAACATTTTAGTACATTTCAGTTTCTAATCAACTTCTATTTAGTTTTTATCAGTTGTGTGCTATATGGGGAGTGTTTAGGGGAACATATCCTATTTTGTATTGTATTTTCTTGTTTAAAAAATTGGGTCTAGATCCATTTGTAACAATGTGAACCATGGGGTTAGGGAAGGTATAAAAACATATAAGGTCTTTATAGGTATTCATGTCATCTTCTCTCACATTCAAAGGGGGATATATCATATTTTTGAATAAATTTGATCCACGGTCTTCTTCCTTCACAGGGGTGAATTTGTACCTATTTCTTAAGTTTTCATATCTATGTTGGGGTTGCTACACATAACACTCTCGTATCTCCATGGCATGAATTGTGTAATGATCACCCCCAACCCTTCATAAAAATTCAGCAATATAAAATATCCAAGAACAAAGAAAAAGATAATGTTCTCTATTCCTAAGTCAAATAGGTGCATTCCTTCTTTGTTTACATATTTTCATTTCACTTATATGAAAAATGCAGTGTTTCACATTTACAAGTTATAGTAGAGTATAAAGTGCAATTCTTTACCATGGAAATTGACTACCACTTTATGTTGCATGTTTTATCATGGAACATGCCACAACAAGAACAATATGGAAAAATATAAAATAAATATTAAAGCAAAAGACAAATGTGTTTTCTTGGCTCAAATCGGCTGTTGGGAAGATTATGGATAGACAAGGCAACAGTGTGCAGGGCATAGACCCTCTTTGAGTCAGCAAAGCAAAATTGGTTATGCAGATTCTACCAGTAGGAATCTATGCAAAGTATCACAATATTTCTGCCTTCGGGGGTTTGGGATCTCATCCCACTGAGGGTTATTCAACTGCGAAGAAAAGAAAGGAATGAAAAAGAGGATGAAGAAGATCATGGTCCGAAGGGAGAAAAGAAAGGAATTCCAAGAGCAGAAAGGTCAGAAGTTTATGTTGTGGGATTGGTAGTAAACAGAGCAACCTACTTGCATAAATAACTGAACAAAGCACATGCTGATAATAAATGTACAATAAAATAGAAGTAGATCCAATAGAATAACACACAGATCAACGTAAAGAAGATCAATGCAAATAAACACATGTATTCAGCACAAAGGTCTAAATTTGATTAA